>CM031606.1:41464737-41479737 GCA_018398815.1 Conus ventricosus
AGACAAAAGCCACTCAGGCTATGACAAGACAAGAGCCATCTGTATGACAATAGCCACTTCTAGGACAAGACATGAGCCACATCCATAACAAGACAAGAGCCACTCCTATGACAAGACAAGAACCACTTCTATGACAAAACAAGAGCCACTTTATGACAAGATCCACTTCTATGACAAGACAAGAGCCATTTCTATGACAAGACAAGAGCCACTTCTATGACAAGACAAGAGCCACTTCAATGACAAGACAAGAGCCACTTCAATGACAAGACAAGAGCCACTTCAGTGACAAGATAAGAGCCATTTCTATGACAAGACAGGAGCCACTTCAGTGACAAGATAAGAGCCACTTCTATGACAAGACAAGAGCCACTTCTATGACAAGACAAGAGCCACTTCAGTGACAAGATAAGAGCCACTTCTATGACAAGACAAGAGCCACTTCAGTGACAAGATAAGAGCCACTTCTATGACAAGACAAGAGCCACTTCTATGACAAGACAAGAGCCACTTCTATGACAAGACAAGAGCCACTTCAGAGACAAGATAAGAGCCATTTCTATGACAAGACAAGAGCCACTTCTATGTCAAGACAAGAGCCACTTCTATGACAAGACAAGAGCCACTTCAGTGACAAGATAAGAGCCACTTCTATGACAAGACAAGAGCCACTTCTATGACAAGACAAGAGCCACTTCTATGACAAGACAAGAGCCACTTCAGAGACAAGATAAGAGCCATTTCTATGACAAGACAAGAGCCACTTCTATGACAAGACAAGAGCCACTTCTATGACAAGACAAGAGCCACTTCAGTGACAAGATAAGAGCCATTTCTATGACAAGACAAGAGCCACTTCTACGACCAGACAAGAGCCATTTCTATGACAAGACAAGAGCCACTTTATGACAAGATCCACTTCTATGACAAGACAAGAGCCACTTCTACGACCAGACAAGAGCCACTTCTATGACCAGACAAGAGCCACTTCTATGACCAGACAAGAGCCACTTCTACGACCAGACAAGAGCCATTTCTATGACAAGACAAGAGCCATTTCTACGACCAGACAAGTGCCACTTCAGTGACAAGATTAAAAACCACTTCCATGACAAGATGAGAACCCCTTGTTGGACAAGATCCACTTCCACAGTTCATTAATTGTATTCACTCAGTCTGCCATCATGAACATCGTTTTATGTCTGTCCAGTTGACGCTGTGGACTGACAGTCAGCCCTGCCCCCCCCCCCCCCCCCCCCTCCCCCCTCCTCTCCCTCCACCCGGATCATGATTGGGTATAACGAACACGGAAGCCCGGAGACCGGCTCACCTTGATCTGGTTGTCGGACATGTCGAGGAACTCCAGAGAGGTGATGGCACACAGCTGGACGGGCACGTCCTGGAACAGGTTGTTGGCCATGTGCAGACTGCGCAGGTTCTGCAGGTTCTGGAACTCCGTGGGCAGGGACGACAGGCGGTTGTTGCTCAGCGCCAGCCGTTCCAGGTTCCGCAGGAGGGCCAGCTCCGAGGGGATCTGCACGTGCAGGAGAGCACGGGGTCACGTGTTAGAATGAAGGGGAAGAACGGGGAGGGGAGGAAAGAGAGGGGGTGGGGATTGGAAGTGGGGAGCGATCATCACCATGCTGATTGACTACACGTCATTTCTACCTTCAGTCCTCACGTGCTGGTGGAGTGTGGTCACGAAATCCTCCGAAACTGAGACATCCTTACATTACTTTACGGCGATCGTTTTGGGTGACGATGATTATAACGATGATGATGAGGATGCTATGGAGTTTCACTTTGGTCTGAGACGACATGATATGGCGCTCGACTCGACATTTCCGTTCATGGGTACGTCCTGGATTCGATTAGGTTTGGTAGACAGAGACACTCGAATGGCTAGTCCAGAAACGGGAATAACACTCTCGGGAAAGACATCTAGCAACTATGTAACCCCCACCCCCACCCCCCTTCTACCCTCTCCTCTCTGCCCAGTGAAGCGCGTAGCGTGCTCAACAGTTCTGGGTAGGATCGCCCTTAACAACTGCACGTAGGAGAGAATTCAATTCCTGCAGGTAGGTGGGTGATCAATAATTGTGGGTAGGAGGGAGATCGATGACTACGGGTAGGAGGGATATCAATAGCTCTAGGCAGGAGATCAGTAACTGCGGGTAGGGGAGAGATCAATATCTGTGGGTATGAGGGAGATCAACGACTATGGGTAGGAGGGAGATCAATCACTGTGGTTGGTAGGAGGGAGATCAATACCAATCGGTAGAAGGGAGATCAATAACTATACGTAGGAGGGAGATAAGTAATTGTAGATAGGAGGGAGATCAATAAATGTAGGCAGGATGGAGATCAATACCTACAAGTTGAAGGGAAATCAATGATTGTGGATATGAAGATCACGAACTATAGGTTTGAGGAAGACCAAAACCTTCAAGCAGGAAGTAGATCAATAACTAGGTAGAAAGAATGTCAATAACTGTAGGTATGAGGGCGATCAATATCTGTTAGTAGGGAAAAGATCAATACATGCAGAATGGAAGGAGATCAAATAATCGTTGGTGGGAAGGAGATCAATAACTGGATAAGAGTGACATCAGTAAGTTTGTACAACTGTTAAAGGTTATGAAAGAAATGGCTGTGCATGATGACTGACTTTAATAATTTTGCGAGTCTGAAACCTTCGTTGTGAACACAACGAGTGTAAAACTTGTGTTGGTTATGAGATTAAAACATTCTTTGTGAACAGGGTGTCTCGACAGTAAAACGTTCAACGTATACGCTATGTTCTGACAGTAAAGCGTTCTGTGTAAATGTAATATAATGAGAGTAAAACGTTCTGTTTGGATGTAGATATGTGAGAGTAAAAACGCAGCAAGTGAATGTATCATAAGAGTAGAACACATCATGCGTCAATGTAATGTTAGGAAGTAAAACATACTGTATGAATACAATAATTTGAGAATAAAAGAAATCTCTGATTTGGTGTAACATTGTGAACGTATTTTTTGTGTAATGATATCACAGTAAAACAATCTCTGTTAATGTGATGTTATGACAGTGAAACGTTCTGTACGAATGTAATGTTATGTGAGTAAAACGCTCTGTGTGAATCAAAAGACAAAAACGATCTGCGTGTACATAATGCTTTAAAGGTGAAACGTTTTATGTAAACGAAATACGAAAATAAAACATTCTGCGTGAATGTCATGCAAGTAAAACATTCAGATCCCGATCAACCAGTGCCCGCTCGTACCTGCAGGACCTACCCATTGCTACGTTCTCTCAAACAACCACAGCCACGCCCATTCAAACAAACAACCACACCCACTCCGCAAGCCACACCCAGTCATAAAACAACAGTTATTCAACAACCACCTCAACTATATCTACTGAAACAACCATACATATGCAAAAGAGTGAGAGAGAGAGAGAGAGAGAGAGAGAGAGAGAGAGAGAGAGAGAGAGAGAGAGAGAGAGAGAGAGATAGAGAGAGAGAGAGAAGAGAGGAGAAGAAGAAAACGAAGAAGAAGAAAAAAAACACATAAAAAGCTCCACGCAAGAGCTACAACTAGAACCTACTCAAACAACCACAACCATGCAAAAAACAAACAAAAACAAACAAACAAAAAAACACACACGCAACAGCCACCACAGTCCTCCACTCAAACATCCAAACCACTGTAAACAACCCCTGTACACACTCGCCCTATTCTCACTCGTACTCGTCACATTCCCAACACCCCTACCTCTTCCAGATCGTTGGTGTCCAACATGAGGACGGACAGGTTGATCAGACGGCCTATTCCAGGAGGGAGGACGGACAGCTTGAAGTCTAGGCAGGCCTCGCGCTCAGGGCTGAGGTCCAGCACCTCCAGTTCCAGCAGGTTGAAGACAGAGGTCGACAGGCGGGTGAGGTCCTTGCCCTTCACCTTCAGCTTCTTCTGCCCGTGGTACAGGGGGTCCTCCATGTCGATCCTCATCCGGTACGTCTTCGTGCTGGTCATGATGTCAGGATGTCTTCAGTGTCTGGAACAACACCAACATCTACATCAACAGTCCGTGGACTGGGACGACATCAACGTCAACATAAACAGTCCGTGGACTGAGACAACATGAACACTTGCATCAACAGTCCGTGGACTGAGACAACATGAACACTTGCATCAACAGTCCGTGGACTGGGACGACACGGTATGGGAGAACTTCAATCTCTCTATCCATCCACCATGGTATGGGACAACTTCAATTTCTCCATCCATACACCATGGAATGGGACAACGTCAATGTCTCCATCCATACACCATGGAATGGGACAACAATGTCTCCATCCATACACCATGGAATGGGACAACGTCAATGTCTCCATCCATACACCATGGAATGGGACAACATCAATGTCTCCATCCATACACCGTGGAATGGGACATCAATGTCTCCATCCATACACCATGGAATGGGACAACAATGTCTCCATACACCATGGAATGGGACATCAATGTCTCCATCCATACACCATGGAATGGGACAACATCAATGTCTCCATCCATACACCATGGAATGGGACATCAATGTCTCCATCCATACACCATGGAATGGGACAACAATGTCTCCATCCATACACCATGGAATGGGACAACATCAATGTCTCCATCCATACATCATGGAACGGGACATCAATGTCTCCATCCATACACCATGGAATGGGACAACATCAATGTCTCCATCCATACACCATGGAATGGGACATCAATGTCTCCATCCATACACCATGGAATGGGACAACATCAATGTCTCCATCCATACATCATGGAATGGGACAACATCAAATGTCTCCATCCATACACCATGGAATGGGACAACATCAATGTCTCCATCCATACACCATGGAATGGGACAACATCAATGTCTCCATCCATACACCATGGAATGGGACAACATCAATGTCTCCATCCATACATCATGGAATGGGACAACATCAAATGTCTCCATCCATACACCATGGAATGGGACAACGTCAATGTCTCCATCCATACACCATGGAATGGGACAACGTCAATGTCTCCATCCATACACCATGGAATGGGACAACGTCAATGTCTCGATCCATACACCATGGAATGGGACATCAATGTCTCCATCCATACACCATGGAATGGGACAACATCAATGTCTCCATCCATACACCATGGAATGGGACAACGTCAATGTCTCCATCCATACACCATGGAATGGGACATCAATGTCTCCATCCATACACCATGGAATGGGACAACGTCAATGTCTCCATCCATACACCGTGGAATGGGACAACGTAAATGTCTCCATCCATACACCATGGAATGGGCAACATCAATGTCTCCATCCATACACCATGGAATGGGACAACAATGTCTCCATCCATACACCATGGAATGGGACATCAATGTCTCCATCCATACACCATGGAATGGGACAACGTCAATGTCTCCATTCATACACCATGGAATGGGGCAACATCAATGTCTCCATCCATACACCATGGAATGGGACAACGGCAATGTCTCCATCCATACACCATGGAATGGGACAACGTCAATGTCTCCATCCATACACCATGGAATGGGACAACAATGTCTCCATCCATACACCATGGAATGGGACAACATCAATGTCTCCATCCATACACCATGGAATGGGACAACATCAAATGTCTCCATCCATACACCATGGAATGGGACAACGTCAATGTCTCCATCCATACACCATGGAATGGGACATCAATGTCTCCATCCATACACCATGGAATGGGACAACGTCAATGTCTCCATCCATACACCATGGAATGGGACAACGTCAATGTCTCCATCCATACACCATGGAATGGGACAACATCAATGTCTCCATCCATACACAATGGAATCGGACAACATCAAATGTCTCCATCCATACACCATGGAATGGGACAACGTCAATGTCTCCATCCATACACCATGGAATGGGACAACATCAATGTCTCCATCCATACACCATGGAATGGGACAACGTCAATGTCTCCATCCATACACCATGGAATGGGACATCAATGTCTCCATCCATACACCATGGAATGGGACAACGTCAATGTCTCCATCCATACACCATGGAATGGGACAACATCAATGTCTCCATCCATACACCATGGAATGGGACAACGTCAATGTCTCCATCCATACACCATGGAATGGGACAACAATGTCTCCATCCATACACCATGGAATGGGACAACATCAATGTCTCCATCCATACATCATGGAATGGGACAACATCAAATGTCTCCATCCATACACCATGGAATGGGACAACAATGTCCTCATCCATACACCATGGAATGGGACAACATCAAATGTCTCCATCCATACATCATGGAATGGGACAACGTGCAACATCAAATGTCTCCATCCATACACCATGGAATGGGACAACAATGTCTCCATCCATACATCATGGAATGGGACAACATCAAATGTCTCCATCCATACATCATGGAATGGGGCAACATCAATGTCTCCATCCATACACCATGGAATGGGGCAACATCAAATGTCTCCATCCATCCACCATGGAATGGGACAACATCAAATGTCTCCATCCATACACCATGGAATGGGACAACGTCAATGTCTCCATCCATACACCATGGAATGGGACAACGTCAATGTCTCCATCCATACACCATGGAATGGGACATCAATGTCTCCATCCATACACCATGGAATGGGACATCAATGTCTCCATCCATACATCATGGAATGGGACAACGTCAATGTCTCCATCCATACACCATGGAATGGGACAACGTCAATGTCTCCATCCATACACCATGGAATGGGGCAACGTCAATGTCTCATCCATACACCATGGAATTGGACAACGTCAATGTCTCCATCCATACACCATGGAATGGGACAACATAATTAATTACAGTACAGGGAGTCTATGATTTAGTTTGATTACGGTTCGAATAGAGTTTAATTTAACGGCAATCATAGTGCGTGGAAAGTTTGTTTTAACGCAAGTTATAGCAGGAGCAAAGAACTGGATGGACAGCATCAAAGAGTGGAGCCGAATGGACAGCCCCTCCCTGATCAGAGCAGCAGAAGACAGACCTGGCTGGCGCTCTCTGGCCCGCACGACGTCCATCATGTCTCCCCCACGACCATCCGGTCAAGGGAGAGAGTGAGAGTGAGTGAGTGACAGCAGAAGTCTGCTGCTTTCCCCACGTATACGGGCCCTTCAAGGAAAACCGTACAACGGACATCATGACGCTGCTGGTCAGCCGACGAGAACAGCGAGGAGTGACTGTGGTCACTTCATTGCTTCTGTTTTTTTGCATAAAGGGCTCGCGTGACTTTCGACATGACAAACCGTGCATTTTCCTTTACAGTGGAACGTTCTTTAATTACTCCACGCCCGAAATCACTCCCCGGCGGGTTAGAAAGGGTACGTTACGGGTACCCACACTTACCCACCCTTTGTGACGAAGAGGTGGAAACGAGCACGTGTCTGTAATTATTCCAGGGGGTGTTTCTGGACCACGTCCCATATCATTCACCGGGGAATGGTTCTGGAACAGGTTGGGGAGGGTAGGGGGGCAAGGGCGGGTTAGTTATGGCCCGCGTTCCACATCACCCGCTCCCCCCCTCCCCCCCCCCCCCCCCCCCCAAACCCCACTCCCTCAAATTCAGGTGCAATGCGCTTTGATTCATATATTTTGTCGTTGGGATATTTCGAGAATTTTGAAGGAGGGGAGTGATTTTTGAACGAAAAGGGGGGGGGGGGGGGGGGGGATCCCTGGGGGAAGAGTTTGGGAGCCCACGCTTATTACCCGCCGGGAAGTAATTTCGGACGTGGACTGATTACGGAACGTTACACCGGTAATTTCTTAATCTGACCGTGTGGAGATCCGCCTATTATGTATTCTCTCTCTCTCTCTCTCTCTCTCTCTCTCTCTCTCTCTCTCTGTCATGTGTCCACATCAGCGTGATGTATTTCGCGCATGTATAAACCTTCTTAATAGATGTTTGCGTCATCAACTCTGGAAGGCAATTCAATCTCAAAACTCCAGCGACTCCGACCCCCAAGACTAATCCTTTTGATGTTGCCGTGAGGTTTACAGAGTAAAAACACATGCCAAAGCCCCCCCCCCCCCCAAAAAAAAAAAAAAGAAAAAAAAAAAAGAAAAACAACAACAAACAAACAAACAAAAACAAAAAAAACCAACCAACCAAACAAACAAAACAAACCAAAACAAAAACAAAACCGAAAGGACTGGGGGAAAATCGAAGAAAACAAAATCAAAACAAATAATGATTGTAGTACTGTCGGAAAGAACTTATCTCCCTCCTCTCCTATCCCCACAGCACACACACACACACACACACACACACACACACACACACACACACACACACACACAGCGCGCGCGAGGAGGGGGGAGGGGCAAATCAGTCTGATATGCGTGAAAACCTCTGACAGTCAAAGACATTGCAACAAAATTTCATGCTACAGACTTGAAACAAAATTCTTACAATAAGAGGATATGTAGGACACATATGTGTAGATCAACATGTCCATAAATCGCAAAAAGCTTACTATATTGCATAAAACTGCATAGAACACACACACACACACACACACACACACACACACACACACACACTCACTCACTCACTCACAGAGAGAGAGAGAGAGAGAGAGAGAGAGAGAGAGAGAGAGAGAGAGAGAGAGAGAGAGAGAGAGAGAGAGAGAGAGAGAGAAGTCATTCAGAACAATCGGAGGAAAATAATCAGCCACCGTCATGGGCTGGGGGCTGGGAGATCACATATTCGAATCCTATCAGAGATATTGATTCATCTCCCCCCCCCTCCCTCCTTCCCTCCCTCCCCCAGACCCTATGCATTGTTGGTGACTTATGGACTCGGACGGGAAGACTGGAAGCACACGGTCGTCATGTGTCTCAGGGCTGACTTCATCGGGCGGGTGCACACTCACGCTGGGGCCGCCACTAGGCCATCAGTGTGGTCAATAGGAGACTGAACACTGCGATCTTGCGCATGTTCGATCAGCGTTAAAGTGACTCAACAGCACTGCAGTATCTCCTCTGGTAGGTTGTCAATCGGCGGCCTGATACCGATAAGTTCCTGTGGCTCTCAGAGACTGAAACGACACGAACCCTTGATCTGGGAAGCCCGTTAGCTGGCAGCAAAGCCAATATGAAGCATGGTAAAACAAGACAGCAAAACAAACAAACAAACAACAACAAAGAACGTATTTAAATCTCTTGAACCGGTTGCAGTGTTTACGAGCTCAACTTCTATCAACAAAGGCGGGCCTGTTTTTGTAACAGTCTTCCCAGCCGAAACTGGCGGAAAGCACTTTGGACCAAAAATGGCGCCCAGTGAACTTGACAGAAAAGATTGTACCTGGACTGGAGCACAGGAAGTGGGGGAGGGGGTGTCAGCTGACCGTTTTGATTTGATACAATCCCCTGCACACGTCATACTGTTACAGCATACCTCGTTGCTTTCACGAACACTCCCTGAGGTCCAGCACACACACACACACAAAATAAAGGCAAGTGTCTGGTGGCGATCACTCCCAACACCTTCCGCTCGACACAGGGCACGAATTTTCCCTCTGTTCTTTTCTTCACAGGCGAACTGTCGCAGCACAGGAACACTCCATGGCACGGTCGATCCGAACCGGAGACCGTTTACTCGGCGTTATACAAAACGAACAAACCATGCCTTCAAGGGAGGCAATCTGCAGAAAATGATACCCTCCTCAATCATTGTGCTTGAAAGAACCAAACGAAAGCTTTTTTTTTTCTTTCCTTGATTTTCCCGTTATTAAAGATAGAGTAACCTCCCTTTTTCAACTTTTACCCGCCAGAACGTCAAACTCCATGTCCGGAGGAGGAGCAGGAGGGGGAAAAAAAAACCAACAACAACAACAACAAACAGAATGGATAAAAGGCAGGTATGATTTGTTCAATGTAAGCTTTCCTTCACATGACAACGTAGAAGGGTGGGGAGGGGGGTCTAGAAAATATAACGGCAGGCGCAGGAGGAGTGGAAGAAGGGGGGAGGGTAAGGGGGGGGGGGGGGGGGGAGAATAGGGTCACGGGGGACATAGCTTACCGGTCAAGTCGCCTGTTTGTGTACTTTGTCCGTCTGTCCACTAGTTACCGGTAACGGGGTCGTGGACAGTTGTTCGGAGTTCACGGCTGGTCAGTCACTGGGTTGATATATACGGAGGTCATGGGCGCGGTAAACAGAAAGGCACAGGGTTCCCGTAACGAGGCAGTCTCCCTACACAGCCACTCAACAACAAAACGACGTGCTACATCAATCAGTTAATCAAACCTCAATCGATTGGTTCAACTGGTTTTTTTTTTTGTTGTTTGTTTGTTTTTGTTTTTTTTACTGATGTGGTTTGGAGCAAGCTTTCGTTGAGTAAAAAAAAAAAAGTAGTCTTTCTATTCGTCTGTCTCTCTGTCTCTTTCACGGTTATGTGTGTGTCAGTCAGTCAAGTCAAGTCAAAATTATCTTTACTGAGGGTTAAAGAATAAGCTTTCCAGCTTTTCTTTACATCCTGCCCTCATAAACAAGAAAGAAACTAACAACATATATAACCACAAGCTCAAAAAACATTTTTAAAAGCACACACTTTCTATCATGCAAATACATAACTCAAATATCAAACAATAATGAAACTATTGTTGGAACATCAATTCAAGCAGAAGGAGAGAAGAGAGAGCGAAAACGAGAGTAGAGAGGAGAGAGAGAGAGAGAGGAGGAGAGGGGGGGGGGGGGGAAAGGAGGGAGAGAGAGAGAAGAGATGGGATAGGGACCGTATTGATGGACACGACTTTAATAATGCGCAGAGTTTCTTCAGATGCATTTTTAGTGCTTTTTTAAATGTCTGTTTTGAGGGACATGATTTTATGGAGGAAGGCAAACTATTCCATGTGGTCCCTCCAGAACACAGAAAACTTGATTTATAAAGATTATTTCGAGGTCTCGGAAGAGACAGGTTATGTGTATGTCTGTAACTGTTGACGACAAAGATTTCAATGATTTTCTTCGGAGTTGATCCATTCATTATATTGTACATGCACAAGCATCGTTGAAGTAGAGTCGTCTTTAAATGTGA
This sequence comes from Conus ventricosus, assembly GCA_018398815.1. NCBI lineage: Eukaryota > Metazoa > Mollusca > Gastropoda > Neogastropoda > Conidae > Conus > Conus ventricosus. Next base: position 41,475,925 of record CM031606.1, read on the forward strand.
AAAATATTTAAAGTTTTGTAATCACTCTTTGTCAAGGTTTTGAATTTCAGCTGAATTAATTTTATAGCCCATTTATGCAGACGTCTTACTAGTTTCAGATTAGTTTCACTGTCATTATCCCATAACGTGGATGCATAATTGATAAGAGAAAGGGTCTGTCTGTCTGTCTATCTGTCTGTCTGTCTGTGTCTGTATGTGTCAGTGTCTGTCTGTCTGTCTGTCTGTCTGTCTCTCTTCTCTCTCTCTCTCTCTCTCTCTCTCTCTCTCTCTGATGGCAGGTGTATGTTTGTGTGTATGTGCGTGTTTTGTGAAAGTAGGTGAAAATGAAGGTAAGTGCGGATATTTCTTTGTCACTGTTCGACCGCTTTGTCGCGCGTGTATGCGCATGTTTTTTTCACACTCCCGTTTTATTTCTTGCCCGGGGTGAGGTCTTCCCCTTGCTGCCATTGCTTACACTCTGTGATACGAACAAACACTTCTCCAGAACGGAGGTCGCCATTAAAGTACGAAGCTTTTGGGCAAGGCGGGCGATCATTGGTGCCAGCACGCACGCTATAAAACACAAGGCAAACAGTTTTTCATATGGCTTGTTTTGTTTGTTAACCGTGGGTTGGGAGAGAGAGAGAGAGAGGAAAGAGAGAGATAGACAGACAGACAGAGAGAGAGAGAGAGAGGAGAGAGAGAGAGGGGGGGGGGGATTCAAGCACAAAAGGCTACTCAGAATAATCAAAAACATAACCAGCCATCCTGTACAGTGGTCAGCTGGCATCACAGGCTGGAGACAAGGCCGAAGGTCATTGGTTCAAATCCCATCAGAGGTGTTCAATGGTGGGAATGGTCGTTTTTGTCTTTCTCTTTTTTTTTTTTCTCTGTCTCTCTCATCCCGGCCGGCCCTACCCAGAGCTGTGCCACTGGAACCAGGCGGCCATGAATTCTCTGAGAGTTTTGCCCCCCAGGTAGAGAGCGCTCACACTCGATCGCTGGTTCCCCGACTGAACAATCAGTGCGGTCAGTCGGGGACTGACAGGTGCTGTCCTGTCTATGTTGGGCCGGGATCACTGAGGAGCACCGAAGAGGCTCAGCAGCGGTGAAGCGTCTGTTCTGGTGGGTTGTCTCGTGGCGGCCTAATACTGACTGATCCCTGTGGACTGCTGCCTCAGGGACTGAGACAACACGAACCCGAGATGATTGTGAACTGGGAGGCCGGGTAGATGGGAGTTGAGCGAATGCCGAGGCAAGGAAGACGTGTCAGCAAAATAAACAACAACCAGCCGCCAGGGCGCAGTGGTTAGCGTCGCGGACTCCCGGCTGGGAGGTCGTGGGTTCGATTCCCTTCAGAGCATTTATATTTGAGGGATTTTTCGCATGACCGGCTCCTTCCAAGAGTTGAGTTAATTGGGCACGACTGGTAAGACCGGCAACAAACAGTCGAGTTTCATCCATTTAATGGTTGCTCCTCTGACAGTGTTGCTCAAATTGCCTGACCAACACTGCATATGTCCGTTTGTCCTGGGACTGGACGACGCAGGGCTATATCATGAAAGGAAGCATAACGTACAAGCCCATCATGCAGTCTCAGACCAAACTGCAAATCCTAGCGTCATCTTCATTATCCTCATCCTCTTCGATCAGCGTTAAATAAAACAAGATTCTCAAATTCTGTTGGCCCTTCATGCCCTGCTCTCAGGGTTACCCCAGTTTCGATTTCATCTCCCCGTCTATATTCTTGGTGAGTTCTGTTGAAGTGGCCAGTATCAGCGAGTTCATGGGGACTGTCATTGGACAGACGTAACGGCACCCTCGGGAGGAGGACGCTCATTCACACTGGCTCCGCGACTAAATCATTGCCCACCTGTAGGGGGCTTAACAGTGTGGTGTCCTGCGTATGCTGAATCAGAAGAAAACACTACTGAACACCACCGAAGTGACTCAGCAACAGCGCGTGTCTCCTCTGATCAGTTGCCTCATGACGACCTGACATTAACCCCCCCCCCCTCCCTTATTCTACCCCCACCCCCACCCCCCCACCCGTGGATAGACTGATGCCGGGGCCGCGATGGGACTAGTCCAGGGTAAGACTGCATGGGAGTTGGAATGAGCGACGAGGATTTAATGTCAACTGGGGTGACACAGTAGAAGAAACAGCAAAATAAATAAATAAATAAATAAAACAAAATAAAACAACGACAACAACGAACAACAGCAACAATATTTTTTAAACAAATAGTCAGTCACTCTGACAGCAGATTCAAGAGTTAAGCACGCAGAGACGAGATAGGCCTATTCTTTTGACAATTCCGTCAGCCCAAACTGACGGTAACCGCGAGAGAATCAACAGAATGGACGCCTCCTGAGATTGACAGAAAATATGGAACTGTATGTACTGAGGCAAGGGTAGTGAGAAGAAAGGGTATCAGATGACCATTATGATTTGGTACAGCACATGCACACGTCTTACTCGCACACCTCGTTCCTTTCACAATCACTTCCAGAAGTCGGGGGCCGGAATAGCTCAGTTGAGAGGCGCCGGACTCGTGATCCTGGGGTTGTGAGTTCGAATTTCGGTAAGGGGGATTTTTTCCCTCGGAGTTAACATTGGTTCGGACTCCATTCCCCATACAGTCCTTCGAATGAGACTATAAACCGAGGTTCCGTGTGTGAACGCACGCACAACATCTTGCACACACATAAAATCCCATCACCAACATTCGGAAGAGGCCAGTTTGGCCGTTGGATATGGATGACACGTTACACATAGCACGCACCTTCCCCGAAGATGGAGTATGGTTGCCTTAATGGCGGGATAAAAAAAACGGTCATACACACAAAACTCCACTACCTGTCTATACAGCAGTCTCCGCAGGAGTATCAGCCTGCGCACGTACAAAGAAAGAAAGGAAAGGACATCCAGAAGTCGTGAACACTTACAAAATGAAAGAACAACTTTCTGGTGATGACCCCACACACGTTTTGCTCGTCGCAGGACAAAGTATTCCCTCTGCTCTCTTCACAAATGAACTGTCACAGCACAAGACAACCCTGCCGCGCTGTCGATCAGCACTGGAAACTGGCCACTGGACGTTTCAGGAAATGGACAAACCGTCAACATGCCGTTTAGGAAGTTAATCTGCAGAAAACGACATTCTCTTCAAACACTGTGCTCGAAGGTACTAAACGAAAGCTTTTTTGTATTATTTCAAGCTAGAGTGAAGTCCCCCTTATTTTTTTGCAACACGCACTCGTCAGAGCGTGAAATTGTGTCTGCGCTGCCACCGGCTGATTCAAGTGGCGAGAAACAGTGTGAACAAAAGGCGGCAGCAGCCTATCGATTCGGCGCTGTAGCGCGTTTCTTCACTTAAACGAGGAAGGGCGTAAGGTTGGTGGGGAGGGGAGGGGTGTCTGGAAAATATAACTGTATGCGGAGGAAGAGTGGAGGAAGGATGGGTCAAGGGAAGGCGAAAGGAAGGCGGAAAGGTTACAGGGGCACAACTGACTGGTCAAGCGGCCTACTTCACTCTGTACACTGGTTGATGGTAACGAGGTCTTGTGGTCATCGAGGCTTCACAGCCAATCAACAACGAAACGGTTCTGTACATCAGACACTTCATAAGGCTATCGATTGATTCGTCACCTTTTTTTTCTTTAATTGTGTACTTGGGCGAGCTTTCTGTCTATGAAAGAACAGTGAACCTGCTAATTTCTTCTTTGCTTGCGTGTTTTGCGCTCTCTCTCTCTCTCTCTCTCTCTCTCTCTCTTTTGGTGTGTTGGGGGGGGGGGGGGGGATTGTGGCGAACGGGGTGGATATTGTGGTAG
>CM031606.1:41482237-41639737 GCA_018398815.1 Conus ventricosus
ATTTGTGACATTATGATGCATACTGCCTTATTGAACAAAAGTCTGTTGTTGAAGGTTGACATATTAAGTTGTTTATAGTCTTCTGTTGTTAGGGTGCTTGATTTTAGTAATACTAATTTTAATGCTCTTTTATACATTCGATGAATAATTTTCAAGTTGGTTTCACTGCAGTTATCCCATAAGGTTGATGCATAATCAATGATTGATGGAATATGAGCACAGAAGAAGAGCTTTCGAGAATGAGTGTCAAGGAAGTTCTTAATCTTGGCTAATTGAAGTAATTTTTTGAGAGACGTTTCCCCATTGACGTTATGTGGTCGGTCCATGTTAAATCTTTATCGTTATTACACCTAGTATTTTATGTGATCGACTTCTTCTATTTTTTGGTCAGATATAAACAATGGTGTTGAATTTTTTCTACATCTTTTGCATAGTTTTTTTTTGTCGGCACATACAAACATGACATGGTTTTGCGTTCAGAACTTTTCGAGGTATAGTCAACCCTGAGTCATTAATGGTTTGAGTATTGTGTGTGTGTGTGTGTGTGTGTGTGTGTGTGTGTGTGTGTGTGCGCGCGCGCGCGCGGCCGCGTGCGTTGTGTGTATTAAAATGAGAATGAGGGGGGATTGAAGGAAAAAGAACGAGAGGGAGTGAAGGTGGTAGGGCTGAGTGAGGGTGGAGGTGCAAACGGAGAGTGTCGATGGAAGGGGAGGGTGGGGGTGGGGGGTTGGGTGGCAACACAGACTACGATCACCTGACACTCTCCTCGAAGAACACCGCAGACTTTCACACAGAAAATCATACGTGCGATCAGAACACAATTATATGCATGTCAGCATTAACCTGTCCGTCCACCTGTCTGAACATAATGTCAACCAAGTGTTACTCAATCTGTACCCCCAGTGAGACAGATCAACCTCTAACGTGCAAATAATAGCGATTTACAACCGCGGTCGTTTCACCGATTCGTTTCAAATTGTTGTTAGACTGTAGTGGCTTGCATTATACCCTAGACGTAAACGAAGATTGACGACAGCGATCATGAGATCGCCTCCACGAGCATGGCTTCTGTGTGGATAGTCAGTAACACTGAACAGCCAGTCCGCGAGAGAGAGAGTTAACGCGCAGTAGGATTTCAATGGTTTCTTTTTAATCTGTGTCGCCCGATTACAATACCTGTCAAACCCGTCACTCCGGCTGCTCATCGATTGCTGGTTTCTATCGATTAACTGCCTCTGTGTGTGTGTGTGTGTGTGTTGTGTGTGTGTGTGTGTGTGTGTGTGTGTGTGTGCACGCGCGACAGCGTGCATGTGTGTGTTGTGTGTGTGTGTGTGTGTGTTCTGTGTCTGTGTCTGTGTCTGTGCGCGCGCGCGTTTATTCGCTGTTATCCGCGATCAGACTTTATCAGTTGTATTTTTTGTTTTTCCTTTCATACCATGGTGAAAGGGAAATAGAAACACGCAGGCTTGCAGCGTTGTTTAATCCTGTTAGGCTTGCAGCGTTGTTTAATCCTGTTATCTTCCATTTATAAAAAAAAAAAAAAAGGGGGGGGGGGGGGGGGGCTCATCTCATCCACCCAACCACCAGCCCATCATCCCTGGGTGATATGTGATGGTGTTTTGTACAATATGGGATGTGAGGAAGGAAGTGATGCTTTTGCTCTGTGTCTGTCTGCGAGGTTTTGTTGTTGTTTTCATTATCGTGAAGTTAATTTTCTCGTCAAGTTTATCCCGGCAGAGACTCGGGCTATAACGCACAAAATTAGTGGAGCTAGTGGAAGCTAACGAACAGTGCCACAGTGAGAAGTTCCACAGACTATCGGAGAGAGAGAGGAGAGAGAGAGAGAGAGAGAGAGAGAGAGAGAGAGAGAGAGAGAGAGAGAGCATTATATTGATAACGCAATGAGCAACATCTGAACAGGCCCAGTCACTCACTTCTGGATCAAGCCATCTGGATCGATCTCCGATCAATGCTCTTTGCGATTTGCTCTGTGTGTGTGTGTGTGTGTGTGTGTGTGTGGTGTGTGTGTGTGTGTGTGTGTGTGTGTGTGCGCGCGCGTCTGTCTGTCTGTCTGTCTGTCTGTGTCTGTGTGGTGTTTATGTGCGTTTGTGAATGCGCGCGCTTTTATGTGTCTCTGTGTCCTGTGTGGTGTGGGGGGCAAGTGGGGGGTAGTGTGGTCTATGTGGTAAAGAGAGAGAGAGGTAGGGGGGTACCGGAAAGACACACGCGACAACCGGAGCATGGGGGAGAGGGGAGGGGAGGGGTAAAGCTAACGTCTTCTCTTAAAGGCGTATCACGAATGTCGACTGCCTACCCATTTAAACACCGCACTGTAAGGTGCGCGGCCCAGTTTACCGTCCAGTGAACCCATTGTCACTGCCCCCCCCCCTCCCCCCCCCCCTCCTCCCCCCCCCCCCCCCCCTCCCCCCCCCCCCCCCCCCCCCCCAGTGCACCTGTCTGCCACACGGTTTGGCATAATGGCTCAGCGGTGCCACCGACACTGTGCAACATGCCCTCGCCACTGAACTCCCTTTCAGCCCCACCCCCCCCCCCCCCCCCCCCCCCCCCCCCCCCCCCCCCCCCCCCCCCCCCCCGAATACAGACAGTGAATAGACACGTTCAGTCGTGACGGACTGGGAGAAAACGCCAGGGAGATAGAAACTATCGTGAGAGTCACGGAACTATGAACAACTAAAAGCGGGAACGCTCTCATCGATACGCTCACCATTTGAAAAAAAAAAAATTCTTCAGCCATAACAAACCACACCCAACTGTCATCTCTCTGTCTGTCTGTCTGTCTGTCTCTCTCTCTGTCTCTCTCTCTGCCACTGTGTCCCTTTCTTCCTCTCTCTGTGACTTTCACTCTCCCACCCTCCCTTTCCTCTCTCTCTCGTTCCTCCCCTACCCCTACCCCTCCTTCTGTCCTCTCTCTCTCTCTCTCTCTCTCTCTCTCTCTCTCTCTCTCTGTGCATGTAGGCCTATGTGCATGTTTTTATCATTATTTCAATTAATGTGTGTATGCTTATTTCTTTCCCTTGTGTCCTTCCCCGCTTTTCCCCTTTCTATTATATTATTATTATACCTTACATGCATGATTTACTTTACTAGGTTAAGCACAGACTGAGTCAACGGACAGGCTATTTCTAAAATGCCAATCCTTCATGTAATAAACTCTCTCTCTCTTCTCTCTCTCTCTCTCTCGTCACACACACACACCACACACACACACACCACACACACACACACACCAACACACAACACACTCGCTCTCTCTCTCTCTCGTCTCTCTCTCTCTCTCTCTCACATACACACACACACACACACACACACACACACACACACACACACATTCACTCACCCACTCACTCACGAACACATACACATCGTTCAGCGAATCAAAACTAAAGCAAACAAGCAAGTAGCGGCCATTTCTGACCCTTCAAAGATCGTTGGTCAACAAACAAGGAATTAGCGAGTAACAAGTGCTCTCCTCACTCCCTGGTGGCTGTTCCTCAGCCCCACCTAAGTCCGGTAACGCTACAAACTTTACCAGCTTGGCAACTCAGGGTGGGTGATCAATTGGCTGTGGAACGTTCATTCGTCGCAATATGATGTGATATATGTGATTTATTACGTGCGGCGCGCGCGCGCGCGCACACACACACACACACCACACCACACACACACACAACCACACACACACACACACACACACAACACACACACACATATTCGCTCGCGCGCGCACGCGCGGGACACACACACACACACACACCACACACACACACACACACACACACACACACACACCACGCGCGCGCGCGCGCGCGCGCGCGCACACACACACACTGTTTAAGCATACAATTATCACCCGAGCACAATTTTGACAAGCACACTCTATAATCTAGCCGCCTGTCGTCTGATATCACCGTCAGTGGAAAGACATTAAACTGAGAAAAAAAATGTAATGAAGTATTCAGTGTCTGTCTGTCTGTCTGTCTGTTCTGTCTCTCTCTCTCTCTCCTCTTCTCTCTCTCTCTCTCTATCTCTTCTCTCTCTCTCACACACAACACACACACACACACACACACACACACACACACCACACACATTCCCAAAATCCGTCGTATAAATAACTAGAACATTTCTTTTTAAGCTACTCAATGCACGTCTGTAAGTACACTGCGCGAACAGTCGAAGTGAACAATGTCCCTGTTTCATTGGACTTCTTTCACAATCTTCACGCACATGCCAATGCAGGTGCGACGTTCTCGCTAATCAGCGGCAGAGACAGCAGCCGCTTTGTCCCCTCCCCAACGGTCTGCATGTCTGTTCCTGCTGTAATGTTCCGTCAGTCAGTCAACGATTGTGAGATCACAGTCGCCCTCCTTTTTACACTGGAAAGTGACAATAGTCATGACTCATCCTCCCGCTGTGTCGATTATCCGGCATTATACCTGACAAGCAAGCCGGTCATACGCCACCAATATGATAATAATGATAATAGTGATAATATTAATAATAATAATGATAATAATAATAATAGTAATAACAGTAAAAAAGAAATACTGAAAAGAAAAGAAAGGCACAGAAAAACCCGAGGAAGAAGGAGAGAAAGTAGGCGATATGAGCGATTAAAGAGGAATATTACGATATGGTTACAGTAACGGAACAGTGAAATGTATTCTCCAATAAGCCTTTTTCTCCGGTTCAACGAAACAAACCGATCCCTCATATCTCATCAATCGAGCAACGTTTCCTTTAAATATGTTTAAAAAAATGAAAAAAGGAAGACAGAAACGAAGACAGAAAAGGAGGAAAAGAGACCGAAAGTGTCACGCACGCGCTTGCACATGCGCTCCCTCCCCCCCCCCCCCCCCACACACACAAAACACACACACACAGACCGAGAGAGAGAGAGAGAGAGAGAGAGAGAGAGAGACAAAGGAAAAGAAACCTGTTCATCGAAGTTGTTTACAGATCAACTTCAGATTAAAAACCCGACGTCAGACAGGACTTTCGTTTCAGTCAACGTATCCACAGACAACACCAGTAACTAACTCACTTACCTGGTCAAAGCTTGGTCTCCTTGGGCCGACGTGGAGTGGAGAGATGACCGAGGAGAGAGAGAGAGGGGTGTGTGTGTGTGTGTGTGTGAAGCTGTCGACGGCGGCCACTTACTTCCACCAACACACCCTTGTGATGTGGTTTTTCTTTGGCGCGGCTCGTGTTGATCCGCCGGTAGTGGGACGTAAACATACCCTAAAGTTTGATTAACTGGGGTGGAGTGGAGGGCGTGTACCTAGCTTGTTATACAGCGCGCGCGCGCGCGCACGCACGCACGCGCACGCACGCACGCACGCACGCGCGCGCACACACACACACGCACACGCACACACACACGCACACAAAGCGGTGCCAAACTCGCTTTAAAGGATATGATTTTTTTTTTTTTCAGGGCCGCATGCGCACGCTAGCTAGCACACATGAACACCGTAGCCTTCGCACGCACGCCCACGCGCGCGCGCACACACACTCACACCGGCGCGGACACACACAAGAAAGCAAATAACATCTTAGCTTTCTTATACAGGAATATCAATGACTGCCCCAAAAGGTTAAAGACGACTGCTACAAAACACTGGTTAGACCAGTACGGGAATAGGGTTTTGCTCAGTTTGGGATCCTTACCATCAAAAGGACTTTGATAACCTCAAAAAGATTCAGAAGAGAGCGCACGGTTCGTAACGGGAAACCACATCAGAGAAAGGGGATTACTAGGAGAACATGAGGAAATTAAAATGGAAACCCTTAGAAGAGAGAAGAGCTTTTATCAAACTTAACATCTTCTTCAAAGGCAGAGCTAAAGTAATTGATATTCCAATGGAACAATAGTATTGAATAAAAGTAGCCCCAGAGGGGCGGTAAAATGTTATACCATACCTGCATCAAATATTGACAGCCACTTACATTCTTTTTATCCCAGTTCTGTACGGCTGGGGAACTCACTCCCGGGTGCCATCAAGATTGCCACAAATGAAATTCTCATTAAAAAAACAAAACAAATTGATACGACAGTTTTGAGATCTGCATATTGACGATTTTCTATTTTTTACTTCCCCAGATATTTTACTGTTTCCTGGGCCTGAATTTGGCCTTGCTTTTAACTTCTTGAATATCGAGTGCGACCCCTTGTTGCCAAATTTGCTCCAGGGGCCAACAGTCTGAGTCGCACTATTTTATGTTATTTTATTTTTACTTTTTACATGCGCGCTGGTGACCTAACTCGTTTTGAGTGAACCAGTTTTTTTAGGAAGAAGAAGAAGAAGACACACACACTTGTCGTTAAGGGTTTTATAGGGAATTTTTTACTTTCCTTTGATGTAAAATCAGATCGTCTGTTCACAAAGTGTACCAATTCAAAATCCCATTACAATTTTTTCTTCATCCAAAACGGTTCCAATTCTTTCTGCAAACTCCGTAACTTTGTGTATGTTTAATATGTATGCTTATGTTCGTGAATTATAATTTAGGTCCTACTTCGACTGACTGACTTATTCTCTCACCCCCCCCCCCTCTCTTCTTCTTCTTCCTAACATCCCCCCCTCTCTCTCTATTCTTTCTGCGCGCGGCGCCGAGCACGTGTGTGTGTGTGTGCGTGTGTGTGTGTGTGTGTGTGTGTGTGTGTGTGTGTGTGTGTGTGGGGTGTGTGTGTGTGTGTGTGGACGTTGACTGTTACAGGGGATGTTAATCAACATTGTGAATTACTCCTTGTTTACTCTATGTTCCAGTCAAATATGCCTGCGTAAATGGTGTAAGGTGGAATCTCAATTGTTTAAGCTGATAGCCATTTCACCCGCTGATTCGTTTTGCCAGAACGCTGGGTATAAAAGAAAATCCACACACACACAACACACACACACCACACACACACACACACACAACAAAAACAAAAACGAAGCTTATTGATCCCGTTTTACTGAACTAAATGTGTGGTGTGTGCGCGCGCGCGGTATGTGTGTGTGTGTGTGTTTGTTCGCTATCCTGACAGTCTCTGTCATAAAACGCGTAAGCATTTTTGTACACACCACACACACACACACACACACACACACACACACACACACACACACACACTTCCTCTTATTCCACCTGTGACCCCTACCCAAGCATCTGAAACAAGTTACACACAAACGCCTGTAGGGAGGAAACCACTTTGTCAATGTCGCCGAACCTTATAAAATTACGTTCGAATTCTATACCTGCATCCATCTCTACAAATTCCTTATAACCCCCAAACCGTTCTGATTCTAAAACCAGCATACAATTCTACCACACTCCATATCGGTTTATAAAAGCCCAAAAAAATCTTACAAATCCATTTGGTTCCAAAAACCCAGGACAATTCACCACACTCCATATTCGGTTTCCAAGCCCAATAAATTCCTTGAACCCCAGTCTCGGATTTACTGCTACATGAATTCGGGTTTTTTTCACCCTATGTGAAACCCACCAAACACCCCTATGGATTCCATATTTTCCAGACAGTTTCCCTTCTCCGCTATAGCCTACCGTGTGTCCACCAAACTCCTGCCCTAATTCCATGTCTTTTATTAAATTCCCCCCAAAAATCCACTCTCTTTTTTAACGTACAGACAACCATACCGAATCCACTCTGAATTCTAAAGCATAACGCCATCTCCCAATTCTCTCGCGGATTCAATACCTACCAGACCTTCCCAAAACTTGGTTCTGTATTCTTATTTGCATACGTCTCTGCCAAAGCCATTCCTTGCTCGTTTACCCAAATCCACATTCCGGACCCTGACCAATGTGGCATTTCCCTTTTCCTTTGATAACTTTCTGCAGCGTGGGAAAATCAATTAAAATCAAGCCTTTTCTTTTAAATAACCAGAGCAGAATAAAAAAATTTTCCATTCAAGAAATGGGAAAGTGTGGTGTGGTGTGTGTGTGTGTGTTGTGTGTGTGTTGGTGTGTGTGGGGCGCGTGCGTGCGGCGTGTGTTGTTGCGCGCGCGCACGCACCCGTGTTTTAATAAAAGAGCACACATACGCAGAAGGAGAAGAGAGAGAGAGAGAAGAGAGAAGAGAGAACAACATCAAAATTATTAAAATTTGGGCACAACCCTAACGAAAAATTTTGGGGTTTGCTTCACACTCCCCCCAAAAACCCCCAGAGCCTTCATCTAATGGAGGGCCTTCCATTGCTAGAGGCTGAAAAGAAAGGCGACAGAAACCATTTAGTATTGGCACAAGGCATTTCCATCACGGGGCGGGCTTACAAAAAAAAACAATTAAACCCGCGTCAGAAAAAAGCGCATGGATAATTTATACATTGACACCCGAAGGCAAAAAGTTGGGGAACACAATTTTTTTAATTGTCACGAGAACCTTAAAGGGGTCGATACACAAAATCATGTTTGGAAATGTAAATTATCCCCCATAGACTGACAGCCCCAGCAAGCGGTAATCAGGGTTTGAGACAGCTCGTTTTTCGAGGGGCCCTTATGGTCTCCTTCCTTGGCGGGGGCCGGATGGTTTTACCCAAAAGCCTACCACCTTCAGATGCCAACTTCGCGATTTTTTCCCCTTTGCACTCTCTTTTCCTAACCACACACAAACATACACCACCCCCCCGCGTGCCCCCCAACCAACCACCCTCCTGTACAAAATCACAATTTCTAATGTGTTTTTGTGATTTTTTCGGGGGAAAGCGAGTAACGTATAGTCAATGAAAGAAAAAAATACTGACTGTTGCACCCCCCCCGTTGTTTTCCTCTGCTTTGTTCGTGTCCTTCTAGCAAACACGTTAAATTAAGGTGTCATAAGGATTTCTGTATGTATGTAAAAATCTCATCTTATTGCTGCTACCGTCTTTTCCCTTTGTGAAAACATATTTTTGGTTTATTTTAAAGGGGAAAAAATGCAGTTTTCGCGCGTGAATCGTTTTTTGGGGAATCTCCTAAAACTAATTTAAATAAGTAAATTTTTAAAAAACGTAAATAATTCTTTTTTCATGTGAAATTGTTTTAGTTAGAAACAGAAACAAAACGTTAGTGGTGTGTTTAAGTAATCATTATTTACAGGAAACCTTTATACGTAAAAATCATTACTACAAATAACCATTAGTAAGAAAAAACGATTTCTTCAAAAAATAAAAGGATTATCGAATAAAAATGACGGTCCCAGGGTTAACCTTCACATTAAAATAGCTACAAAGCAGGGAGCATCTTCCCTTTAATTTTCATGGTTAATTCCAAAAAACGGTTGATTTGCCAAAAAAGCGAGAGAAAAAGAGAAACATTCCGGTGCGGGGCGGTGTGTATAAAAGGGGGTTGTGTGGTGGGTGTGGTGTGTGTGTGGGGTGTGTGTGGGGAGGGGGGGGGGGGGGGATCGGGAAAGGCAGGGAGGGGAAACTATTGCGTGCCTGTTCAGTATTAGAGAGAGTTCGTGACGGCTGCCAGCCCCGTTAGAAATAAGACAAAACCATGTGTAAAAAGATAAATGTAGGTAAGCAACCCTTTTTTACAGAAAAAAATTTGTACTAATTTAAAAAATATTTTTCATACAAAATGTTATTTGCTAAAAAGCATTACTTAAAAAATAAAAATTTAAAAATTACAGCTCCTACTTCCCCTCAATCCCCGTCCCCCTTTTCCCCCCCCCCCCCCCCCCCCCCCCCCCCAACCACACCCCTCCCCCCCCCTTTTTTCTTTTATTTTTTTGGCATGTTTTCCCATTCCAAATGTCCCACTCCACCATTGCTGTCTTTCCCCATGGCCAACTCCCCCCAGCTGTTTCTCCACATGGCCAATCTCCCCCACTGTGTTTTTCCCCCATGGGCCCAAACACCACCACGCGTCTTTCCACATCCAACAAACCCCCACTGCTGTTTTCCCGGGCCCAAACAACCCCCACTGCGTTTCCCACGGCCCAACACCCCCACTGCTGTTTCTCCCCATGGGCCCAAACTACCACCCTGCTGTCTTTCCCATGGGCCAATTACCCCCACTGTGTCTTTTCCCCTGGCCAATCTACCACCCTGCTGTCTTTCCACAGGCCCAAACTAACACCCCTGCGTCTTTCCCCTGGCCAAACACCAACACTGCTGTCTTTCCCCCTGGCCAATCTACCAACACTGCTGCCTTTCACATGGCCAATCTACCCCCACTCGCTTTCCACAGGCCAAAATTTCCAAAAAACTGCTGTTTCCCAAATGGGCCCCAATCTACCACCACGCTGTTTCTCCAAAAGGCCCAAACTCCACCACTGGTTTTTTCCACATGGGGAATTACCCCCTGTTTTCTTTTACAGGCCCAACTACCCCCACGTGTTTCTCCACATGGCCAATCTACCACCCCTGCGTTTCTCCACATGGCCAACTACCACCCCTGCTGTCTTTCCCCGGGCCAAATTTCCCCACTGCTGTTTTTCCACTGGACAACTCCACCCTGCTGTCTTTCCCCATGGCCAAACTACCACCACTGCTTCTTTCCACATGGCCAATCTACCACCACTGCTTTTCTCCACATGGCCAATCAAACCACCACTGCTGTTTCTCCACATGGACAATTACCACCACTGCTGTCTTTCCACATGGCCAATCTACCACCACTGCTGTTTTTCCACATGGCCAATCTACCACCACTGCTCTTTCCACAGGGCCAATCTACCACCACTGGCTCTTTCCACATGGCCAATCTACCACCACTGCTTTTCTCCACATGGCCAATCAAACCACCACTGCTGTCTTCTCCACATGGCCAATCTACCACCACTGCTGTCTTTCCACATGGCCAATCTACCACACATGCTCTTTCACATGGCCAATCTACCACCACTGCTGTCTTTCCACATGGCCAATCTACCACCACTGCTTCTTTCCACAGGGCCCAATCTACCCCACTGCTGTCTTTCCAGCCTCTGAGCAGTATTATCCCGAGTAGTTTTGTGTTTATAACCATGCATGAAGTGGAAATAAACATATTTGTTTTGTATTGCACATGACAGGAACGTTACTTCAACAACCCTTATCCTATGTGTTTATTGTATTTGACTTGTGTGAAATCCCATATTCAGTAAATACGCATTGCTCTCTCTGTCTCCCTCTCTACAGGGCTGGATCACAATTACATGACAGGAGAGGGTTTTCAAGGTGTGTGTGTGTGTGTGTGTGTGGGGAGTGGGAGGCTGGGGCTGGGTGTCCTTTCTCAAGGTGGAAGGTGAAACATGCCCAGGCACGAAACTACAGTACAGCAACAGTTGTGGAAATTTTGTAAGAGGGAGAGAGAGGAGGAGATGATGGGGGTTGGGGGGGCGTGGGGAGAAAGGAGTGTTCTCTTTCAAACTCATAACTAATATTCTTTTCAATAACAGGCTCTTCCTCCATAGTTTTAAGCTGAGGCAGGGGTGGGGTCTCTTCTTTATGTAGGGAGGAGGAGGGGTTGTGGAGTAGAGGCAATGGGGGTCTGAGGGTCCTTCACCAGTAGAGAGAAGAACAATCTGTAGGTGAAGTGGCAATCTATGTGTGTGCGTGTTTTGTGCATGGGTGCATGTGTGGCAAGAGTGCACGTCTTTGTATTGTCGTATTACTTGCTTTCCATAGGTCTGTCAATATCTTTGGGCATTTGTACGTTCATGTCTTTCTTCATCAATCATAAGCCTTGTGTCCACAGACCCCGGGCATACCGTACAAAAAGTGCGATTGCGTTCACACTAAATTACTACTGACTTGTCCACAGCAGCCAGTTCCGCTACGGCCAGACTTTTACCTGTTTCCCCACATCTGGTGCGCAAGCATGCCAGCATTTCTGGTCTGTACGGCAGAAAAGACGTGATTTGCGTGCTCCCGATCTTTACAAATTGGTTTTCACCCAAAACGGTCTTGGATGCTAGAGATCTTTTTGTACCCCCCACCGGAGCAGAAAAATCTTGCGTTACTTGTCACCGCCATCTTGCAAACGGGCAGAACTATGCGGACCCTGTGGAGACGGTAACCGCACCTTCTGTCCTACCTTTTCAAGCCCCAAAAAGTATGGTCCTGTGCGGGGTCTGTGGACACAATTAAAAACCACCAAACCCTTCTTCTTTGAAGTAACCATGAAGCATCACCTGCCATAGAGCATCACAAAAAGTCGGCGACATGACCAAGACAGGGAAGTTAGTGGAAGTAATGCACCTGTTCATTTCAGACACTGACCGCCCTTCCACACACTTGGTAGAAGAGAAACTGTGGTACAGCAGATTGTCCATCTGATCAAAAACATTCCAGAAGGAAGAGTTTGCCTGAGTCTTTGTCTTACAGTTAATTCTCTCTCGTTCAGTGATGAACTTCCAAAAGAACGAAGCAGTTACAGAAGTAAAGGTAAGTCTCTCACAAATCAGCGAGAGAGAGAGAGAGAGATGAGAGAGAGGAAAGAATGGGCAAAGAGAGAGAGTCAGAGAGAGAGAGAGAGAGAACAGAGAGAAGTATGCAAAAGACAGAAGTAACCTACAACTCATCAACATGTTTCAATCCAAAACATGACGATTCATTCACACTCATTCATCGTTTTATATCTGATTTTGTATTAGAAAAATGCACACCAAATCCCTTTTTATTCTTTCAAGAAAATGCTAAATACAGCACATTCAGTGACTGTATTGAAATAAATGGTGGGACAGGGAATAGCTAAACAGAATTCTAAGTCAGAACTGTTTGCTCTCTACCTCAGCAACACTGACTGAAACAGTGTGCAATACACCAACACAATGCAAAAAAATCAGAATGAGAGTTTGACTGGTGCTGACTGAAGAAAATGCGGAAATTAAACCTCAAAGTGCCCCGGAAAATTCCCTTTCCTTTAAATTTTAACCCTTACCCAGGCGTTTTTCCCCTTCCAAAATAATACTTTTAAGTTTGAGGTTAAATTTTTATCAGCCCGGGGCAATCTTGACAAAGGCTTTCCGCACACTGGGAGAGTTATTTTTAAATTATTATTTTAAAAGCCCTCTTTTGGGAAAAAAAAAAAAAAAAATCCTGTCCAAAACGACAAAAAACCAAAAAAACTTTAAAAACTATAAAAAAAAATTTCATTTATCTACTACAGATTCAAAAACATGTTAGGAATCCAGTAACATCCGGGGGGGTTAGAAAAAAAGCGGAAAAAAATTTTCACAAAAAAACCCGATTTATCGGGGGAAAATTTTTTTTCAAAACATGATTAAAGGAAAACTTGTGACATCCTCAGGGCAGAAAAGGAGGAAGCTGTTCAAGGAGCGCCCCTCTGTTATTTATTTCCCCAGTTTTCAGAAAAAAATGGTGGATTGTTTGGTGCGGGGCTGCGGCGGGGGGTGGGCCGGGCTGTGGCTGTGGCGGGGGTTTTCGGGAAGGGCGGGTGTGGGTGCATTGCCCCTGAAAGGGGGCGCAGAGGTTGGGGGCAGCAAAAAAAAAAAAAAAAAAAAAAAAAAAAAAAAGAAAAAAATTTTTGGTAAAAACAAAAATTTTAAAAAAAGTTAAAAGCAGCAAAACAACATTACACAGCCCACTTTCATAAAAAACTAACCGTGCGTTTTGTTTTTTAATGAAGCATGCGTTCGTTAAAAAAGGGGTCCTAAGCATTCAAAAAACTTTCGCAATTTCTTTTTTTGTATATGGTTTGCTGAGGCAAACATTAACAGTACAAAAACCCTCCTTTCAGAACTGGCACGGAAATAGTCTCTCCTGTTCACAACCTGGCACTTTTATCATCATTATTTCACAATGTCATCGCTCCACAGCACATTACCTCTATAAAGGTTCTTACATTGCGTAATTCAAGAATAAAGAGATAAAAGAGTTCTCAGTTACACTTATTGAAATCAGAAATAATTTAAGAAAATTGTGTGTATGTGAGTGTGTGTGTGTGTGTGTGTGTGTGTGTGTGTGAGACAGAGAGAGATAGAGAGAGAGAAAGAGTGTACATGCATGTGCATACATGGCTGCCTTTGTGTGTGTGCATGTCTGTAAGACAAAAAAAATAAAACACACCCAAAAAACCATGAATTATGTGCATCTATATTAGTATCCATTCAAACCAATTCAAAAACATTTCTGTAAGTGTGTATGTGTGTTTGTGGGTGTTCATGCATGCACATACATGTGTGTGCAATAAGAACATGAAGTCGAATTTAATGTGCACAGAATAAATAAAGTAAATTCAGAAAATTGAGAAATGTGTATGTGTGGTGTGTTAACCTGTCCACTCCTTGCTATGCACGGTCTTCAGGTGCTTCCTTCATTTCTATTATAATTGTACTGTGCCTGTACATGGTTCTCCAAATGTGGGCATGCGTTGTCTGCATTGTGTGTTACTGTGTATTTATCTTCACATGCGTGTACACTCTTGCGTATGTCTGTGTGTGTGTGCATATGTGTTCTGTGTGCGAGTGAAGGAGAAGCGGCGAGTTAGTGAGTGGGACCTTAAGGGATAATGGGGGTAAGCGTACAAGGATAGGTTCATGTCGTCTGCGTGTGAGAGAGTGCTTGACTATTGATGCTGTCTACATTTTCCTTTAGCTGGCTTATCTTTCATGATTTTTCATCCAGTGTGTGTGTGTGTGTGTGTGTGTGTGTGTGTGTGTGTGTGGGGTGTGCACGCGACATTGGACACTGTTGTAAATTACAAAAACTTTAAAGTTAAAAAACAAAAAAAACAACCTTTATAAATGAGAATTAACTTAAAAAAATACTATATCAGGAGCTAGCAGTCCCCAAAGGCTGGCTGATCATTTAAACAGTTCTCAGTAATTCCTTCAACAAAATGGAAGAAAGACATTTTAAACTCATCACTTTCATTATTTATGTATCCACACTGAACGGAAACGATCTACAACACAGAAACCTATTAAAAAAAAAAAAGTTTGGAGCATGAAAACAGCCATGCTTATTCAGACACACAGAGCAGTATAATTGTAGCATTCAGAAAAAAAGTGCCTTTAACTCATCGTTAATGAACCCCTCAGCCATAAATACACTCCCTTCTCACACTGTTAATCAACCATGACATTTCTCTTGCCCTTTCCGCAGACTGCCAGCAATTTTTTCAAAACGGAAAACCGGATTAGATATCTATTTATGATTACTTCCAAAAACTTGGGGAAAGAAGAAGAAATAAAGACATAAACATGAAAAAAGACATTATCTCTTTCTACCCACACACATCCCATACTACTGGGTGGACATGTAAATGCAACATTGGTAAATTATCATAACACTGCCCCAAAATTAAGTGCAAGCAAGTGTAAGCTCTGCAGAATGCGCTGGTGCCTTCATAAATTGTCATAGAGTTCTTAAACTTGTACGTTACTTGTACTATGTCAGCATGATTGGGCAGCATTCAACAGGTCAATACCATCAGACTGACACCACGGGACAAGCCCACCAAAAAATTATACCTGCAGTTACTGTTTCAAGTACTCCCTCGCCAACCCTTCTTTTCCTTGGATTTGTTTTTTTTTTTACCCGCGGGGAACCTAAGAAGGCCCCCCCCCCCCCCTCCCCCGAAACTTTCTGACGTCAACATGCAAAAGCCCCAAAAAATAAACCAAATAAATGACTGTTAAATTGGGAATTAAAAGGGAAGCCCAAAACCCTGAGGGTCTTTTATTTTAAGAAATTATTTTCGGGTTTTTAAAGTCCACCCGATGGCCTTTAAATTACATGGGGAAAATGAAAAAGTCAAAAAAGGAAAAAAGGGTAAAAGATAGGAGAGCGGGTGGGGGGGTCAAGGATAGAGGCAGGCAGGCAATAAAATGGGGAGAGGCAGCTTGGAAGTCAATGGAAAGAGGCAAATGGGGAGGGGGGGGGGGGGGGGGGGGTAAAATTGGGGAGAGGCAGGGAGGTGAAATGGGAAAGCAGGTGGGAAGATCAAAGGGAAAAAGAGGTAAGGGGGACCCAAATGGGAAGAAGGTGGGGAAGTAAAAGGGGGACAAAGGGGGGGAATCAAATGGGGACGAAGGTGGGGAAGCAAAGGGGGAGAGGGGGGGTGGGGAAGTAAATGGGACAGAAGGTGGCGAAGTCAAAGGGGGAAGACAGGTGGGGAAGTCAAATGGGGGGGGCGGGTGAAAAGTAAATGGGGGAGACAGGTGGGGAAGAAAAGGGGGACAAAAAGGGGGGGGGAATCAAAGGGGGGAAGGGGAGGGGGGAAAAGTAAAATGGGGACAGACGGGGGGGGGAAGTCAAATGGGGAAGACAGGTGGGGGTCAAAGGGGGAGAGGCAGGTGGGGAAGTAAAAGGGGGACAGACGGGTGGGGAAGTAAAAGGGGGGGAAAGGCAGGGGGGAAAAGTCAAAGGGGGAGAGGCAGGGGGGAAGTCAAATGGGGACGACGGTGGGGAAGTCAAAGGGGGAGAGGAGGGGGGGAAGTAAAAATGGGGAAGGAGGGGGGAAAGTCAAATGGGGAGGGCAGGGGGGGAAGTAAAATGGGGACAGAAGGGGGGGGAAGTCAAAGGGGGGAGGCGGGTGGGGAAGTCAAAGGGGGAGGGAGGTGGGAAGTCAAATGGGGAGAGGCAGGGGGGGAAGTCAAAGGGGGACAGACAGGGGGGGAAAGTCAAAGGAAAGGGGCAGGGGGGGAAGAAAAATGGGGAAGAAAGGGGGGGGAAGTCAAGGGGGAGGGGCGGGGGGGAAGTAAAATGGGGACAGCAGGGGGGGAAAAAAATGGGGAGAGGCAGGGGGGGGGAAGAAAGGGGGAGAGGCAGGGGGGGAAAGTCAAAGGGGGGAGGGGCAGGTGGGGAAGTAAAATAGGGAAGGCAGGGGGGGAAAAAGTAAAAAGGGGGAGAGGCAGGGGGGGAAAGTCAAATGGGGAAAGAAGGGGGGGAAGAAAATGGGGAGGGGCGATGGGGAAGCAAATGGGAAGGCAGGGGGGGAAGTCAAAGGGACAGACAGGGGGGAAGTCAAAGGAAAAGAGGCGGTGGGGAAGTCAAAGGGGGAAGACAGGTGGGGAATAAAAGGGGGAGAGGCAGGGGGGGAAGTCAATGGGGACAAAAAGGTGGGGAAGTCAAAGGGGGAGAGGAGGGGGGGAAGTAAAAGGGGGAGAGGCGGTGGGGAAGTCAAATGGGGGGGGGGCGGTGGGAAGTAAAATAGGAGAGGCAGGGGGGGAAGCAAATGGGGAAGGGGCAGGTGGGGAAGTCAAATGGGGACAGACAGGGGGGGAAGTCAAATGGGGAAGGAGAGGGGGAAGTAAAAGGGGGCAACGGGGGAAGTCAAATAGGGAGAGGCGGGTGGGGAGTAAAAGGGGGAAGACAGGGGGGGAAAGTCAAGGGGGACAGACAGGTGGGGAAGTCAAATGGGGCGACAGGTGGGGAAGTAAAATGGGGCAACAGGAAAGATAAGATAAGATAATGTTGTTTATACCCCAGCCGACCGAAAAGGGCCCATCAGGGCTGTCACCACGTTAAAAAAATCACCATCATTTAAAAAAAAAAAAAACAAAAAAAAAACAAATTTCACAATTCTTAAATGAATCGTCTCAACGCACCAGAAATTTGTTTTTAAAAAAATTTCGCCGTAAAATCTTAAAACAGATGAAAAATGTTAATCTCTTCAAAAAATCAAGGACAGTAGGCGGGACATCCCGGACAACAGGTGGGAAGTAAATGGGGCAGACAGGTGGGGAAGTCAAAAGGGGACAGACAGGTGGGGAGTCAAAGGGGACAACAGGTGGGGAAGTCAAATGGGGAGGGCAGGTGGGGAGTAAATGGGGGCGCAGGGGGGGAAGTAAATGGGGCGACAGGTTTGGGGGGCAAATGGGGGGAAGGTGGGGAAGTCAAATGGGGGAGGAGGTGGGGAAGTCAAAAGGGGAGAGGCAGGTGGGGAAGTCAAATGGGGGGAGGCAGGTGGGGAAGTCAAGTGGGAAAAGGGGCAGGTGGAGAAGTCAAATGTGGAGAGAGGTGGGAAATCAAATGGGGGGCAGGTGGGGGAAATCAAAGGGGACAGCAGGTGGGGAAGTCAAATGGGGGGAGACAGGTGGGGAAATCAAAAGGGGGCAGACAGGTGGGGAAGTCAAAATGGGGGAGGCAGGGGGGGAAATCAAATGGGGACAGACAGGGGGAAGTCAAAGGGGGGGCAGAAGGTGGGGAAGTCAAATGGGGGGAAAGGAGGTGGGGAAGTCAAAAGGGGAGGGGAAAAGGGGGGGAAGTCAAATGGGGGAGGAGGTGGGGAAGTCAAATGGGGAAGGGGAGGTGGGAATAAAAAGGGGAAGGGAGGGGGGGAAGCAAGTGGGGAAAAGGGGGAGGGGAGAAGTCAATGGTGAGAGAGAGGTGGGAAATCAAATGGGGGGGGAAGTGGGGAACAATGGTGAGGGGGGGTGGGGAAAGGGTCAAATGGGGGAAGGTAGAAGTAAAAAAGGAAAAACGGGGGGGAAGAAAACAGAAACAGGGAGGTAGGGAGCAAATGGGGAGAGAAGGGGGGAAACAAATGGGGAGGACCGGGGGGGAAAGTCAAATGGGAAGTGGTGGGAAGTCAAATGGTGGGGACGGTGGGAATCAAAGGTGAGAGAAGGTGGGAAGTTAAATGGTGAGAGACAGGTGGGAAGTCAAATGGTGAGAGAAGGGGGAAGTCAAATGGGGAGGACAGGGAGGAAAAACAAAACGGGAGGAGGGGTGGGGGGGGGGGGGGGGGGGGGAGGGGTGTGCTCAGGTGGGGTGGGAATTATGCACATAAGGAAAGTTCGCTAAAAAAAGCTATGCAAGTACTTTTCAAGCAAAACTGATAATCCCCGGTTTTAAATAAAAATCACTGTTTGATTTTTTTGATTTAAAAAACCGACTTTTCCTGATACGGTATGTTTGGGCACTTCTTTGGGCTCTATGTTTCCACATTTTCCCAAAAAAAATTTTTCACTGAAAATTTCTTCCTGAAACTGATTTTAAGGTAATGGGGGTAATTACCCTGATGAAAAACAAGCATTTTCCCGAAACGGTGTATTTGGGGGCTTTTTTTGTCCTCCTAGTTTTTAACAGAAAAAAAATTTTTTCAAAGGAAATGAAATGTTGCATTTTATTTAAGATAAGGGGTAGTTACAATAAATGTAAAAAAAGATACGTGTTAAGGCCAACACATTGATTGTCAACCATAAAAAACAACTCTCTAACCCCCCCCCCACCCTTTCCCTGGAAAAAAAGGAAACGGGTTTTTGCATTAAAAAAGTGCAATAGAACATTCTTATCAATGTATTGGGGGTGGGGGGGTACAGGGGCGAGGGGGGGGGGGGGGGGGGGGGGGGGGGGGGGGCCCAAATTTTTATTATTTTTTTTCATCAAAAGGTGTAAAAATATGCCAACAGTGCAAGTATGACACTGGTCTGAATGCTACCTGGGTAAAAATGAACAAGTAACATTCTAGGCTCAAAAATAAATATACAAACATGACAGCAAATGTAATGCCAGAATAAAACATTCACAGAGTCCATAAACTGTAAAATGAGGTGTGTTACATTTGAAACAAATATAGGCTAAGTTAAGCAACATCAAATGTATACATTATGAATACATGAAATAATCATTAGAAGATTACATGACATCGGTTCTTTAGTGAAGAAACTATGGTAAATGTCACACCATTTTAAAATTAAATGAATACTGTTCATAGTAAGCAATACTTTCTTGGAGTACACTTATAACCATTCGCATACAATACAGGCACTGTGAAACAATCGATGTTCCCTATCAACATGCTTCACTTTCTTCCACACTGACACTTTTATCTACACACAGAAACAACAGCATAATAACAAACCAAACATGTACTTGTCGTTCCATGGTGAACCACTACAATCAGCTTGTGTTCAGAGCTGTGGACAGATCGCCTTTTCCCCATGAAAGCAACAGTTGTCTCCCTTGTTCATGATTTACTGCTTACGTCTTTCCGTCTTACGTGAGTTCCTTTAACAGCATAACAGTTTAACAGAATCCACCGGTGACAACCCTAATAACAAGTAGAAATCCACAAAAGATTATCGGTATTGAACAAGTGGACTCCCATGAGTTTGTGGAAGGAAAGCACATTCCCATCCTCAGTGCAAAGCATCCACATTCCCATCCTCAGTGCAAAGCATCCACACTCCCATCCTCAGTGCAAAGCATCCACATTCCCATCCTCAGTGCAAAGCATCCTCAGTGCAAAGCATCCACATTCCCATCCTCAGTGCAAAGCATCCTCAGTGCAAAGCATCCACATTCCCATCCTCAGTGCAAAGCATCCTCAGTGCAAAGCATCCACATTCCCATCCTCAGTGCAAAGTATCCTCACTGCAAAGCATCTCAGTGCAAAGCATCCACATTCCCATCCTCAGTGCAAAGCATCCTCAGTGCAAAGCATCCACATTCCCATCCTCAGTGCAAAGTATCCACATTCCATCCTCAGTGCAAAGCATCCTCAGTGCAAAGTATCCACATTCCCATCCTCAGTGCAAAGTATCCACATTCCCATCCTCAGTGCAAAGCATCCACATTTCCATCCTCAGTGCAAAGTATCCACATTCCCATCCTCAGTGCAAAGCATCCACATCCTCAGTGCAAAGCATCCACATTCCCATCCTCAGTGCAAAGTATCCACATTCCCATCCTCAGTGCAAAGCATCCACATCCTCAGTGCAAAGCATCCACATTCCCATCCTCAGTGCAAAGTATCCACATTCCCATCCTCAGTGCAAAGCATCCTCAGTGCAAAGCATCCAGGGTCTTGGGCCACCTGAAGTGCCAGAGAAAGAATTCAATGATGTGCCACTAACACTGGATGTGGCAAAGAGGAAATTTTTATTCTAAAATTACGTTTAATCTAACATACTTACCGTGGCTCACTAATGCAATAAGCGGCAGCAATTTGCTATCCCTGCCTCGTATACAATAAAGTCCGTACGGACAACAAAACCCTTGAAAGGGCCTCGTGCCTTGCGCATGCGCAGAACCATCCTCTTTTCGAGGTATATCAAACCCTGACTGAGAACTCCTGATGGAACCAGGAAGGCGGGGAGGTAGGGAGGGCCTCTGCGTGAGCCACGGTAAGTATGTTAGATTAAACGTAATTTTCGAATAAAAATTTCCTTTTAATTACACATACTATACCGTGGCTCACTAATGCAGAGTCGCACTACCTGGAAGGAGGGCTCACCTGGTTACCGCCTGGAGGAGCGAGAAGAGCCGGAGCGTGTGGCGGAGATGGAGTGTAGGGCCACCACAGCTGATGCGATGCCCCTAGACCCATCATCGCGCAGACGAGAAACGTCGCGCAGGTAGAATGGATGAAGGTGCCAGGGGAACGCCAATATGCGGCATCTAACACACTCTGAATGCTGGCATTATGAGCTACTGCCAGCGAAGACGCCCATGCCCTAATCTCATGAGGTCTTGGTGAGAAAACAGCCAAATCCCCTTCAGGTCTCGCGTACGCAGCTTTAATGACTTCTCTCAGCCATCGAGAGATTGAAGAGCGCCCGATGTCCTCCTTATAACCTTCGTTGTAAGAGAGAAACAGGTGGCGCTGCTTGGAGCGAGAAGATTTCGTGCGTTTCCTATACTCCCGCAGAGCGTGCACCGGACAGAGAGTGCGGTCTTCGTCGTCTGGGGCGAGAATAGAAGTGAGAGGAAGAATGGAGATAGTCGGGGAAGGAGAACCTGGCAACTGGTTTTTCGCTAAAAATTCTGGGAGGAGGCGAAGAGATATCGAGCCATCCGGTTCGGAAGCGACGTCCCCAGGCAGGCCACTAAGGGCATGGACTTCACTGCAGCGCCTCCCTGAGGCCAGGAAACGAGAAAGGCTGTTTTGAAGGAAAGGAATTTCAGAGAACACTCCCGGATGGGCTCGTAAGGGGGGAGCCTGAGGGAGGAGAGGACTAAGAAAAGATCCCACGCCGGGGTACGACGGGGGCATCGGGCCTCCTGTAGGGCTGCTCCCTGACCAGATCCCTCAGAAGAGGGTCGTCCACGAAGGAGGGGCCCCTAACCGGCGCATAGTGGTGGAAATAGCCGCCCTGTGAACCTTAACAGAGGAGGCTGAAAGTTTTTTCTCCGATGAAAGAAAAGCTAGGTAGTTCGCCAATTGGCATTGAGAGGGAGAATGAGGTGATACTGCGTGGTTGGAGCACCAAGAGAGCCAGCCATTCCAGTGGACACTGTAGACACTTTGGGTGCCTGGCCTGTGGGCATGTTCCACAAGGCCGATTACAGCTGGGGAGGCGCCTTGTGCAGACAGCGTGTCCCGCACAGTAGCCAGGCGTGAAGATGCAGCACGTTTGGATTGCCGTGTGGAATGCCTGACCGTGGCTGAAGCAGGGACTTTGCTTTTAAGGCGAGCGGTATCGGAGGCACGTGAGACAGGTGTAACAGTTCTGGAAACCACGCTTGGGCCGGCCAGCTGTGGAGCCACAAGAATAAGCGTGGCTGCGTCTTCCCTGCTTTGCGGAGAACTTTTCCCAGAATGGGGAACGGGGGAAAGGCATAGCCCGTCAGTCCGGACCAAGGGATGGACAGGGCGTCCACAGCCCACGCTGCCGGATCCGGAACTGGGGAGACATACAGCTGGAGACGGTGGTTGAACCGGGTGGCGAACAGGTCTACCTGTGGTTTGAACCATACAGTCCAGAGAGGTTCCAGGATTGAGTGGATGAGAGTCCATTCTGAGGGAAGAACCATGTGCGACTGCTGAGGGAGTCCGCGAGAATGTTGATCTTCCCGGGAACGTGCTTGGCCGAGATCCGGACTGATTGTGTCTCGCACCAAAGGAGAAGCTGTTCCGCCCTCAGGGACAGGGAGTGAGAACGCGCCCCCCCTTGCTTGTTGATATAAACACGCCACAGTCGTGTTGTCGGTGTTGAGGAGAACGTGTTTTCCCTTCAGGAAGGGAAGAAACTCCTTGAGGGCTTGGAACACGGCTTCCAGCTCCAGCCGATTGATATGCCAGGATCCCATCTCCGGGGACCATTGCCCGGCCGCCGTCAGCGAGCTGACGTTGGCACCCCACCCGGACTGGGACGCGTCCGTGAACAGGTCCTCCTGTGGAGGAGGGGGTGTGATGGGGACTCCCTGAGCCAGCCAGGACTGGGAGTGCCATTGGGCCACCGATGATTGGAACCACTGACCGAGAAGGATCGGAAGGTCCCACGACTGCAACGCCCGAGACCAACGCTTGCGAAAGAGGCATTGAAACCGGCGTTTGTGCAGTTGTCCGAGGGGCACTAAGGGGGCCAAGGACTCCATCAGACCCAGAAGAGAGGCCAGCTTTCTGGCTGGAGCCTGATCCAAGGAAAGGAGATGGGCCAAGAGGTGCTGGAGGCGAACCAGGCGTTGGGGGTTGGAGAGACCAACCAGTTGGTGGTGTGGAAGGACATGCCCAGAAACTGAAACTGCTGCAACGGGATGAGATCGGACTTCTCCTCGTGCGAACAAATCCCAGCTGCTGACAGAGGTTTAAACCTGGAGGGCTTGCTGGGAGCACAGAGTGCTGATGAGGCAAGAAGAAGCCAATCGTCGAGATAGGCCTTCAGACGAATTCCTTTCTCCCGAACATGCAAGCAAAGTTCCCGGGCCACCTTCGTGAAAACCCAAGGGGCCGGGGCTAGCCCAAAGGGAAGAGCCCTGAACTGAAAAAACGTGGCTTCTCCACACGAAGCGGAGATACTTCCTGTCCCTTGGGTGGATCAAGTGATGGAAGTACGCATCTTTCAGGTCGATGGATACCGCCCAGTCGCCGGGATGCATGGCATCGCGGATTGACATGGGGGTTTCCATCCGAAAACGGAGGATGATAAGAAACCTGTTCAAGGGCGAGAGGTCTAGAACCGGTCTCCATCCTCCAGAAGCTTTGGGAACCACAAAATAACGGCCATAAAAGCCGGAGAGGAATGGAAGAGGACTTCCTCTGTGGCTCCTTGGCTAACAGCGAAAGGACCTCCTGGTCTAAGGCCTGAGAGGCCGCTAGATCCCGAGGAGGAGCGAAAGGAGGAGGGAAAGGAGTGAGAGGAGCCTTTACTGCACCCCAAGGAAGACGAAACCCCGACTTGAATCACCCGCAGAGCTCAAGGGCTTGCGGGAAGCTGCTCCCAGGCACTGAGGTGCCTGGACAGACTGCCCACAGGACCGCCCTGGGGTGAAGTACCCAGGTCTGGGGCAAGTCTTGGGGGTGGGCCGTCTGAGACGTGGGAGCTTTCGGACCTGCCGGCCGTGCCTGAGGCCGACCCCTGCTGGGTTGCTTGCCTCAGATCCCCCAGGGTCCAAATGACCGTCGTCCCTTGGGTTGGGAGAATGGTGTCATTTACCAAGATGGCCTCCTTGGCAAAGGGAACCCTCTCTGGCTTGAGAAATTCCCTGCACGCCAGCACTCCAGGTAAATCAGGGATGGAGCCAGGCGTGATGTCCTGAGCCTCCATGCCCCTGACTTATTTGGGCCCTCCTCATACAGTCGGCTACCATTACCGACTTCTTTAAAAGAGAGGAGGGTTAGCCGCCAGTGGGTGAGACCCCAGGGCGAGTTCCGCTGCCGAAGGGCAGGGGGCCCTGACCTCCCGTGAGGACGACACCGCCTCCGGGACAAGGGAAGCCAGGAAGGCCACCGAGTCCCAGAAGGAATAAGAACCAGGCGACTGGCCCTCGTCCTCCAACTCCGAATCCACCAGGTCGGAGCCACAGACTGAGGGGGTGACAGCCCTTGGCAAAGTGGTGCGCTGTGAAAGTCCAGACAGGCCCAGGCTGGCTGATTCCCCAGACACTCCTAGGGAGGGATCGGCCGTCGGGTGGGCCGAAGGGGCCTGGAGGAAGAGGCCTGCACTGGTGGAGAGCTGGGCATAAAACCCGGCCACCAGGGAAACCCGGAGCAGGGGCTGTGGAAAGCCCATGGTCGGGGGATACTGCCATTGGGCCCAAGGCAAAGTGGCCCTGACCCCATGATAGGGTGGGCTGATGCTATGGCTGCTGGCCCAACCCAGTAAATGGGGGGGCCTGATGCGCCAGTCCCCTGAGGGACGCCCTGAAATGAGGGCGAAACCCAAGTGTTCTGCCCAAAAGAGGGGGGCAGAAACATGAGGTGGGGGAAGGGAAACAACTGGGGCCGAACGAGATTCAAGCCCTTGAGAGGGAGTTGCTTCCCTTGGGTCGCATACCAAGCGAAAGGGAGAGGTAGACGTGAAGTCTGCCTCATTACCCCACCCCTGAGCCTCCGTCGTAGAGGGCTCGTGCATCTTCGATTCTGCCATGGGAATCGAACTGTGTGCAGTAGAACCGCAGCTGAACTGGACACAGGATGCAGTAACGGGGAACGACAGAACCGCAGCTGAGTCGATTGCCGTTAGGGGACAAGGGGATGGGATCGACAGAACCGCAGCTGAGCCGATCATCGTGCTGTGGCTGCTGGCCCAACCCAGTAAATGGGGGACCTGATGCGCCAGTCCCCCAAGGGATGTCCTGAAATGAGGGCGAAACCCAAGTGTTCTGCCCAAAAGAGGGGGGCAGAAACATGAGGTGGGGGAAGGGAAACAACTGGGGCCGAACGAGATTCAAGCCCTTGAGAGGGAGTTGCTTCCCTTGGGTCGCATACCAAGCGAAAGGGAGAGGTAGACGTGAAGTCTGCCTCATTACCCACCCCTGAGCCTCGTCGTAGAGGGCTCGTGCATCTTCGATTCTGCCATGGGAATCGAACTGTGTGCAGTAGAACCGCAGCTGAACTGGACACAGGATGCAGTAACGGGAACGACAGAACCGCAGCTGAGTCGATTGCCGTTAGGGGACAAGGGGACGGGATCGACAGAACCGCAGCTGAGCGATCACCGTCACGAATTAAGGGTTGCGAGAAAGAGCTCGCTGTCACAACAACAGAACCGCAGCTGAGTTGAAGTGAACCCTTGGAGAAAGAAGAAGAAGAAGAGAGAAAGTGACGCTGAAGGGAGAGGAGGTTTTGGCGCGGCCAGAGACCAAAGAGCCTGCCGGCGAGACGCAGGAATCGAATGATGAAACCTTCTTAACTCTCGCCTTACCACCCAATCGCTTCACGTTACGTTTCTCCCTTAAGTGAAAACATAAGCAAGAACACCAAAGAACAGCAACAACGATCGAGCGATCGTGAGAAAAGCAAAATATACTTAGCTGCTCGTGTACACGAGGCTTAACGGGAAAAGGCTGCCGAGAAAAGAGGATGGTTCTGAGCATGCGCAAGGCACGAGGCCCTTTCAAGGGTTTTGTTGTCCGTACGGACTTTATTGTATACGAGGCAGGGATAGCAAATTGCTGCCGCTTATTGCATTAGTGAGCCACGGTACAGTATGTGTAATTAAAAAAGTGATTTCGAAACCCCAAACCAAATCTGAACCTGGACTTAACGGATGGAGTACCCTCTATGTAGTACTCAACCATCCTTGGGTGGTCTCATAAACTGATAAGACCAGCATGGCGGAACCCGAGGATCAGCGACCTGTGGATGATTGCTGATGGAGTGTATATTGCCGAAGAGCAGCACTTGAGTGACATCAGCCAGTTCAGACTGATATCACTTCTGAACTTTAAGGTAAAAATTTCCTCTTCTGTCATGTCAGCACGGCCGACTAAATACCTCACAAAAAAATGAGTACTTAAATTTGTCAGTCCAGAAAGGAGGCATTCTGGGAGTGTCTGGCTGTGTAGAACATGCTACTTTGATTTGGGAACCAGTCCAAAGAAATAGGCAGAGATAAAGACGTGATGAGGCACTATTTTGCAAATGCTCATGGGTCAGTCCCACACAAGGTGATTCAACTGACCCTCTAAATGTGTACCCTTTTCCCCAAGAACATCAAACAGATGCTGAAAGAAGTATTTCCATAGGTTCCTAGTGAGGTTCTCCATTAAGGAATACATAGCAATGAGCTTTAATTTCTTTAATACTGTTAAGTGAGGTTCCCATTAAGGAATACATAGCAATGAGCTTTAATTTCTTTAATTACTGTTAAGTTGTGTTGGTAACGGAGGTGACGGAGAAAGCAGCTGTGAGAGGTACAAGTTCAGCAGACCTTGGAAATGGATACCCACTGTCCCCCTCTATACGCCTTCATGGATGATACAACCGTTTCTTCCAAAGAAGATGACACGTACAACCATACTGAAGCAGCTAGATGCGTTTGTGGCCTTATCCAGGATTTTAGTTTCAAACCAAAGGCATCATGAAGCCTCTCCATGTGGAAAGGAAAGTAGATGAACCAGTCTATAGCCTTTGAAAGTGGTACGATGGCTCCTTGAAAGATGCAGACTGGGAAAGTAAACCAAGCACATGGCAGCTAAAGCCTGCAGGTAACAGATCAGTGTGGTTTCCCTGGTAAACACAAGGTCCGGAGTCTGCAATTCATGCTGATCGTGAAGCTCTTCTGGCCTTTCTGATACGATATCAATGCTAATGCAGCGGAAAAAAAAATGAAGGCCAAAATTAAGAAGTACACAAGAAAATGTGTTGACATCCACCACACTGCGCTTTACTAAGTTGAAGCTATCCGTCAAATTGATCCTCAAGGAGCACAAAGTAGGAAAAGCAAGGTTACTTACCATGCTTGAGGACTATGGAAACATATTTTGAGATCAATTTAGCTCATGCTGAAGACTGGCTGAAAATGGAAAGTTCAGGAGGCTGTAGACATGGCAAAGGAAAACATGAAGATCAGGGAAATAACCAGACGTATGCAAGCAGACGAGATTTACCGAAATGATGTGGTAGTCAAAGGGGAAAGCGAAGAGAGACAATAAAGGAGTTAAGAAAGGATGCCTTGTGACTCTAAAAGGCAGTCCAGCAAGGCCAATAAGGGCAGTGCACTCTGTGGAAAAATGCACTCAAAAGAATCTTTGCTGGAATGCAATGATATGGCACTGGCTTCTTAGGATCGCTTTATCCAAAGATCCTTTAAAGCCTCTCTATCCTCGACTTCAAACCTGGGAAATGGGGAAATCAGATGGCCTGTGTGTCTGTTCTGTCAGGGCTAATAAACAGTGGAACATGTCCCGAGTTCATGCAAAGCAGTGCAACTCCACGGACGGTAAACACAGAGACACAACAAGTAAATTAAGAAGACTGTACTGCAGTTAGCACGGCAGAAGAAACACATCATCAAAATGCCACAATGAGGTACACTGTGTGGGTCCCACAAATCCTGGTCAGGAACAGCTATGTCATAAAGAGCATGGAAGCAGGATTTACTGGATGAGTGGATGACTGGGAATGAACGGTGGAACTTCCCAGTGGAACAATCATCCAAGATCATCATTAATGAGTAACATGAGACTGATATTGAACTCCACAGGTTCATCAAAACAATTCTGATTGAACTCACTGTGCCATATGAAAGCAGAATGCGCAAGTCAAATTATGTACAAGGCTGAGAAGTATACCAGTCTAACCTGCAGCTTCATGAATC
Source organism: Conus ventricosus (assembly GCA_018398815.1). Lineage (NCBI taxonomy): Eukaryota > Metazoa > Mollusca > Gastropoda > Neogastropoda > Conidae > Conus > Conus ventricosus. The sequence goes on from CM031606.1 coordinate 41,510,631, forward strand.
GGTCTTCCAAGCTAAAATCCTCTTCATACAGGCTGAGAGAGAGAGAGAGAGAGAGAGGAGAGAGAGAGAGAGGGAGAGAGAAGAGAGAGAGAGAGAGAGAGAGAGAGAGAGGAGGTGTGCGCGCGTGCATCATCCAATGACTTTTTGAAATAGCTCATGATTTATAGCAAGACGAGGACTGCAGCCCTATAGACAATGGCAGAGGCAGCTGAAGAGTTCTAGCTGGATCTGGGTGAGGAGGACCAAAATGAACTTTGTATGGCTTAAATTTCCTGATTCAGAGCAGATATCCATTAGCTATATGTGATGCGCTCCCACAAAAGGTACATTAAGTGTCATTTTGAAGATTTTGAGATTTTGGCACAGTCAGAAACTAGAGAAATTAAGCTTCACAATGATATGCTTGGTTTTGTTTTAGGTTTATTAAAACCAAAGTTATAGTAGTTTATATCCAGCTAGTAGCAAGGCGGCCATTTGAGAAAATGCCTGTTAAAGTTGACAGAGCAATCTTGATGAAAAACCCTTAGCAACAGGGGTAACTTTATAGGTCGAATTGAGCTATAAGACTTCACAATATGAATTTTAAGGGTTTAAAGTTGCCAAAAATGCGAAAAACCCAAATCCATAAAAATAGATCAAACCACCTTTTCAAGCCCGTAGGCCAAATCGCTCTCAGCGACTTAGTGTACCCTTCGTGGGAGCGCGTCACATATGGACACCTGAGTTTGTCTAAAAAAGAAAAAAAAAAAGTTTTGAAATGCCCACCCTTCCGGGAGTTGCAGGTTAAAATCCCACCAGCACAAAAATATTTCTGACAGCAGAAGGGCATCTAGGAGCCATCACCTGGACATGGCCTGATTCCCTTAGAGGATAAAAATAAGATAAAAAAAGTTCTGGGACGAAATACTTGTCTGTAGAGGATTTCTTCTATCAGAGCTTCTGTTGTCAAGCTCTCTCTAAAGATTTTCCCTACCAAAAACCAAAGAAACACAACAACACAAACAAAAACAAAAAAACACAAAGTGAGAGGGGAAAAAAAAAGCACCAGCAAGTCAGCTCGTTCTGGTTATGTTTGAAGAAAAACAAAAATATGTACAGTAAAAACCATGATGAACACAACCTGCAGGCGAAGATCTAATACACAGCGTATGAACAAAGAAGCACCTTTTAGAGCACTCTGTGTATGAGTATGCATTTGTGAGTCTGATCTACACATGCACATGTACATACACATAACCGTTCTCATGGAGATCATGTCAGGATCACAGTTCTCCTTTTGATCATTTTTTTTTATGAAGGATTTTGGCAAGCTCATGAGCATATGGATGAATCTGTTGATATCACCAGCGTGAACAGCAGTGACATCAAATGCTCTGAAGAAATCGCTGCACCTCCAGGAACTCCTGCAGCACAAAAAAGCCAATCAAAGGTATTGGGCATATTTCCTTTCACATTTTATTTTAAGAGTCACCTTTCATACAAAACAGGCAATCAAAGGTAATGGGCTTATTTCCTTTCACATTTTATTTTAATGGTCACCTTTCATGACAAAACAGGCAATCAAAGGTAATGGGCTTATTACCTTTCACATTTTATTTTAAGAGTCACCTTTCATGACAAAACAGCATACAAGAAACATGTACATATGAGAGAGAGAGAGAGATGAGAGAGAAGAGAGAGTGAGATTTACATGAATGTAAAGGTGATGTTGCAATCATTAGGTCATGACAAAGTATGATAGAACAACTCTAACAGGGCTCTTAATAGGTAGCGGCAGCCAAGCCACAGCGCTGCAATCATCTTGCCTTTTCCACTGATTTTGCCGATTTTCTGTGCAGCCGTATGCATTTGTTTTTTAATGTTTTGCTATGAAAAATATGTCAAAATAAAGTTCAATCTTTCCTCTTTTCATCGAGTGTTGTTTTTAAGTGTGAATGATTTGTGAAGAAATAAATATCTAAGAGAGAATGAGGTGTGTGTTCAGCTCACTTTCGTTCCGTGTCCAGTGCCCGCGGCGATTCTGTGTCGAGTCGGTTTTGACACACTGCGCTTCCCTACCAAAGATTAAATGGTACGGACAACACTCACACATGTATCTGGTATCAAAATAAAGGGAATTAAATGCAGATTTTAACGGTCTGGGGGAAAATCGAATGCTGGTCTAATGAAATCACAGGAAGAAGTTAAAGTCACATGCATGCCGATTTTTGCGAATTTCGGACGGAAAAAAACGATAAAAAATGCATGTTTCATGGTATCGGAATGAAGTACAAGCCGTACCCTTTCGAATGAGGTACGAGGTTAATGCATTCATGGCTTGTCCTAGTTAATTCAGCCAATCAAAACATGGGTCTTGTGAACCACATTCCTTCCCAGCACATGTTGATTCAACACGAAAGATGGAGCGCGCCGACTCTTCTTCTTCTTCTTCCTAAAATACTGGTTCACTCAAAAACGAGTAGGTCACCAGCGCGCATATTAAAAAATAAAATAAAATAACATAAAACAGTGCGACTCTGACTGTTGGCCCCTGGAGCAAATTTGGCAACAAGGGGTCGCACTCGATTTAAAAGCAATGGCCAAATTCAGGCCCAGGTGATAATAAAATATCTGGGGAAATAAAAATAGAAAATCATCAATATGCAGATCTCAAAACTGTCGAATCAATTTGTCCCTTGAATGAGATTGCACTTGTGGCGATCTTGATGGCACCCGGCAGTGAGTTCCACAGCCGTACAGAACTGGGATAAAAAGAATGTAAGTGGTTGTCAATATTTGATGCAGGTATGGTATAACATTGACCGCCACTCCTGGTGCTACTTTTATTCAATACTAGTTGTTCCATTGGAATATCAATTACTTTAGCTCTGCCTTTGAAAAAGGTGTTAAGTTTAATAAAAGCTCTTCTCTCTTCTAAGGGTTTCCATTCTAATTTCCTCATGTCTTCCTAGTATTCCCCTTTTCTCTGATGTGGTTCCCTGTTCGAACCGTGCTGCTCTCTTCTGAATCTTTTCGAGGTTATCAATGTCCTTTAGATGGTAAGGATCCCAAACTGAGCAACCATATTCCAGTACTGGTCTAACCAGTGTTTTGTAGCAGTCGTCTTTAACCTTTTGGGGGCAGTCATTGATGTTCCTGTATAAGAAAGCTAAGATGTTATTTGCTTTCTTACATACTAAATTGTAATGTTCTTTCCATTTGAGACGACTATCTATAATCACGCCTAAATATTTTGCAGCATTAGTTTCTTTAAGAATAGTATTATGGATAGAATAATCTGATCTAATTGGTGAGCGTTTGTTACATATACGCAACACTTGGCACTTTTGGGGATGAAATTCCATTTTCCAAGTTCTTTCCCACTCTTGTAAAGCGTTTAGATCTTCTTGTAGAATGCGAGTATCATTCTTGCTTCTGATTGTTCTATATACTAAACTGTCATCTGCAAAAAGCCTTATAGTAGTTCCAGGAGAGAGATTTCTACTTATGTCATTTATATAAATTAAGAAAAACAAGGGCCCCAGAACAGTTCCCTGTGGTACACCTGACAAGACTGGTTTACAATGGATGACGACCCTTCCACAACAACTTTCTGCGTTCTCCCAACGAGGAATGATCTAGCCCATTTTTAGCAAAGAACCGTCAATGCCAATGTGTTCTAATTTAAGCAGCAGGCCCTCATGGTCAACCTTATCAAAGGCTTTAGAAAAGTCTAATAAAATTGCATCTATTTGCTGTCTGTTATTTAAACAGTTACTAAAATCATTGAGAGCACAGCAAAATCTGGAGATTTTCCGCAAGGAACTCGGTAAGAATTGTCCATTATAACACTTATGTATGATTTAAGTGTATCTCTCACAATTTATTCCGTATTTTTCTTTAGATCAATAGTTATTTGCATAAAAACAGGCCACTTTGAGAATGTTAGCCGCGATCATTTCGAGTACTACCGGAAGAACTGTATTGATGACTTGTTTTAACAAATACCGTCGATAAATGCCTTATCCAGCACATATATCTTTAGTAATCGAGAAGTTTATGGTTTTTTCTTTCTAGCGTATTTTTTTTATATAGGATTGTTGTGTTTTCGGTCCGTAAAACAACAAAATAGTAGCCGATCGAGTGATTGCCAAGGGGAGTAACTCATTATTGACATTCACTGACTCGAACGATCAGCTGCAACGAAGTCGGGAGTTTTGATCGAAAGTAGGCCCAGACCTATTTCTGGATTAATTGTTACGGTTCCAATTTCATATAATTCGATTGATGTTAGACCCATTGTTCAACTATTTTTTGGTTAGCCCTTGCTTGGACAGTTAATACTGACTTCCAACTATTTCAAATTCAAGCCTCTGCACAAGCAGTGACACTCAAGTGAAAGAACTAAACAGTACAATTTGTGTATTTAACTATGAGTTTATCACTTTCATATTCTTTTTGCGCCTCTAGCTGTACCTCTAGCTGTACAATTATAGTTCTTCTCTGTCTATAAGTCTTTTAAATTACTATAATTATTATCAGTCTTTACGATATCATGAATATGAATTTGCTAGTGGGCTGGAAAAGGGAAATGCATTCCTTAAGTTCCTATGGAAATTTGGGATGATTATCAATCATTTAATAAAATTGCACACACACACACACACACACACACGCATGTGTGTGAATTTTTTTTATTTTATTTTTTTTCTTAATGACTTGTGAGTTGATTTTAACGTGGTGACAGCCCTGATGTGGCCCTTTGCCGTCGGCTGGGCTATAAGCAACATTATCTTATCTTACACACACACACACACATATATATTCAGCACAGGCGTCTACAAATGCACACACTGTTTTTGTGTGTATGTCAAATGTTCCTTATTTTGTCAAGTTCACATACTAGCAAAAACACACGTAGACCTTAGTGACAATCATGCAAGCAACAATTCACTGAATTGAAGTTTTTGAACAAATGCAGTCTTTTGGGTGGGGCAGAAAGGGGGGGGTGTAATTTTTTTTTTTTTTGTCAGGTGTGCGCATTAACTAATGTTTGTAAACTGTACCCGTTTGTTTTTCTCTGCGTGTGTGTCTGAGAGAGAGAGAGGGGTGTATACATCCAGTATAACCAGCATCAGATAGTACACATTTAAACAAAAAAAAATTAACAAAATATCAAATGAATAGACAACCAGAAACAAGACATACCGATGTATAATAAAGTTTATGAAAGAAAATGTAGATAAAATGCAGATCACACACACACACACACACACACCACACACACACACACACATACACACACACTCACTGACAGGAAACACTGCATAATCAAGAAAACATCCAAGTATACAGCTAAAATTATGTCATGATAATGTATAACCACACACATGGTGTAGATATCCATACACTCGCATGTTTCAATCGTTCAAACAGTTGTTATAATAGCTTTTTGTATGTGTGTATGCTACATTTTAACAGATGATCCAGTGTTCGCGAGACTCCGCTCTGTTTTCCTTGCCTCTGGGAAAGGGCGTCGACCAGCACTTCCAGCAGTTCAACTGACAAATCGCTTGCTGATCCAGTTGCTCATCCAGAAGACTGATGGCACAAAGACCTTCGATGACACTGCAGCTTTTTTTCTGCGGCTTCTTCCAGAAGGAACTAGTGCTCCACTAGCAAGACTGCGTTATCTTCTTGTGTCGGCAGAAAAGAAGGCTTTGAAATTATCATCATGTGATGAAAGGACTGCTTTCTTGACCGAGACTCTTGAAATTGACACTGAAGTTTAGGGTCTTCGCTTCAAGGACTATGTCGACAGCAGCTGCTGGAAGGACATCCATCAACATCACACAGGCCACCAACATTCCAACTGTTGAGGGACCTTCACGCTTTCAAGAAACGAGACCAGGCGCCACTTACAAACACATGACCCAGTGGTGGCTTCTTCTCACTGTATAGATATCCCAAAAAAAAACTCATGAAAGAAATTGAGAAATTGCAAAAGAGAGTTGCCAAACCCAACCAAATGCACACGCAACCCCAAAGTAAGGAAGGATTTGGAGGATTTCCTGGCATCCAATGCTTTTTCAACAAATACTGAGTCTCCTCACCATAGCAGACCAGCTGGCTACTCACTTGTTTATCTGACAGTTTTTGTGCTAATCCTGGAGAAACTGATTCATCACCTGCCGCATCATCCATCTTACAATTCTCCTGGTGCTACACCAGCTTCAAGATTCTGCTGCTAGAAAGAAATGTGAAAATGACTTTTATTTGTTTTAAAATATGAGTGCAACAACCAGCATCAATGTTCAGTAAGGCTCTAGTGTGTATTTTTTTCTATTTTTCTGAGAATTGTTGTTAATTTAATTCATATTTACTAATTAATATCAAATGAAAAACAAACAATTGTGACTTTTTCCACAAGCAAAATGCATTTCTCACACTGTGGCAAAGTTTCATACCGATATCTATTGGGGTTCACAAGTTATTGAGGATTATGTTCTAAAAGTTAGCAAAATGTCCGTCGCAGCCCATTTTGCATGATTAAGCAAATTAGAGGTCCTTAAAAGCAAACAAAATATTTGATTTGCATCCTGAAAAAATTGGGCTTTTATCTATATGTTTAGTAGACAAGATATGTATAGTTTTTCAAAGGATATAACTTCCATTTCTGAAAATTATTTGTCCTTGAATTTGAACACATTGTGCATTTTTGCTCTCGTATCAAACTGCATGAAAAGCAGTTTTTGACGTATCATATCTCTGTTCATACATTGCAGTGGTTTGACTCATATTTGGTTTTCTATTACAATACAGTACTTTAAGTCCACAAACAAAAGTTAAGTTGATTCTGTTAGGTATTTGTCATGATAGGGCCTGTCAAAGTAGGCCTTCCGAACAAAATTGGCTGTGACGGAAATTCGGCAAATCTTTAACGGATCATAGCTCGGGAACAAATTAAGCTAGAGCAATGATTTTTTTTTGCAGTATGCTAGTTTTAAACATATCTTGATGGTGGTTTAATTATTTTTTCAATATCTAAAAGAAAATTTTGGCTGCCGCTACCTACTCTTAATTCAATCTCAATATAACTTGTACAAGTGGGCTAAGCATTTTACAAGCAATATAAATTGGCCGAATACCATCACCAATGAAGAACTCCACCAAAGAGCAGAAACTGAACCCATCTCAACGCAAGTAAAACGAAGGCGTTGGCGATGGATAGGCCATGTGCTCCGCCAGCAGACAACAGACATTTCCAGAATCGCCCTACGATGGACTCCTGATGGCCGAAGAAGAAGAGGACGCCCCAAGGAAACTTGGAGGAGAACAGTGGAGAGGGAGATGAAGGAAAATGGTTGGACATGGGGCCGTCTGGAACGTGTTTCAGCCGACCGACATCAGTGGCGGGCTCTGGTCGAGGCCTTATGTGCTACCAGCACAAAGAGGACTAGATAGATAGATAAAGGATATTTTTACCCTCAGATCAGATTTTTAAAGGGTACCAGAACTTGGGAAATGTTTTCTGTTTCTTTTTCTTGTTTTCTTCTTTAATCCAATTTCTAGTCACACATTGAAAGCAGTGTTAGAGGTAGATTTTCAAGGGCACATCAAGTTCCTTCTCTCCCCTTATCTCTGATACACAAACACTTACATATAAATAAACATGAATACAAACAGAGAAAACCACAAACCCTCTTAATGAGTGCTTCCCAAAATCTTATACCAAGTAATCAACACAGACTCTAAAAGACATCGCAAAACAAAGCATCTGTTTGACAAGGCTTGAAACACTATCTAAAAGAAACTGTCTTGCTGACAAGATCTCTGTCAATGACTCAGGAATCCAATCAGATACTTCAATGTAAATGTTCTTTGGCTTCATGAAACACATGGACTGTAGATCTACTGTGTGTCATCTGCTTGCAAGGTATAAAAGGCAGTCTGGGGGCAAAAGAGAGAACCCACAGCAACTTCATTTGCAACGCATCCTTACATGATCAGGTGTTTTTTAAACAGCTTGATTATTACAAAGGTGAACACTTGCACATAACTTTAGATGCAGAGTGAGTACAGACTTGCACAGTCCAAAAATTATCAGAATATAAAATTTTCAAGTCATAAATTTTTTTATGCTCTTCTATAAATGTAATTTGGAGCTCTGTCCCCCAAATCCTTAAACTGGGCCTTTCACACACGCAGTGACACATAAACACACACACTGAGCCCTCTATCTGCCACATCTTTTATGTGTAACTTTTCAGCAGCTCCCAACTTTATGTGTGAATGTGACAATGAAATTTTGAAACTTTGTTACTTTTGCTAAAAAGAAAAAATCTAATTAAAAAAAACCCAAAAACCTAGCAGTGCATGCAGTTTGCTCTGAATAATTATGTCTTGTTTTCGTGTTGTTTTCAACTGACTATTGTGATCAAAATCTTCTTCCACTAAACGCAGAATCCATCTGTAATCATGGAGCCAGAATCCATCTGTAATCATGGAGCCAATGGTCCTCACACATACTGCCACTGAATTTGAAGCCAACTTTCTGAGCCATCCTAATTTATTCACTGATGCTTTAGCGACTAAATCATCTACACTTTCTGTAAGATGGACTTTCAACTGCTTATGTCACACATAATCTCATTCTTGCAAGCAGAAACACAGTTTTTCTTTTCTCTTTAAAAATTCTTTACAGGGGAATTGAAGTAGTTTTCACGCTTCAGCAATAATGCTCTCCTCAAATAGCATGTCTTAACATTCCAACCTAAAGAATATCCCATACGGGAGTGAACTGCAGTGTCTCCTTCGAGGGGGGGAATAGGCTGGTTCAATAATCAGAAGATTAAAGGGAGAGAATCATTACTGGGAGGTATAAATGTAGCACAAAAAGGCAACAAATGTTAGAAACAAACCAAACAATTCAAGTCTCTAAAAGAAAAGGAACCTTCATCGAAACTCGAATCTGGTACAAGCGTAAACAAATTTTTAACAGATTGGACCCCCCCCCCCCCCCCCCCAATGCCTTTTAAGGGCAGGTTTCATTGCAAGAATCTAGATTTTAAATGCCTAACATGCACACGACAGAGTAGCAATAGCCTCAAACTCTGGAGTATTCTCAAGCCTAATTTTCTTCCAGTCAAAAAACCTGTAAACACTGACATCAATGCTTGCAATGGCAATGAAAATACATGCAATAAAAAATAGTTCATTTCTCAATGCTAGCAATGGCAATGATAATACATGTAATACAAACAGTTAATTTCATATTAGTAAGCAGTTTAAAAAAAGTGCTTATTAATGGAAACATTGTTCTTTATCACTTTTGTACATTGTCAGAAATCACGCATCATTACGATCATCACAGGTATTAATGAAAATAAAATTATCAATCATCTCAACTTGGAAAAAAAATTTACCTACACCATCACTCACACAACCACATACATTGATAACGGAATTCCAAGATGTAGATTCCTCTCTTTCTGCAAGAGATACAAGGCACCTGCAGTGTTTAACAAGAAATACAACTTGCTGAGATTAATTACAGTTAATTAATTACAGTTAATCACCTGTGATAAAGATAGTTTAGTTCTTTTTTGTGGACTCAATATCTGCTGCAGCTAATGTTCCCCAACCCCCTTCCCTCTTCCTGCTTCCCCATCTCCCATGTGGCATTTTTTCCAAAGCTGATTGCGGCTCCCCATACACAGCTACACCCATGCTTGTCCTCTGACCCTGAAAGCCTCAGTACCAGTGATCCCCCGGGAAGCATACCTGCCAAAACTTAGAAGTACCTTCAAGAACAGAAACACAATTTCCAGTAGTGTTATGGATGATTTCAGAAGCTTGAACGTTGACACATTTCTACACATGAAGTCTTCATTTTCTCATTTTCCTTGTACTAACCAAGGAAGGTTACATGAGTAATTGATACTCTTCGTCTGAATGCATACAAATTATGCCAATTTTCTTTCTTTCTTTCTTTTTTTTTTTTTTTAAAACAAAAATGAAGTTAACTCACTAGAGATTTGATTGATACTTAGTGAATACTATCCAATTCATGATTATCATTATAAATAAATTGAAAAAAAAAAACCCAAACAGATTAGCTACTTTATTTAAAAGAATAAAACCGAGATATGTAGTATGGACAAAGTGAAAACCTAACAACGCCACCGATCCACAGAGGTTTTGATCTGGATGGAATACATAAAGGCTGTGAAGCAGTGTGACCTGCCTGTAAAGTGTACTTAATTAACTGCATGGGCATGAGTCTGTAAAGGGTGTAAAACACTGACCCACCTGTAAAGCTGTGAAGAGAAACGAACGGCAGACGTACAATTTCTTCTCTGCTTTGTCGTATCGCCAGAAGTGGATCACTTTACCTGGGACAGAGCAAAGACTTATCTAAATGGTAAACAAACAGTGCAGGGTTCTTCCTTGCTCAGTTTGAAATGCCATTAGCTGCCCCAACAGACATGCATTTTTTAACTACCTGCATTCCGTCATGTACTGATTACCCCTTCATACAGACATATTTTACATCCACACTTTAGGTTAATGTGATGTGAAAGGTTAACACAACCATTTTATCAAGTCTGACAGGGATGATCTTTTTATTTCACGCATTACATCAGGTGGAAAACTTGAGAGTGAATTGAGGATATTTCTGAGACAGTCAGCTTGGAGTTCAATGCAAGCTGGACACCCCATAAAAAAAGAAATTCACCATTCTAGTGTGTCCTCTCTGCTCTCTGGTCTGTTAAACTCAGAGCAGCTGTCAATCACAACGGATAACATATGACTGCTAGATCTGAATCTGATCACACAATGTCAATAACTATCACATAAATTTCTGACACATTTTCATTGAAAAAATATAATCTTAAACTTTAATTTATAATGAACAGTGTACTGCTTCTTTGCATTTCATTTCTCTATTTTTGATCAACTGGGCACAGCTATTTAAAATACTAACAAAACAGTAAACATAACAGATAGGAAGATCACATGTACTGCTTCTTTGCATTTCATTTCTCTATTTTTGATCAATTGGGCACAGATGTTTAAAATACTGACAAAACAGTAAACATAACTGATAGGAAGATCTTCCCCAGCCCCTGTATATCACAAGCTCTAAATTATTCCAAACTAAAACAAACCATTTTGAAGTCCTGAACACACATGTAATATATATCAGAGAAAGGCTGTGTATATGTGAAGAAATAATACTTCCTTTCACACTTTTTATTTTTCACCATTGTGAAAAGGACAGGTGTGTGTGTGTGTGTGTGTGTGCGTGTGCGTGTGCGTGTGCGTGTGTGTGTGTGTGTGTGCGTGCGTGTGTGTGAGCATGTACACATGCACATGAGTTAAGTGTGATTGGGTATAATATGTATGCATCTATGCTTCTGTAAGGAATAATGTACATTATGCTTTGGAATGGGTATGTGCTTGTGTATGTTTACATGTACATGTACTTATATGTCTGTGTATACATCTGCATGCATGTGGACACTGAAGTGCATATACATGAATCTCCTATCTGACAATATCAACCCCAAAAACGAATGACCCTGACCTGACAGTGATCGGGAGTACTTGCCGTCCTTGTCGGCCACAAAGTACTGGCCTTGCGTACAGCTGACCTGCTCCACCTTAACCACGTTCACCAGCAAGTCCTCCTGCAATGGCAGGAACAGGGCAGAGTCCCCTGACCGCCACTCCTCCGTCTGGAACACGTTGTCACTGCGGGGAATCGACAGAAACCGCCGGCCACATCCTCCGCCTTTAACACACCAAAGTTGACCACCTCAACTAAATGATATGTTCCTCACCTGCACCAAATAAACAAAGTCAAGTGCTGTTAGAGGCGCTCAAATGTGTTTCTTATCAGAAGCGGACTAAGAGGGGCAGATGGAAATCACGTCCAAGGAAAACATACCACATACAATGTTTGCAATATATGGTTGCACCAGTTAGTTTATGATCATGTTTTCCTTCTTTCATAAACCTGAAACCAGTAAAATATTCCTATTCAGACCAATTTTAATCAGACATGACACCTGAGCAAGCGAAAAAAAAAAGCCTGAGAATTTTCTGAGGATCCAAGAGCTGGCATGGAACTCCTATGTCGGCTTCAGGGCCATGGCCTTGAGGGCTCGGGGATTCCATGTTCAGCATCCTGAAGCTGAAGCTCTTTTTTTTTTCCAGACTTGTAAATGATTGTGAGGTTGATGGTTTTCTCAAACTATCATGCCTTCCAAAAATTCTTGATGCCTAGAGCTTTGTCAAAATTCTTGCCAAGTCTCCTGTTTGAAGCCTTTGAAACATTTTGAACCCACAGATATTTTTTACCACACAAATTTGGACTTGCTGGGAGAAGCCTTGACAAACTGACTTTGGAATACACTAATGGACTGATTTGAGAACTTGAAACCTGATGGTCTTAATCTTTCATATACTCCTCCCTTCAGTTTTCTCAGCAGATTTATGCAAATTTCATGAATCGTTTTGAAGACTTTTACAAAGTCTGAATTCAGACTAAAACCTGAAAAGTCTCATGTCTGTTAATGGAATCTTAGTAGGCAATGCATAGTTGTTTCTGTCCCTACATATGTGGCTCAGCACATCTGAACCCTGACCATATATTTAAATTCAATAAAACACAAAACACCGTCTATATAGGCGCAAGCTTTCGAGCCACTGCTCTTCTTCAGGCCGCATGACAACAAGTGACGCAATAGAAAAAAAATGACGTCCATAGGTGACATTGTGACATCATCTCTCTCTCTCTCTCTCTCGTGCACAACTCCATCATCCTCCGTTTCTCTGGTCACTCAGACCCACACATTGAGCCTTGTGGATAGTTCGTCTTGAGCTTGTATCTCCAGAACCTCTCCCTCTCTCTTCGTTTATTGATGTCCAGATTTTTCATAAGTTCGATGACTGTGCAGCGGAGGTCAGTCAACTGGTGACCGGGGCCATTAAAGTGTTTGGCAACCAAAGTATCCTTCTTGTGCCTGATGTCATACCTGTGGGCATAGAAGCGCTCCGCCAGGGTATTGCCGGTCTCCCCAACATACTGCACATCATGACATGCTGCACAGTCAATCAAGTACACCAGATTGTTGGAAGTACAGCAGACCACATCTCTGATGTTAAAAGATTGACCCATCCTGACGCTGGTGAAGTTTGGCGATTCTGCAGATGTTCTTTGCAGATGATACACCGTCGTTTGTCACATTTGTGGCAACCTGTTGCGTCTTCATGTACATCTTCACCTCGATCGCCAATACTAGTCTGAGATACATCAGGGGCAAGCATATATTCTGATTTAACTCTGCGTTGGGGATGCCTGAGGTTTACACCAAAAAAAAAAAAAAAAAAAATCCCAACTAGCAGCCTCATCCCCACAACTCTCTCAGTCCCTGTCTTCCATCTGTGACAGTTAACATAACTCACCATGCATTTCTGTGGGCGCCATGGAGATACTGTCATTGGGATGGTCACTCAGCTTGCGTTTCTTTTCCATTGGTGAGCATACGGGAACAGGTGGTAATCCATGGTTCTGATCTGTGCTGCTTGATCGTCTGGATGAAAGAAAAACAATCTCAGTTAAAATGGACTGTATTTGATCCAAAATTATCGCAGAAATTAAAAGGGGCACGGGGTGAGGTAACACAAAAGCCAGAAGATATCTAAGATGAGAACCAAAGGGAGTGAGGGGAAGTAAGTGGATGTGAATGTGTAAGATGTGCAATGTCTGCAAGCTGCAGTTTTCATACTGTTTAATTATTCAAAACATTACTTTTGTCACGGGTTTTCAATGCTATTAACTGATTTCATTTCACTGCATTTCTAACAAGTGCATAAGCCTAATGTACCTTGATTTACCCACCTAATTTTTTATCAACTGTACTATCTAGGCTAATGCCTATCACTAATTTTATTTTCATTTTTTTTGTGTCTGGGTTTGGGATCTGCTGTCTTTGTCAGGTGTGTGTGTGTGTGTGTGTGTGTGTGTGTGTGTGTGTGTGTGTGTGTGTGGTGTGTGTGTGTGTGTGTGCGCGCGTTTAATCAGGCTCTTTCATGAGTGTGTGCAACATGGACAAGGAATGGCATTCAATGGTATTTGGATAGAAAGTCCTTTCCTGACTTTCAACTTTGTGGTGGTTCACATTTTCTTTAGCACTTTCTGTCCTAATTTTAGAGCATTTATTGGCACCATATTAATCTGTATAGAATTGATAGATTGTTGGGGTAAAAAGAGGGATCAGACAACAGGCTGATCTATTTTTTTTTTTTTTACATTTAAATTATCATTCTATGGGTAAGATAAGCAAGCATACCTTGAGTTTTAAAAACAAACAAAAGATTTCTTTTTGGTCTTGAAACAATCGACCTGGATTTAGCTGATCAGTGATACTGCAGGCATGGGGTTTTTGGCCCTAGTGAGCTTGGAACAAAGATAATCTGCCAATCCCTGAAATCCGAGTAGCTATGCCTACAATTTCTGATCTTTTCAAAACCTTAGTCAAGGGAAGTAATATTGCAAGTGCAAATTGTTTACATACTGTGCTCTGCAGTGTTGAAATAGTGTGGTTTATGTGCATTCTGCAAGGTACATACAAGAGGTCAGTAGGGATATGATGGGTTATGAGAGGGAGGGAGGGAGGAAGATACACAGAGAGAGAGAGAGAGAGAGAGAGAGAGAGAGAGAGAGAGAGAGAGAGAGAGAGAGAGAGAGAGAGAGAGAGACAGACAGACAGACAGACAGAGAGGAGAGAGAGAGAGAGGAAAGATGGTTGCGAATTATGCTGTTGACAGTATTTTTGTGTTGTACTATAAACATCTTTAAAGTACATGATTTATCACTGATTGAGTCCTGACAATTTATGAGGTAAGAAAGTAATCTGTCTTTGTGTGAGACTCTCATGTGCATTAAAGTGCTCCTGATTGGTTTACATGAATGGGTAAGTCTACACGTATACTGCAGGCATGTTTGCGCATGCGTCTGTGTATGTGGTATCTATAGGTCTGTGTATGTGGTATCTATAGGTTTGTGTATGCAGTATCTATAGGTCTGTGTATGTGGTATCTATAGGTCTGTGTGTGTGTGGTATCTATAGGTCTGTGTGTGTGGCATCTATAGGTCTGTGTATGTGGTATCTATAGGTCTGTGTATGTGGTATCTATAGGTCTGTGTGTGTGGTATCTATAGGTCTGTGTATGTGGTATCTATAGGTCTGTGTATGTGGTATCTATAGGTCTGTGTGTGTGGCATCTATAGGTCTGTGTGTGTGGTATCTATAGGTCTGTGTATGTGGTATCTATAGGTCTGTGTGTGTGGTATCTATAGGTCTGTGTGTGTGGTATCTATAGGTCTGTGTACGCAGTATCTATAGGTCTGTGTATGTGGTATCTATAGGTCTGTGTGTGTGGTATCTATAGGTCTGTGTGTGTGGCATCTATAGGTCTGTGTAGGTGGTATCTATGTTCTGTGTATGTGGTATCTATAGATGAACTGTCCTGTGAAATAAAACTGAAATTCTGTCGAGAAAATCTGAAAAACACAAAAGTCAAATATATACATATTTTTCCTGTCAGTTCAACTGAGGGCATCTTTCTGATGAGAGAAAATGTATCATGAGCTGTTATGCTGATTCCATGCACAAACATTTACAACTGCACACACATCTCTAATGTTTACAAAAGTCTGTTTATGTTTAACTACACAGCCCTGATGTGGCCCTTTGCGGTCGGCTGGGCTATAAGCAACATTATCTTATCTTATCTTATGTTTAACTACAAAAATCCTGTGAAATGCACAAGTCATGACTAGAAATGCACACATGTTGGCAAATACAAAAGTCATTGTATGCACATTCACATCAGTTCTAGAACCAGCCATGCTGGAACACCAATTCTCTCTCCTTTCTTATTTTCTTTCACATATGTACAGATACCCAATCTTTCTCTTCTTTCGCACTTGCTCTCTCTCTCTCTCATCTTGCCATATGCAACTTTATGATTCTTAGAGACATCCCACAACCACAAATGACTGACAATGTGTTGGCTGTTAAATGAATGTTCAACACTACTTGTGCTCTTGTGCTCAGCATGAATCAAACATGTACATGCTAGGTTGAAGGATCACTTACAGTTTCTTACACACAGATGTGTGTTACGGCACACCCACCATATATTATGCTATTGTTTAAAGAAACCAGAGGTTACTGTGCACCCACATCACTGTCCCTTAACATAAATTGTAGGTTATTGTTTGCCCATGATGTACTGCCCACAGAAAGTTTAGGTGATATATGGGAAAAGTTAAGATGTGTCACAAGCTGACATCCATCTCCCCACTCTTCCCCTCCATCCTCTCTCTTTCTTCCTAATGTCTTATCTGTTTTAACATCATTTTCCAGCCTCAGTCTCCCCCCCCCCCCCCCCCCCCCCCAATCTGTCTGGCCCACCTTGTTCCACGCCAATATGATAAGACACAACTCTAACTGTGATAGTGTGGAGATGTGTCCACACTACGTCTTCCTTCCCCATTCAATCGTGTGTCCCACTAAGGTTTCAGCAACAGTCCTTTCCCATCCTGTCTGTTTGTTATGTGAATCCCATGAAATGGTTGGATGTTTTGTCGCTGTGCATGTCTGAAGTGCAACTCATTAGAAGGGCTGCATAATTTCACACATGCTTGGAACAAGTTGTAAGTTTCTACCCACACAGTAAGCAAATTTTATGTACACTGACCAACTCTGGTGTTTTGCAAGAGTTGAACTAATTATCACCCTGAAGATGTTGAAAACTCTAGGTTTTTTTTGCTTAAGACGACTCAAGCCCTGTTCCATGATAAATCTGATGGGTTGTCATGTTTCCTGACAACCTGTCACTCACACAGCTCCCAGAAACATCATCGTTAGCAAAGTTCTCTGATAGGAGAGAACAAGCTCCAGATTCAGACTCTCACCATAGGCTTTCAAACTGGAAACAGTCTTTCACAGTCTGCAAAACTAAACCGCAGGTGTGTGCCAGAGATGGAATGCTTATCGCCCAAATACTCTGAGATCTGGAGACATATTTCTCCGACTCACCCAGGAGAAAAACCCTGGAACCTAGCGTCAACAAAAAACTGGCCCAGCACAGGAAAAAGAGTTCATGCTAACATGTAGCCAAGTGGACAGCCAACTAACCAGCCGGCCTACATGAAACAGTGGCACCAACCAACAGGAAGGAGATCCTTCAGCTTCTTCTGCCAGGTGACCATATCCCCGGTAAGTCCTTGTGTACCTACTGGACTTCAGCTCAGATCAATCAGACATTTCCATTTGCCCTCTTTTTAAGATGAGATGCAGTGAGAAAAGCGGGGCCAAAGTGATTTCTTGTTACGAACACCTTTTTCATATTTCAATCTTGTAGACAATAATAAAATCAATCTTGTATACAATAATAAAGTGTGTGTGTGTGTGTGTGTGTGTGTGCTGTGTGTGTGTGTGTGTGTGTGTGTGTGTGTGTGTGTGTGTGTGTGTGTGTGTGTATGCATGTGTGCGTGTGCTTGCTGTTGTGCGCATGTGTGTGTATTTGTTGTTCTTACATTATTGCATGTTTCACTCTAAATTCCATCTGCCATGGAACCACAAGAAATTTTAAGCACATAAGCCAAAGGTAAATTATACCTGAGCCTCTCTTGAGAAGTTTAAAACCCTGAGAAAAAGAAACAATTCTTTTGATAACCAGTGTCAGAAAGTTGCTCACTCCACAACTACTAAACTAGAAAAAGAGATGGCCGAGGTGAAATTTGATTGAAAAAAAGACAAAAAAATCACATGCTGTGTCCATCCCCAAGAAGACCTTCAATCCCTAACCATCACAAGATGGCTGGTACACTACCAAAGCCTCTTGCTCTCACAAACTCCATGTCTACATCTACATTAGCACAGACACACCAGCACTACCTCCAGCACCTGACAGCAAACTAACTCTCCACATGGTTTTTCTTGTTGAACAATCGCTGAACAGTTACACACCAGTGATTCGAGTGAATCTGTGTCACCGAGTGAATCTGTGTCAGCCCCGTGGACTGCAGGCTGTGCATGATGAAGCAGAAATGGTAATCTCTCCCCTTTCCTGAATCATTATCGAACTATTATGTTCCCCTTTCCCTTCTGTAAATGTCATGTGTGGCCCATATGGTAATCTGAGCTCGGTTATAGTTCCTCTCTAGCAATAAACATTATGTTGGGGCTATTCGCTAGTCTGTGTCTCTCAGCTCTGCTCTAACAATAAACACACAAAAAGTGTCCATGACTGTCTCTGTTCTTCCAATAGCATTGTTCAATGCGCTGCTTTGAGGCAAACACAGGTGGGTTGATTTTAGTTTGGTTGAGGTAAATATTTAAAAAACACACACACACACACACACACACACACCACACACACACACAAATATTTAATCATGTATATCAGTTTGTCATGCAGTGTTTTGTAAATGTATATTCTGTATAAGTCTATATTTGTGTCACTGACAAATACACAAAGCTACTAAATAAAGTAAATGAAAGCTGCTTGACAGGAACAGCCCAAGGCATGTCATGCATCAGTATGCATGTCCTGTGCATAAAGACAAAATGCAAAATGGGACACCATCAGTATCTCTTCCAGGTCACACAAACAGAACAAGATAGAAACAAATTAGTATCTCTGCATGGACCATACAGATACAAACAGAACAAAAGGGAACACCACAGATATATAATGGAACAAGGATAAGGGTCATGAGTAACTCTGTAATTTTTGTAGGGGTCTTACAAATAGAATCATGATGGAAATAATATATCTTTACAAGGGTCATACAAATAGAACAAGAATTTGGAACAATGCCTGTCTCTACAAGAGCCATAAAAATCTTTAAAAAAAAATAAAATAAAATAAAAACCAGAATACCATATATCTCTGCTAGGTCATAAAACCAGAACAAGACTTTAACACATCTCATCTCTGCTACTGTGCTGGGTCATGTATTATATAACTCAAACAAGACTTTAACATCTGGGACTGTGCTAGGTCATACATCATAAAACTAGAACAAGACTATAACACAACTTCTATCTTTGCTAGGTCATGTAAAAGAAGTACAAATGAAAAACAAAACAGTAGTCACACATAACTGTATGTACAAAGGCATGGATGTGTGGAAGTATTTCTAGGTGTACTGAAAAGTGGCAGTACTAGTAGGGAATCCAGAATACCTCTCTACAGATTGAGATTTTTAAGAAAAAGTTGAAACTTCGATACATTTTCATTACTTTTGATCCATAGCATATATAAATTTTAAAAACTGATGCAAGAAACAGAGCAGCTGGCAGTTCTAAGATTGATAATGTAAGCTTCTGAGTTCTGGACATGAGAGTTTTAACAAAGAATCCACAGACTCCAGTGACTAAACTGAAACATTATCATAACAGGTTTCAATGTTTGGGTTTTCCTTTTCTATTTTACCTTGTTCCTGGAGTATGCATGTTTTTGTCTGTCTGTGTGTTTGTTTTGTCACTATACTGAATTCAGTATTACATACTAAAGACTTCCACACATGCAAAGGAACTAAAAAAAAAAAAAAAAAAAAAAAGGTGGCACTTTGGGTAATTTCTTGGTAGCCAGAAGAGGGACAATGACCAGCTTCATATTTGTATGGTAGTTCAGTAAGCCCTGATGAACTTTATTCATCTTTCTGATGCCCCGCTTGCTGAGAATATTTACTTTTAAATGGTTGCATCAATTTTCTCTGCAACATTGACTGATCTCGAAATCAAGCTGACTGGCTGACTTGCTCAATCACTTGTACTTGACAGACTGCACCAATACCTGAACCAGAAGTGTCAGCTGCCATGATTGTCTTGCGCTTGGGACTGTAATGTAAATTTTATACTGATGCATTCAGTTCTGCTATACTGAACTGGAAGCCAACTTTGCAGTTTGGTTGACCATGCCCATGCAAGTCTGTAACTGTCTTGGGGGCTAAGACTTTCTTGATAACTCAGATCATCAAGAATTATGGGCGTATGATACTCTTTGGAACTGAAAAATCACAGAGGAAAATCATGAAGAGGGTAAAAATACATATCACACTAAGAGGTCACAGCAACTTCTGATACTAAGCTGTTGAGTTTTGCAATTCAAACAAAAGTACAGATGCTCCGTCAGACCTGCAAATTGTGTGTGTGTGTGTTTTTTAAATCCACAAAACTGTCAGTACATAAGTCATTAACAGACACAAACATATGCTCAGTGAAAACGATCTGGCCTTGGTTTCTTTGTAGCACACAACTTTATCCACTACCATCAAAGTATACTATCCTTTAGTTTTAAGCTTCTATTTTGTTGCAAAGACAAACCTGTCTGCGAGTGAAAATGCCCTTGTAAAGCAAGCAAAACTTCTGAAATTTACAGAACAAGGTTTAATCTGTAGCCCTGAATATTCTTGCTGGAAGGATGATTGCTCTCTGGTTTTCCAGAAAAAGGTACGAATAAATTTTGCTCTGAGGTAGATCTGAAACACTGATAGCCTTTATTTTGTCAGGATTAGCATAAATGTTGGTAGCACTGGTAATATGGCCTGAAATTTAATCTGAGTGGACAATTTGGTGAGCTTGTGCATTTTGTTAAATCAATACTGTGTCTTGGAAATGTTGAAGGGCTTCTTTGAGTAGGTTTGCTAGCAGCAGCTTGTCATGCTTTTCTTGGCCAGCAGCATGGGTGAGGTTATACTTCATGTGGCGTACACCCCTTTTCTATTGATGATTTCTGACATGGTTTACTGAATGATCTCACTCGTGGGACTGATGCAGAAAAGAATGTTACTGAAGCAATAAGCAATATTTCTGAAAGCAAACTGAGTTAGCAAGATAAAATGGTATTATATAACTTTGACTCCTCTCAAACTGAAAGTGGGATGTAACAAAATCTACTTTTTGCATCAAGTTTTAGTGAAAAATTAATGAGTTCTCCAGTTTCTCAAGACCAGTCAAATGAGTGCATGGGATATGGTTCTTGTTGAACTGATTTATTGTGTTGAGTCATCACAGCATATTTTGACCCACCACTTGGTTCAACAATTCGTGAGAAGCAATCTGTCCATTCTGAAACAGGTCAGACCACTCTCCCCAGCACGCATTTTATCAATTTCTTTCTTGTCCCGAGAGGATAAATGGATGTGCAATTTTGTGAAATGTGAAAATGCATACAGGTTTCAAATTGCAAAATGTGTTCATGAACAATCAAAGTTTTCTTGATTTTGTGTGTTTGTTTTTTTTTGTTGTTGTGTAGTCTGGCACTGTGGCAGACATTTTTCTGAGACAGCTTGGATGCGTTTAACAACAATGGTTGAATTGTCATGAAGCTCATGTGGTTAATCTCTTCAGTGCATATACTGTTTCGCATTTATCGTCTTCTTCTTCTTCTAGAGTGCTGCCTGGACCATGTCCAACATTTGTAATCATGTTTCCTTGTGAACATTTAAAATCTTGTTTATTTTGGTCAACTTTTGAAAAAAATTGTTCAGCCCGAAACTCTCTGATGACTTTGACTGAAGCACCCCTGTCCACTCTGAATGTATGTGGATAGCCACAGTGAAGAGTTCAGCTGACCAACTGTCTTTTGGTCTTGAATGCTGTGGATCACTTGATGCATACTTGAAAGTTGTCTAATGAAGATATATCTTTGTCATCATATTCTTTGACTCCTTGTTAATCCCACTTGTTTTGATCTTGATTTCTACAGATGTTGTAAAGACCTCTTTTTTTCTACAGGAAAAGCGCATCACTGATGTCACATCTGTATGATTCTCTGCTGCATTATTAACAAAATATGACCAACCTGTGGACCCCTTAGAATTTCAAAGGGTTTGGTTTTTCTCTGTTAATACTTTAATGGCCAGACCTATACCCTTGGTAAAAAAAACAACAACACATTAAGTTTTCACATTTCAAGAGCTGCTATCTGTGAAAGACTTATGGCAAACGGTTCCACTTTTTGTCATTTATCGAAAGTCTACTGGACTTGGAGATCACATGAAAATTATCTCCCTGCTCAGGTTTTGATGGTGCATAATGAAGTTTGAACAGTGTTATATCGAAAGTAAACAAAGAAACTATTATCTGCATGATCTCCCGTTTTAGTTTTAATCATGTGACGTTTACATCACTTACATCACTTCATGAATATGTGTGTGGTCCAATGTTTGCTGCCCATGAAACCCAGTGTTGTTTCTAGTTTAATAAAACAGTTTTAAATCTTACATGAGCTGTATATTGTTATCCGACAAAAAGATGGTCAACACGAATGCCGACAACAATGGGATCAACACCCAGCCATGATTAACATTGAAACATCATGGATCGAAGCAAAAGTCCATTACCTACTTTTATTTTCATTATCATCATGGTTTTGTTAGCGAGTTTCCCGAAGTTTTCTGTATACGAAGATGAATAATCGGTTTGAGTTAGATGGTCAAAATGGATTGCAAACTTTGAAAACATGTTGTGAGGACTGATGTTGCAAATAATGAACAAAACAAAGCTCTTCTGCTACATTACATAGGAGACGACAGTATTTTTGACAGCTTCACAGAAGACAAGAGAGAGCAGACGACGATCATGACAAAGCCAAAACTGTGCTTGAAAACTATTTCACTCACATGAAAAATGCAGTCTATGAAACATCGAGGTTTCGACAAGAAATGCAGAATGATGGGGAGTCTATTGACTCTTTTAAAACATTCTCTTGCTAGTTCGGGTGACTTTGGCAACAACAAAGAGAGGGAAATTCTGTCTCAACTCATGCATGGTTGTAGGTCCTCAAAACGCAAAAGAACAGCATTCTGCCATGACATGACCCTGTCAAAACTGCTTGACGAAGCTCATGCCATTGAACTCACTGAAATTAGGGCATCAGAAATGGAGAAAAACACGAGTTCAAATGCAAGTTCAGTCAATGCTCTCCTTGTTTCCAGCAAAAACAGAGGAATGCACCAACAAATCCCCATCACTTTCGTGACAATCCTCAGTATCGCAATCAATCATTCCGTGGTCAAAGGTCATACAGATGAAGCTGCCCACCACACATTTACAATCAGGGACAGAGTATGTCATGTGCAGCATCTGTGGTGAAAGCTTCCCGCATAAAGGACAATGCCCAGCAAAAGAAAAAGAATGCAGAAAATGTCAGACTGGACATTTTGCAAAAGTGTGCAGATCATCTCAAAATGTTAGGCAACTCAACAACAATTAGGAGAGAGAAACCGAGTCATCAAGTGATGAAGCTGCTTGCAACTTAAACAGTGAATCAAAGAAAGTAAAGAAAACACTGAGGGTCAATGCATACCTCTATGATACATCAACAGAGTTCATCATCAACACTGGAGCCACTTTTTTTTTTCATTCAACGCCTACCTTGCGCTGAAGAGATCGAGCTAAGTGACAAACTCATTCATTATCATTGTCCTATTTGTTTGTGTCTTGCCTGAAGAAGACCTAAGAGGTCGAAATGCATCATGTTTTGTCTTGTGACCCGTTTGTCCGAGTTTCTCCAGGCGGTTCGCTAACATTTATTTAAGATTTGTTTCGATTTCCGCCTGCAGTCGTCTCACTTTGCAAGTGGAGCCACTGTCATACACCAAGTCTGAGTCTGCCCCTGCTGCGAGGACCAGGTCCCACAATTTATGCATATGGATCGAAAGAACCCAGTTGAAGGGGGGTGGGATGTGGTGGTGGAGGTAGTGGGGGGGGGGGGGTGGGGTGCTGGCTGGTCAGAATCGGGACTTGAAGCACTCTACTGAGGCTAAGGAGAATAACCTCGGGAGGCAGGCTGTTCCAGTCCCTGACAGTCCACGGGAAGAAGGAAAACTGTAGTTTGTTTTACAGGCAGGAAGGAGATACGTCTCCCCATGTGACTGTCTTGTAGACCTTTCTGGGGTGTTTGGTGTGGGCCTGAAAGGGGTGTTGATGCTGACCTGTTCTCGGTGGTATTTGTAGAAGGTGGTCAGCCTTGCTGCTCTTCTTCTGTCTGCTACAGTGGACCACTGTATGTGTGTCAGTATGGAGTCGACACTTGAGGTGTGACGGTGGCGATTCACAACCCATCGAGCTGCACGACGTTGGACTTTTTCTAGATTATTTATGTTCTTGGCAGTATAGGGGTCCCAGACAAGTACGGCGTATTCAAACTGTGTTTGATGGACAAGTGGCGAAAATGAAAGGTGTACAAATCAAGCTGCATATTGATTCTGAAACTCAGACTGTCAAGCAACTCACTGTCAAATTCCTTTTCATGTTCCAAAAGATGTGAAACGAGAACTCAAACGGCTCGAGCAAGGTGATATCATTGAGAAAGTGGAAGGTCCTACACCTTGTGTGCACCTAACTCTGATAGTTCCGTTGAAAAGTGGCTGTGTGGACATGAGAGAAACAAACAAAAGAGAAAAACACCCAATGCCAACTATGCATATCTCATCGATGACCTAATGGATCGACAGTCTTCAGCAAATTAGACCTTTCTAGCGCATATCACCAGCTTGAACTTGGCCCAGAAAGTTGATACATATAATAACATTCTCCATTCCCAAAGGTCTTTGGTGATACAAAAGATTACTTTTTGGAGTGAAATCCACAGCAGAAAATTTTCAGAACGCAGTATCAGAACTGCTGGCAGACATTCCTGGAGCCAAAGACCCCAGCGATGACATCATCGTTTATGGAAAGAAGCAAAACGAGCATGACAAGTTTACGAAGAACACTGGAAAAGCTAAAAGACAGCGGTGCAAAACTTAAAAAAGAAAAGTGTCTCATCTCTGTAGCAGTGTTGCAGTACAGACTAGCAGACGACGTCCGCCGCTGAAACACTGCGCATGCGTCTTACCCATAATCCCTTTGTTTAAACTGTTTTACTTCATGGAAACGCAACGAAGCATCGTGTCAAGCCTTGTGATTTGTTTTGTATGATTTGTGTATGAATTTAAGACATTCACTATACATTACATGGTGGCAGCGAACGAGGATAACTGTAAGTAAAAGAACCTTTTACTGCCGAAACCCCATAAGAGCCATTACTGTACTTCGTTCATCGAACGATTCAGATTAATCAGACAGCTTCAACATTTCAACAATGGATCATTCTATACCACGTATGGACTGGACATCAGACAATCTGTCTGATGCGTTCAAGCTTTTTGAACAGCGAATCAAATTGTACATGAAAGCTAAGAAAATAATAGATAATGAAGAAAAATAACCTAATACTGGCTTCAAGTGGGAGAGGAAGGAATAAGACGCTATAATGCCTGGACTCTAACTGATGCTGAAAAGAAAGATTCAGAAATTATTCTCCAAAAATTCAAAGAGCAACTTGAACCAGCGGAAAACTTCCGTGTAAGCAGATTGAAACTCATGGGATTCAGACAAGCAAGAAACGAATCTCTGGATGACTTTGTTAACAGAGCAAAACTACAAGCTATGAAATGTGACTTCAGAGGAGGAGAAGAGGAATGAGCGCATCCTTGAACTAATAATAGCTGGAACATCTGATGATGATTTTAGAAAAAACACTTCTATCAAAGGAGAGAGAATTCAAAACTAAGTGATGCTCTTGCATTAGGCAGGACATATGAAGCCACAGCAGCCCATGTCAAACAATTAAAAGACATGCAACAAAGACAATGGAAATTGATGGAATTCAAAAGCCATCAACCACATGCAACAACTGTGGAGGCAGACACAAACTGAAAGCATGTCCAGCATTTGGAACAAAATGTAGCAAATGTGGGAAATATAACCACTGGGCAAAGTATGCTGATCAAGAACATTTGAACATGAAACGTACGATAGGGCAGCACAGATATGGACGACAAGGAAAAATGCATAAAAAAGAATTCAATAACATGCAGAACAGTGCTGAGCTGGAAGAAAATTTTGATGTATTAGCATTGATAACATTCAGATTTCCTCTATGAACTCAAGAAATGAAGCCTTGTCACGCTCAACGTACGGTTGACATTCGCCCTGGCGTTCACAAACCTTCTCCTAAAAGTAGACACTGGTGCTCAAGGAAATACCCTACCACTGAGAAACCTTTCGGAATATGTTCCCTGATTGCACCACAAAGGATGGCAAACCTGTACAAGCAATTGCAAAATCAGCATGCCAGGTGAATCTAACAGCCTACAATGGACCAGAATACCATGTTGTGGTATCACCTCAATACCCTGCAGATTCAAAGATTCCGCATGGGAACAAAGTTTTATATTGTAGATGCTGATGGACCAGCAATCATTGGACTTCCATCATGTGAAAGCCTTGCAGTAGTGACAATGCACTGCAATGTCAATGCCACAGTACCTGTTCAGAGCAGCAAAAATGACAAGCCTCAACACACATAATATGTGAAAATCTGATACAACAATATCCAGGACAGTTTGACAAGATAGGAAAATTTCCTGGAGAAGTCAAACTCTTATATATCCTGATGTTCAGCCACATATTGACACTCCACGTAAAACTCCAATTGCACTCAAAGAGGCGATCAAGACACAGATAGACAAAATGGAACAAGATAGCATTATCAGAAAAGTGACAGAACCTACTGACTGGGTTTCAAGTTTGGCATATTCTCACAAGAAAAGTGGAGAAATACGCATCTGTCTTGATCCAAGACATCTAAACAAAGCCCTGAAAAGACCCCATCACAAAATGCCTACAACAGAAGAACTGACTCACTGTTCAGAGGGGCAAAAGTATTCTCCAAGCTTGATGCCAAATCAGGCTACTGGGCTGTACAACTTGACCAGGAATCACAGCTATTAACAACCTCCAATCACCATTTGGGCGATATTGCTTCCAGAGGCTTCCTTTTGGTCTATCTGTATCACAAGACATTTTTCAACTCAAAATGGATCAGATCCTAGATCAAGTTGAGGAGCTGTTAGCATCACGGATGACATAGTTGTTTATGCCAAAACAGATGAAGAACATGAACAGATACTTAGGAACTTGATGGAGGTTGCAGAAGAAAATGGACTCATGTTCAATTCTGAGAAATGTGACATAAAAACCAACTCCATCACATTCTTTGGCATGAAGTACACAGCTGATGGTGTGCAACCAGATCCAGACAAAGTCAGTGACTTGAAAAAACATGCCGACACCCACATCCAAGAAAGAAGTACAAGAATTCTTGGGCATCATCACGTACCTCTCACCATTCATTGAGAACCTAGCTGAAAAACCTCAATGCTGCGTGCACTCCTCAAAGAAGACTCGACATTCATATGGGAGGCCCACCATGAAGAAGTTTTCAAAAACTGAAGAAACAATATCAGAAAGGTCGACGCTACAATATTTTGACACTCAAACAATCCCCATTTTTCAAGTTGTACGCAAGCATTCATGGACTTGGAGCAAGCATACTACAAGATGGACTGCCCGTGGCTTATGCTTCAAAGTCATGTCTGACACTGAAACCGTTTATGCCTGCATAGAAAGAGAGCTGCTAGCCATTGTCTTTGAGTACAAAGATTCCATACATATCTCCTATGGACGGAAGTTCAAAATATTGACTGATCACAAACCATTGTGATGATCCTGCAAAAACCATTAACTCAAGCACCACCACGACTTCAACGGATGATGCTCAAGCTGCAAGGATACCAGTTTGAGCTAGAATACAGACCAGGCAAGGAAATGGCGCTTGCTGACACTCTATCGAGATTGCCAAACAAAAACAAGAAGAAAACAATAGACCTGGATGTGCGAGTTGACCTGGTACGATTTTCTGGAGAACGCACCAAAATTATCCAAGAAGAAACCAAAGCAGATCCCACTCTCAGTACTCTATAGAGATGATCATCAACGGATGGCCAGAAACATCAAAGATGTCCCTCAAAACATCCGAACATACTGGAACTTTAGGGATGAGCTCTCCACTGAAGATGGAATCATTCTGAAAGGATCAAGAGTAGTCATCCCAAGTGATCAGAAAAAGGTCATTCTTGATCAGCTCCACTATGCGCATCAGGGCATAGAAAAGACCATCCTCAGAGCCAAAGATTCGTTTATTGGCTCAACATGAACAAAGACATTGAGTCCCTCATCAAGAGATGTTCAATATGCCAGAAAACATCAGTCATCTCAGCAAAAGGAAGAATTGCATCCACATGAAGTCCCCCAGCAACCATGGGAAACTCTAGGGACAGATCTCTTTCACTTTGAGGGATCAGAATACCTTTTGATCGCAGATTACTTCAGCAAATACTTCATAGTCCGCAAACTTGGACGTGACATGGGGAGCAGTGCAGTAGTGAATGCTATGAAGCAAGTCTTTGCGGAACATGGGATTCCATCAAAAATCGTAAGTGACAATGGTCCACAATTCAGTGCTGAGACATTTGCCCATTTCGCAAAGCAGTGGAACTTTGTACACGTTACATCATCGCCACGATACCCAAGATCCAATGGTTTCATCGTAGCGTCATGTCAGGACAGTGAAAGCCACACTGACTAAATCTCTTGAAGCCAAAACTGACCCTGACCTTGCACTGTTTTGCCTCAGGACAACCCCCATATCAGCAAACCTGCCAAGCCCTATTGAAATCATGACTGGCAGGAAAGTAAAAGTAAAACCTTCCCACCAATGTTCTCATACCAAACTCAGTACCAAGCTATCAGAGGATCCGTGAAGAACTCAGCATCGTCAAGACATGCAAAAGAAACAGTTTGACAAATCAGCCACTCCCCTGCCGCTGCTCATCCTGGACAACACAATTCGTGTTCAGGACAATAATGGGAAGTGGAAGGAAGGAACGGTTGTCATGAGATGCAAGGAACCAAGATCGTATGTAGTCGAAAACCCCACAGGACAACTGCTGAGAAGAATCGAGTACATCTACGGCAGATTCCTCAAAAATGCACCTGCTCAAGAAGAAATACAAGAACCAGAGCAATCGGCAGCCAAATACCCACTCGATTAGGCTCACCGCCATCATCTGCCCTGCCACTGAGCAATGAAACTCAAGAGCGGTATTTGGATCATAAAGGAACATATACCACTAGAAGTGGCGTGTTGTGCGACAACCAAAAAAGCTTGACTTGTAACTAATCAAGACTTCGACCAAAAAAAAACACCAAAACCTGCTCCTACCCAACAATGTTGTTTAGTTCAGAGACTCGGGTGAAAAACCCCGCTCCTCTGTGGATATAATATATTATGATGGTCCAACAGTGTGTTTGTTCAGAGACTCGGTGAAAGACCCTGCTCCTCTGTGGATATAATAATAATATGATGATCCAACAGTGTGTTTAGTTCAGTAGACTCGGGTGAAAGACCCTGCTCCTCTGTGGATATAATAATATTATGATGATCCAACAGTGTGTTTGTTCAGAGACTCGGGTGAAAGACCTGCTCCTCTGTGGACAAAATACAATAATTGAAATTTTGTTGGTTTTTTTTTATAAGAGGGGAGATGTAGCAGTGTTGCAGTACAGACTAGCAGACGACGTCCGCCGCTGAAACATGCGCATGCGTCTTACCCATAATCCCTTTGTTTATAACTGTTTTACTTCATGGAAACGCAACGAAGCATCGTGTCAAGCCTTGTGATTTGTTTGTATGATTGTGTATGAATTAAGACATTCACTATACATTACAATCTCTGTCAATGAACTGACACTCTATGGTCATGTTTTTGAAAGGAAAGGCATTTCCAGACCCAAGAGATATTCAAAACAATCCTAGAAAGCCACCAAGAAACATCTGCGAGATCAGATCATTCCTTGGCATATCCTAGAATCAACTATCATGAGTATATTTCGCGCTACATTCCTCAGTACACAACTTTCACTGAACCTTTGAGAAACCTCGCAAAGGAAGATGCTGTTTGGAAATGGGGACAATCAGGGCAGCAAGCATTTGAGCAACTGAAACAAACTCTCACAAATGCCAATGTCATGTCATACTTTGAACTGAACAAAGCAACTGAATTTCTGGTTGATGCAAGCCCAGCTGGTCTTCGGGCCATACTGATTCAAGAAGGAAAGGTGACCTGCTACGCAAACCGAGCAATGACAGACGTTGAGAAAAGATAAGTACTCGCAGACACTCAGCCTCGTAGGTACCGGCAG
Organism: Conus ventricosus; assembly: GCA_018398815.1. Lineage (NCBI taxonomy): Eukaryota > Metazoa > Mollusca > Gastropoda > Neogastropoda > Conidae > Conus > Conus ventricosus. The sequence goes on from CM031606.1 coordinate 41,540,795, forward strand.
CCAAAATTAGCGTATTGTTTTTCATATTTAAAATCTATATCATTGCAAAGTAAATGGAAAAACATACAAAACACAACAAGAATGAAGTCTCTATCTTCAGTCGTTTTCCAGATATTGCAGTTTAAAGTTGCAACGTTTTTATGCACCTGACAAAATGAATATCTCCAAGTTTGAAAGCCAACAGGATCATACATGATTGATATATCTGGTTATAAATTGGTGTTTTCAATCTATACAAACAACTTACACTCTTTGAAAAAGTAAGTTCCATGGTATCAGTTTACATGGCTTATGTGTGATAAAAGTGTCAAACTTGAAATAAATCGCAATTCAGCGCTTTTCGAATTTGCATGATGTGGCTACTTTGAAGCACTGCAGCACAGTAAAAATGGACATTTCAGAGTTTCCAGTGGTTTGGACAAACTCTCTAAGTTGTACTAAGCAAAGTCATTTTTTTCTGAGGTATCTGCTATAAAACATATATGAAAACTTTTGTGCTAAAAACAGGAAATATTGCAATTTGGACGGCGGAAAAATGGGGTAGAATCGCCCGCCACACTTAAAATTGCTATAACTTCTAAACTACTTCATGAACTGTTTCCAAATTTTGTATACAGTTTCTGTACAGTATTTCCTGTAAATCAAAGTGTACATTTTTGTTATTTTGTACCTAACATTTTATTTCCTGTACTAGAATAGTGGCCAACAGGGGCGAATGATGATGATGTCCGAATTAAAACCGACATTTTTTGCAAAACTTATTGACAGATTTCAACAAAATTTGGTATGATGTTGTCTGTATTGTTATTGATAAAATCATGTTTATTTTTGCTCTTTCTGACAAGTGTTGGCAGCCACCAAAAAAAAGGTCACTTACGATAAGGGTGGGAAGTGCACTCTTGCTCACGGGCAGATTGGGTTGACTATGTAAACAGAGTTCATTGTTAATTGGAACAGACCAGCATGGCCAGTAGTTGTTTTGGAGACTATGTTGAAGTCACTGGCAAACACACGTGCTTTGCACTGAATCTGTGTCTGCCTTGGTTGGCCACACAAGCATGTTGTTTACAAGAGCAAATTTCCTCAGAAAATTAATGTCTGCTTTCTCAGGAGAGTGGATCTGTGACACACTGCCAAATCATCAATCATAGAAAACTACATTCTGGCCAATTTTGGTAAAGATAAGTCTTCCAGAAGGCAATCAGTGGCATGTTCACAGATTTCATCTTTGATGCAACATGACTGCATCCTCAAAATGGTGATAACTTCTTATGTCTCCATCTCTTCCTGGGTCACCATCACTTCATCAGTCCCCAAGCCCAACTGCTCTCCTCGGGAAAAGTTAAGTGGAGACACAGCTCACACCTCATTCACTTTATCCTGGTCTGGTGGTCCTCCAACTAACAACACAGCCAATAGTGAACACCGACATGTGTGGTAAAGACTGTAGCCTATATAAGGTTTTGGGTGATCAGCCACCCATGAACCTTGGCATGTCGGGTAAAGGCTGTGGCCTATACGAAGATTATGGGTGACCAGCCACCCACAAGCTCCAGCATGTGAGAATGCTTCTTTAATTGGTATGGGTGACATGCCACCCACATATCTTATGAGGATTATAAGCTTTTATTATTTTCTCCTTTATTTACCACCAAAACACCACAATATTTAATGTGGGCAAGCACAAATACACAATAAACAAAGTCATAAAACTTTAGTTACATATTATGAAACTGAGTGATTTTATGACGATTTAAACGACAGTCTGGGTAATTTTTCACCCACAAGCTCTGGCAAAGGTTAAACAAATACTAAAGATGTGGATGCGTTTTCTCAATTAAAGAAAAAACAATGAAAAAGAAAGAAAAAACATCAAAGCATGGCCCAGGACCACTTAATTGAACTATGAGTGCATGATTTTATAGTAAATTTCCCTGTCTGTTTCTTCATCATTGTGCGATATCATGTGGGTGTGTGTGTGTGTGTGTGTGTGTGTGCGTGTCAAATTACTGAGAAAAAAAAAATTAAAGCATGGGAGAGGACCACTTAATTGAACTATGAGTGCATGTTTTATGTAAATTTCCCAGTCTGTTTTCTTCATCGTTGTGTGATATCATGTGGTGTGTGTGCGAGTGTGCGTGTGTGAAATTACTGGGGAAAAATTAAAGCATGGCATAGGACCACTTTTCTTAACTATAGTGCATGCTTTGATGTAAATTTCCCTGTCTGTTTCTTCATCGTTGTGTGATATCAATGGTGTGTGTGTGTGGTGTGTGTGTGTGTGTGTGTGTGTGTGTGTGTGTGTGTGTGTGTGTGTTGTTACTGCATCACTGTCCATTCCCTTTCAATTAAATTTTAGTATCGGTTGTTCTTTGTAAGCAAAAATGTATTTCATGTTCTTTGTAAACAAAAGGTACATCCTCTGCAACACATTATTTTGTCAACAGGGTGTGATTTAAGCATTGCCAATAACATGTTAAGTATTTCATCATTATGATTTTGAATTAACTTGTTGATTTAATCATTGTGAAGTAAAAGAACATAAATATACATTATAATGCTTTATTGAAAATAAAAGGTAAAATTAAAGAAAGATTTAACTTTATTTTGGACTCTACCTTTTTTATCAACAACTCTGTTTGTTCAGTATGTTTGTGCTGTTAAGCAATATACATAACTGTGCAGCATAACATACTAGCACCATAAAAAACATAAATGTTACTGTCAAACAATGTAATGTCTTTGGGAATGCAATGCTACTGTCTCAAACAGATGTTTTAACTACGATTTCTCTTTAATCGCGTAATGGAATCAGTAACCAGTTCACTAATACATGAATCGACATCAGTTAAGCCCATTGCCCCATTACTAATATCTATTTTCATTAATTTGTCTTGTACAAAAATACGATCGCTTCGAACGGCGCAACGCGTGGGCCATTTCCAACCTGTTTAATCTCGACGAACACCAGCTGAATTGCGAACAAAATAACTAAGCATTGGCACGGTATTAAACGAAACAAAATAACTGAATCGTTTCATTAATGTTCTGGTTTGTTATTATAGGGCCTATGCGTTATCTTACCAAGTGCATCTTGCAATTCAACAACGATAAGCGCACTCGACTCGAACTTAAATTGAAAAATAATGAGGGGACGCAAATAGGCTGTAAGGCCTAAGGCTAAAAAAAGCCGGGCCCTATTACTACTACTACTACTATTGTCGGATCTCGGCTTCGTTCCGCCATTGTTGAAATCTTGGACAAGGAGCGAATGTTTGCATTTGATACCTTCGCTTTGATTGGCTTGCGCTTTTCGAGCATTCAACCAATCGCTTAGCTTGATACACCAATGAATTTGGGAGAGAACGGCCTTTCTAGCGCATCGTTAATGTGTATGTTTTTTCGCAAGTGTTTTAGCAACGACGTTGGAAAGACAACACTTGTAACAAGCCTCATAAAAACTTCGATTCTAATTAATTAAAACACATCGTACTAAAAAGAGAAATAGACTGAAATAAGCTTGAAACATGCTCTTTTATTCTGACCTATTTGAACGCCAGTGAATGGAATGAACACATTGTATGCGTTGATTTTTCGACACCGTGTACTCTAGCTCGAACGCTCGGCCAAATGCCGCCTGCGGCGCATCGGGATGTGTGACGCGCTTCGTTTTCGTGTGAACCGATGGGTTATTTGGAATAAAACTATCATCATACCGTATGTTGCAAACACAAATAAACAACACAGAGTTCAAAAGGAAACTGCATTCTTTATTCATCACAATTTTCATCTGATTCTAAACGCGTTATTCATAGATACTGCCTATTGAAAACACGCAAATTTTTCACTCGGCTGAACTTTCCCGTACGCTGAAAGAAGGGCTGCCGGTACCTAAGAGAAATGCTCGCCGTGGTCTAAAAGAGTTGAACATTTCCACCTGTATCTCTTTGGTGGCAGCTTTACTGTCATCACAGATCACAAGCCTTTACTTGGTATCATATTCAGCAGAAAAGTGACGACAGCCAACTTAAACGATGTTCGCTTTAAACCGGGTAACGGTAAAAGTTTACTAATAACATTAGGCCTAGCTGTAAACTACGCCCAAATCCAGATCACGATTATTTTCTCTTCGCTTCTGCAGAGCAGGTTTATGCACTGATCTACAATTAACCTAGAATTTTTCACAAATACCATTTGCATGTGTAAAAACAGATTTTCCTCACCTTGGACTTTTCTGTTCCCCTTTCAATGTTTTGATTCTATCTCTTCGTTTACTTTCAAGGTTCGCGCCATGATCGGAAGTACATTGCTTCATTAATGTATTATGCGCTTGCGTAGACTTTTCAAACGCTGTATGACTTCCGGTCGTGACTGACCACTGTGAACTCAACTGTACTTGGTCGTCTGCTAAATTTTAGGATTTATCAGTTAGTCCTAAAGTGCGCAGATCATAAGCCTACAGCAGATTCAAGGGATCAAAATGTTAGACGATCTACAGGTTTATGCTCTGTGAATGCACATATTGTGGGAAGTATTTGATAGTGCATGGTTGATGCTGTTCTGGGAACTATCTTTGATATGTAGGACTATATGTTACTCAATTTTGAAACAGATCAGAATTCGCTTTCAATTTTTTTGCACATTCACACACTAAAATGCACAAACACACACAAAATACAACGACACGTACAGTCACAATGCATACGATGATGGCACGTGCGGGTGCACACACACACACACACACACACACACACACACACACACACACACACACACACTTGCTTACATGCATGCAAACAATCAACACACACAAGTGCATTCATGCATGCATGAACGAATGCACACACACACACACACACACACACACACACACACACACATATGCATGCACACATGCATACACCACACACACACACACACACACACACACACACACACACACACACACACACACACACATACATACATTGGACTCAGAGTTCATGGAACCTGTGCATACACAATAACATGCTTGTGAGTTACGCATACACAGAACATACATACATACGAACGCAAACATACATATGTACATACATGCATACATTACATACATACATACATAGATATAAACATACATACATACATACATACCGTCAGATACATACATACATACTGTCTACCTGTCTGTCTGCTTCTCTTTTGTTCTTCTTCCTTCTTCATTGAGGGAAAGAAGTAAAAAAAGAAAAAACCCCCCTGTATTATGCTTATTCTTCCTCCTCATTAAAAAGGATTCATTTTTTCATTCATGTGTTCCCTCTCTCATTCTCTCCCCTCTCTCTCTCTCTCTCTCTCTCTCTCTCTCTCTCTCTCTCTCTCTCTCTCTCTGTTTCAGTAATGAAGGACTTGGCCAATTGATTCATGATAGTAAAATATAGAATATCTAAGTTGCAACTCTCTTCCTCTCTTTGTCTATGTCTGCCTGGCTGGCTGTCTATCTCTCTTGTCTCCCCCCTCCCTCCCTCCCTCCCTCCCTCCCTCCCTCCTCTCCTCTCTCTCTCTCTCTCTCTCTCTCCTTCTTTCCTCTCTCTCTCTCTCCTCCTCTCTCTCTCTCTCTCTCTCAGGGACAGATTGGAAGATTAGGCTCTGTCTAAAATCTCAATCCTTGATCGAATAAAGATTTTCTGTGTTCCAATTTCTGAGTGCTTTGTCTGTCTGTCTGTCTGTCTCTCTCTCTCTCACACATACACACACACACACACACGCGCACACACACACACACACACACACACACACACACACACACACACACACACACACACACCACACACACTTTGTCTGTCTGTCTGTCTGCTCTCTCTCTCGCACACATACACACACACACACACACACACACACACACACACACACACACACACACACACACACACACTGTGTGTGTCTCTCTCTCTCTCTCCCCCTCTCTGTCATTCACTTACATCAAAAGAAAGGTAAGCACCCCCAGATGAACCCATGGGTTTAAAGCCAGAAATTGTGTAAGAAATGATTCTATGTGCCAACTCAAGGAAACAAATTCATTTGAGGAATATGAAGAGCAGAGAAATTTTGTTTCAAATGAAGTTGAAAAAGCAAAAAAAAAAAAAAAAAAAGAGAGCTCTTCATCCAGATGATTATGGATGCAAAAGCCACATCATCCATCTGGAGGGCAAAGATACTATTGGACACAAAAAGTTGACAGATTCACAAAATTCACAAACAAACATCATTCTGGACAAATTTAACTCACACTTTCTGTCATTATCAGACATTCTTACTCAAGTTTCATAGACTATAAGAGTATCTAATGAGTATACATGTTTGACTTCCGTAAGATCATTTTGCAAACAAAGACTTGGGATACAGTTACTCACTCCTTATTCCTCCGCTAGCTGTAAATGAAGTAGGAAAGCATATAGTGCAGTTAAAGAATAAAAAGTCCAAAGGTCCAGAAAACATATATAATTTAGCCATTGAAATAAATGTCTTTCCTCAAGCATTAAAAAATGCCAGAGTGATCCCTCTTCCAAAAGCAAATGATTCGCCGGATCCAAATAATATCTGACCTATATCCTTACCATCAGTTATACCCAAACCATTTAAAAAGAAACATGCACACGCATATATCTCAGCTCATGGAGAAAAACAAACTTTTTCATCCATTGCAAACTGGAATCAGATCTAATCTTTCGTGCCACACAGCATTATCTCGAATGTGTGACTTATGGCTTTCAAATAATGAATCATCACAAATGACAGGAGTTGTCTTTCTTAACTTAGATAGGCGTTTGATCTTTTTCTTTTTTCATTCTTTTAAAGAAACTGTTTATCTATTTGAACTATTCCATGACAGTCATTATTCCAGTCATACTTGAATGACAAGATTCAGTACGTGCTGCTTAACAGCAAAACCTCCTCTTCAGACTTCTTTTAGACAGTCATGGAGTCCCACAAGGTTTAGTACAAGACCCCCTTCTGCGTCTTAACGATGATTTACCATTATCCATATCAGATGAAAAAGTCATGACAGATCCATTTGCTGATGACTAGTCACGCCAAAACAAATGGTAATAATCTACAAATAATAGAAAGATTTCTCCAGGAAAGCCTAAATTTAAACTCAGTGGTCATACACCCAGTTAAAACCAAATCTGTGATTATAACCACTCGCCAAAAGCACCAACTGGCTTCTCTTTGCCTAAAACTTCAGTTGAACGGTATTTCTATTGAACAGGTAGATGAGCATCATGTTTTAGGAATGATTATTGATAAAGAAATAAAATAGTAATCTCATCTCAATGATTTATGCAAGATCATCTCAAAAAACTTTTCTTGTCATCTGAACTTAAGGGCTAGGTTTAAGCTTTTCTTCAGCGTACACATAATGTCACACATAATGCTTCAACAATATAGGATGGGATTTGTTATTTCCACACACACACAAAAAGAACCCCCCCCCCCCCCCCCCCCCCCCCCCGAATTCTCTCCATAGATGTGCAGCAAAACTACTTTTTTCCAGCCATACCTGTAACAACAAATGAAAAACTTCAAGTGCTGAACATTATAGTAAACAACTTGGATTCTACAAGGCATCATTTACGTGTAAAATTTCAGCTGATACCATGCTTGCTATTTCAATGCCCCATTTACAAGATCGAACAAGTCTTCTGGCTTTAGAAATTGTTTCTCCACTACCCACATATTACAATACAAAACAAGCCTAGCTTACTCTGGACCATATATCTGGAACTCGCATCCACCGAGTCTACAAAACACGAGTATGTTAAAAACATTTTAAGAAGCATTTACATAAAGATTTTATGTCTCCCATCCCTCTTCCCTCCCTCAACTTTCTCTCCCTCTCTCTGAGTCTGTCTCTCTCTGTCTTTGTTTTAGTTGTTCTTTTTTTTGTTGCATCTGTTTGACTGCACGCCATGTCATTATCACATTTATAAATAGTCTGCTTGTCACTGTAGAATTACATTACGGTTTGCTGTGTTGAATTGCTAGTATGAGTGATATGTGTTGAAATAATGTATGCATGACAAGGACAGATTGAGATTGTGAGACTTGACCTTGGCCTAAAATCTTCATCCTTGGGTATTAAAGATGAATCAATCAATGAATCAATCAACCAGCCAGTCAGTCAGTTAATCTGTCTGTCTGTCTGTCTTTCTCTCTCCCATACCCTTGCCTTCTCCTCATTAATCAATCAATCAATCAATTAACCAGTCAACCAATCAATCAGTCAGTCAGTTTGACTGTCTGTCTGTCTGTCTGTCTCTCTTTCTCTCTCCATATTCTTGCCTTCTTCTCTCTTGTGTTATTCTGAACAGTGTTTCAACCGAGATTCTGTTTGAATTGATGAGTTATTGCTGCATCCCATGATTACTTACTTGTATACATTATAAAGGAAGTGTGATCTTTTTGTTTGTTTGTCTGTCTTTTTTTTGGTGGGGGGGGGGGGGGGGTGGGTTTGTTTTAGAGATTGTCATGTCTCCATGCTTGTGATTTTTTGTGTATATTACATAAGAAGTGTGATCTTTGTTTGTTTGTCTGTTCTTTTTTGTTTGTTTTTGAGATTGTCGTGTCTTCATGCCTGTGCTGTAACCCTCATGTGGGGTGTCCCATCTGTCAAGCCCTTTAACACAAGTTTAATTTGAACATCCGCAAACAACCTCGGGCAACTGTCAGTAGAGTTGGCTCAGCACCAGAAACATTCAGAACCACCCACTTGGCGCGTGCAAGATTAAGAGAGCTGTGATTAAACAACCACTGGCTCGCAGACCAGTGCCTAACCAAGGCTGATGTCAGGGGTAATCAGCTAGGTCCAATCATTCAGCAGCTGGGTCTAACTAGTCATGTATAATTGAAGGAAATATGATCAGCTGTGTAACAGTGAGTGTTTTGGACCATTGTGTGAACTGCACACACACACACACACACACACACACACACACACCCCACACACACACTCTCTCTCTCTCTCTCTCTCTCTCTCTCTCTGTCTCGCTCTCTCTCACTCCACACACACACACACACACACACACACACACACACACACACACACACACACACACACACGCGCGCTCTGGGCTATAAGCAACATTACCTTACCTTACACACAGACACACACACACACACACACACACACACACACACACACACACACACACACACACACACACACACCACACACACACACACACACACACGCACGCTGGGCTATAAGCAACATTACCTTACCTTACACACACACACACACACACACAACACACACACACACACACACACACACACACACCACACACACACACACACACACGCTGGGCTATAAGCAACATTACCTTACACACACACACACACACACACACACACACACACACACACCACACACACACACACACGCTCACTCATTCACATGCACACACATGCACTCACTCACTCACTCGCTCACATGCACACACAGCAGTAATACATTGGTCCAAAATACTCTTGGTAGGGGTAGGAAGAGGGAGGACAGAGAAATGAGAGGCCTGAGAAAGGTGGTGATGGGCTGGGTCCTGAATATACTGTAATGGTTATTACAGCTATCGTGTTAAAGCGCAGTGATCTCACAGTGGTGGCTAGAACAATTCTCTTTATGTATGTGTGTGTGTGTGTGTATGTGCATGCGTGCGTGCATGTGTGCGTGCGTGCATGTGTGTGTGTTTGTGTGTGTGTGTGTGTGTGTGTGTGTGTGTGTGTGTGTGTGTGTGTGTGTGTGTGTGAGAGAGAGAGAGAGAGAGAGAGAGAGAGAGAGGTGGGTTGGGAGCGGGGAATATGTATTTACTAACTACTACCAGCGCTCTTTTTTCTTTTTTTTGCATAACCCATTATCAATATTCTGAATATATTTTAACACCAAGCTTTGCCTTGATATAATGTTTTGAGGTGCAGCTCTATTTGGTTGGCATATCAACCTGCCCATTCATTCCTTCCTGTCTGCCTGTCTGTCCATCTCTCTTCTCTCTCTCTCTCTCTCTCTCTCTCTCTCTCTCTCTCTCTCTCTCTCTCTCTCTCTCTCTCTCTCTCAGTCCAATGAAAACTCATGATTGCAAATTCCATTCTTCCGCCAAGTACTTTCGAGTTGTTGTGGACAGATGCACAGACACAAAAGGTTAAGAACAGATGAAAAATGTGTACAATCTATACTGCGTAATGATTTAATTTTCATTACAATGGAGTTTAGCAGTAGGGAAGTGGACTGTTGTGTTCATATCACTTGACTTTTCTGATTGTTATGGTCAAGCCAGTGGTTTTGTTTGACCCATTTGCTTTTGCAGTATTGGTTTTAAGATTTATCGTTGTGAGCACTGCACTGCACCATCAATGGCTGATAACTAACCTGAAGACCTGTGTTGAAAAGTTCTTTGGATGAGACTCTAAACTGACATTCTGCGTGTGAACACATGTCTTTCATTTTGTACACACATAAAATCCCACCTTCAACTTTCTGAAGAAAAGGCCAGTTTTGCAGATACATAGCATGTGTCTTGCATGAGAAACTGAAAGAATGACTGAACAAAAGCCAAGTGATTGATATTGAATGAATGATACAGGAAACGTCTGAATGTAGTGTCAGCAGACAGCTCTTCAACTGGCTCTACCCAGGTAAGCAGCTCATCGTATGAATGAAATCATGGATTGTAAATCAATTAGAGCTTGGTTTCTTACCAGTGATAGGCACCATATGAAAACTCTTAACATAATGATAATAAATGATGGACAACTAAGTTTGACACATGTGTTGCAGGTGACCGGGGTGTGATCAGAAGAAACAGCACAATGTCTGCTTCAGCAGTCTACATCCTTGACGTCAAAGGAAAGGTAGGATACTCTTGACATCAGACATAAGTACACTGAGCCACACACCTGCCATTCTTTTCCCTCTAGACACCATCTCTCCATCCCTCCTGTTCATCCATGCATGCTCCATGCCTCAAGTCGGAGCACTCAGCCGGCCAGTTACCAGCCACTCAAGGAGCTCACTAATCAAACATTCACCAGATCGCCGTGAAAATAAACTATTCATATACATGTTGTACAATTTTCAGGTTGCTCTTGTTGATTTTCTAGCTCTGTTGAACCAGGATGGAGTGAAGACAGGCCTGTGTGTGTGTGTGTGGTGTGTAGTGTGTGTGTGTGTGTGTGTGTGTTTCATGAGTGGGAATTGCAGATCAAAGCAGGTCATCTTTCGCCTTTTTTATGGAGTCAGGTAATTTATTGATTACTTGGTGTTTCCATCTGCTCAGAATATGCTGAATGTTGGTGTTAACCAGAGGCTTAAAGTCTTCACAGATGGTGATTCCATCCCTCATATTTTTCCTCTTTCCCATCATCTTCTTGTATTATGCAAAAGAACAAGGATTAACGTGAAAGATAGTATTTACGAAAACACAATTATGACATTGACGCAGTGTAACTATTTTTCTTTACCTTCACTGAGTGTCTGTATCTGTATGCTAGGTGCTGATATGTCGGAACTACCGAGGAGACATTGACATGTCGGTCATAGACAAGTTCATGCCGTTGGTAATGGAGGGAGAGGATGAAAGTAATGTGACGCCGATCATCTCCCACGGCACCGTCACCTTCATGTACATCAAGTACAACAACCTCTACCTGGTCACTACATCCAAGAAGAATGCCAACGTTGCTCTGGTGTTCTCCTTCCTTCATAAACTGGTGCAGGTCTGTGGGAAAGGACTTGATGAGGGTTGACATGATATGAACAGCCAAAGAGGATTGACATGACCAGTTGATTAGGGTTGATATGACCAGTGAGTGAGGGTTGACATGATCACGTAGTGAGGCTTGACATGATCCCCTACTCAGGTTGACATGACCACTTAGTGAGGGTTGACATGACCAGTTAATGAGTGCTAACATGACTTGTTGATGACCGTTGACATGACCAATAAATGTCGGTCAGTATGACTAGTGGGGGCATGCATGATCCATTAAGGATGGTTAACACGTCCAGTTAACGAGGATTGACACAACCAGTTAGTAAGGGTAGATGACAGCAGTTAAAGTAGGCTGACTCACCAGTTAGTGAGAGATGACATGACTCAGGTAACAAGGGCTGATAAGCCCAGCCAAAAACATAACAAAACAAGCATGTACGAACGTGTTCACACATACAAACATGCATGAACACATGAGCGCACACACATTTTCACACGCATGCTCACAGATTTGTGTACACACAATCACACTTGAATTTCTTTTCATACTGAATAGACTCAGAACATTGGGAAGTTGTTGAAGGTTCTCATTACTTAAGAATTCATGCCAGTGCAGTCTATGGCCATACAGTACACATTGTACAATATCAGTCGCTCTAAGGGGTGTGTGATGGTCATGCTTCGCGAGTCAGAGATCTTTACTAATCCATGTCCTTGGTCATGTGGGAAAGAGTAGAGGTGTGTCCTTGGCATCTTTTTGTAAAAGAAAATTCACTCACGCAGAACTGCATGGCACTGAAAGATGCATCCAGCCACAAAGGAGATTTATTGTTCACCAAAAAAGTTAAGCACTTTTCATCTTCCTGTCTTTTATACCTGATTTTCAAACCTTTGTAGTCTTTCAAGACTGAAGGATTTGTTCCTACGCTTCTTTTCTCTGCTTATCAATTGTTCAAAAAATAGAAAAAAAGAATCATTTGTGACAATTGTTTGGAAGATATTACTCAAAGATAAGGTCTTACGGAATGTGGTAGCACTTATTTGATTTTGCTTTTTGGAAAAAAAAGGGGTCATATTGGATGAAGTTGTTTGGTTAAAGATATTGTACCAAGAAATTCAGTTTTAAGCCTACAGGAGAATTGTATGTGTTATCACTAGGTCCAGTGAGGTTTGTTTTTGTTGCCGTTGTTGTTGTTGGTTTTTTTGTGCATTTACTTTGACATTTAGTTTTAACCCTACTGGAGGATTGTATGTGTGATCACAAGGTCCAGTGAGGTTTTTTTTTTTTTTTTTTTTTTGGGGGGGGGGGGGGGGGGGGGGGGGGGTTGCTGTCCTATTTCTGTGTCACCTCAGTGGCACTGTATCTACGCCACTCATTCTGACCCCTGGTCCACAGCCACAGCCCAGCCTGGTCCACTGCAGCCCCAGCACTGGCAATCCACAGGCAGCAGTCAGTGTCAAAATGTCAAGAGGCAACCCAGCGGAGGAGACACTGCACTGCTGAGTCACTTCAGTGGTGCTTGTTCTGATCCAACATACGCAGGACACCACCTACTAAGCCCCCTACTCACGACACAATAATTGCTTAGTCACAGAGTGAGCTCCCTTTCTGGAGGGCACCACCAAGTCCATCTAATCACAGCCCCCATGAATTTCTTGATTCTGGTACCCTGACAGAATCAAACCAAGGCCACAGGTGTGGAGAGGATATTGAAACTGAGGTCACCATGAGAGCAGGGCTTGAAGGGCCACAGAATTGAGACGATTTTCTTTTAATGCTGAGTGATTAGGATGAGGATGATGAAGATGATGCATCTGATTTCCGTTCCTGTCTGAGGCTGCATGACAGGACTGACTCTACGCTTAATTTCATAATATATCCGGGTCACAGGCCCGAGAGGTACAGACACCTGCAGTGTTGGTCAGGAAATTTGAGCAACACTCTCAGAGACGCATCCAGTAAGTGGATGAAACTTGACTGTGTGGTCCAGTCTTTCCATTGAGCCTGTAGGAACACAGCTTATCATAGGAGCTGATCAGTACAGAAAAATTATAAATGTAAATTGTTGTATGGAAATTTAACTCGATGACCTCCCAGCTGGAAGTCCACAATGTTAATCACTGTGCCATGGTGGCTGGTAGGTCCAGTAAATTTGGTATGTAATTGTTTTTGTCTCTTGATGGACATGTTGCAGCCATCAGAGATGGGATCTTGCGTTTGGGTGAAATTGTCCATAGTCAGAGGAGGCACATGTCTCTCTTCTCATTGTCAAGCTTTGCTTTTGTATTGTGAAATTTCTGTTATTTTGGGTTGATGTCACTGATACACTATTTTTCTGTTGAGTTGATTTGGTTTTGTTACTGTGGTTTCACTTTAGGTAGGTGAAATCATAATGGGTTTGGGATGAGGCAGATCTGTCTGAGTTAGGTGAAACGGTACAAGGTTTTGGATGATGCATATCTTTGTGGGTTTGGTGAAATGGTCCAAGGTTTTGGGTGATGCATATTATTGTGGGTTAGGTGAAACGGTACAAGGTTTTGGATGATGCAGATCTTTGTGGGTTAGGAAAAATCACACAGGGTTTAAGAAGATGCAAATATGGAATACATTGTGTGTTGTGGGTATTGGGATGATGCAGATCTATCTTTGTGGCATGCAGATCTTTGTTGATTAGAGGAACTGACATATGGGGTTTGGGATGATGCAGATCTTCGTGGAGTATTTCAAGGAGCTGGAGGAGGAGAGCATCCGTGACAACTTTGTCATCATATATGAACTGCTGGATGAGGTGATGGATTTTGGCTACCCCAGACCACAGACAGCAAGATTCTGCAAGAGTGAGTGAAGTAGTTGTGGGCTGTCTGGTCCTTAGTGGAGTCCTGTCCTAGCAGTGGTGTGCTGTGTCATACTGTCTAGGGTTCAGGCCCAGATAACCTTATCTCTTCTGCATCACTTTCCCTGGACTGTCTCATCATTGGTACAACATTTGGGTAGAAGTCAGCTTAGCGATAAACATGGTGATGATGATGGTGATGATGTTAGTGATGAAGATAAAGCATAAGTACACATGTACACACATACACACACACACACACACACACACACACACACACACACACACACACATCTCTCTCTCTCTCTCTCTCTCTCTCTCTCTTCAGTGCATACACACATGCATGCATGCACGCATGCACACATGCACAAACAGGCAAGCACACATGCACACATATACACACACATGCATGCACACCACACATACACACACACACATACCCTGCAAACACACTTACACACACACACACACATACACACATGCAACACACTTACACACACACACACACACACACACACACACACACACACACACACACACACACACACACACTCTCTCTCTCTCTCTCTCTCTCTCTCTCTCTCTCTCTCACGTGCATGTACACACATGCAGCATGCACGCATGCACACATGCACACACACAGCAAGCACACATCACACATACACACCACATCATGCACACACACACATACACACACACACACATACACACATGCAAACACACTTACACACACACACACACATACACACATGCAAACACACTACACACACACACACACACACGCACACGCACACCACACGCACGCACACACACGCACACATGTACATCCTCATATAAGCTGGACGCTCACTGATACATGTGTCAGGACATACAGCATAAAGCAAAAAAGCTCTCCTAGTTTGCTGTGATGCGAATGAAAGGAATGCAATAAACATCGCAGCTACATATTTATAGGTCAGTGATTCTCCAGATTTTTCTCTGTCTTGGTGAAACTTTCTGTACACATTGTTCCATGCAGGACTGTATCCATAGCTGTCTTAGTGATTCATGTGTTAGAGACACTACGCAAGTGTCCTTGCTGTTTAAATTATGTGACATTGCTTCGTTGAACATTTGCGTATACCATACAGAAATTAAGAAAATTAAAGGTAAATGCATGTGTAGAAGAAAATGAAGCACAATACACATGAATGCACACATGTATGCATCAAAACACACACAACGCACGCACGCACGCACACCACCCCCCCCCCCACCCACCATCCCACCACACACACACACACACACACACACCACACACCAAAACGAAAATCTTGCATGTTTGCAAGCATATACTGACAGTTTGTTAGTTTTTAATGACAAGGAAGTATTTCCTGTGTGTGTGTGTGTTGTGTGTGTGTGTGTGTGTGTGTGTGTGTGTGTGTGTGTGTGTGTGTGTGTGTGTGAACACTCAGGTACATCACTCAGAAGGGGCAGAAGCTGACAGTTTGTTCCTTTTTAATGAAGCATAGTTACTCCCATGGTACTTATGTGTGTGGACACCCAAGTACATCACTCAGAAGGGTGGGGGGGGGGGGGGGAAGCTGACATTTGGTTAGTTTCTAATGATCCAGAGGTATTCCCAGTGTGTAATTGTGTGTGCGTGGACACTCAGGTACATCACTCAGGAGGGACAGAAGCTGGAAGTGGCTCCCAGACCCCCATGGCTGTCACCAACGCTGTGTCCTGGCGCTCTGAAGGAGTCAAATACCGCAAGAATGAAGTTTTCCTGGACGTCATTGAATCCGTCAACCTGCTGGTATATATCATTGACATCCTACCACAGTAGTTTTATCATTAGCTGGTAGTGCACTGCATACCAAAATATCACATCAGTAGTTTTATCACTAGCTGTTACTGCACTACATATTGAAATTTCACCTCAGTAGTTTTATCACCAGCTTTTAGTGAGCTACATATATATTGAAATGCAATGTCTGTACTTTTATCACCAGGTATTAGCGCACTACATATTGAAATGTCACCTCAGTAGTTTTGTCACCAACTGCTAGTGTGCTACATATTGAAATGTCACTCAGTAGTTGACTTTATGCTGTACATGGAAATATCATCCCAGTGGTTAACTCATTGATTGCTTCATACTGAAACACCTTCCTAGTGCCTAACTCTCTACTTCTCCACTTATAGAATATCACCTCAATACCGACTGTGCGTTCAGCACATACAAACACTGCTCAATAATTAAATCCTTAACACACAGAAAACACCACGACGGAAGAATTGTGAGCCTGCACTTGTTTTCCCCCACTACTTAATTGTTCAGAAAACACCACTTTGGTTGTTAAAACTTTGTGCCAGACAAATTGAAACAGCATCTGAATAGTTGACGGTTTGCATCCTACACACCACAACATCATCTAAGTAGTTTCCTAAGGACCTGCATACCACAATCTCACCTCAGTGGCTTACTCTCTGTGCTTCCACATCCATACTCTCTCACTTCAATAGTTAGCTCTTTGTGTCCAACACAGTGATCGTGTTATAAGGTCTGGCCTCAGTGGAAGACTCTGTGATCCATCTGCTGACTGAAATTTCATTTCAATAGATAAGTCCTTGCATTCTACATACTGATATGTCTTCTTGCTAGTGAACACATTCATAACGGTTGTCTTTATGCTATGTACTTGACTAGAGAGTCTATTCTTATTCAGTAATCCTTTTTAAAAAAATTTTTTTTATGCCACTTATGCATTTAGAGATGGAAAAGAAAACTGTTGCAATTGTTTTAGCACATTTTATAAGGAAACAGAATTTGCTAATTTTTGAACAGTTTTTTTTTTTTTTTTGAGGGGGAGTGGGGGGGGGGGGGGGGCAAGCTTCTTAATTATTATAACCTAAAGATAATGTTTGACTGCTCAGCAAGCATAAATGTAATGTTAATATTAATGAACAGCATTTGTTGGACACAGTTTCCAGATTTAAATTAGCTCAAAGCACCATACATTGATGTGTACAAAAATTTAGATGTGTACATACCAAACACCCACAACAAGAAATATCTTTTTTTTTTTAGCCAGGTTGTCAAAATTTCCTTGTTTTTTGTTTTTTGTTTTTTTTTCAAACATCGCAGTAGTATTTTGGTATCAGCTAAAAGTATTTCAAAGAATACTGAATGAAATGTTCATATTTTATTCTTTCCATTGATTATGAGATGTATCAACAGACTTTTGCATTTATATTAAGAGGTGTTAAGAAAAAAATTAACTATCACCAAGGGAAATTACTCATGAAGCACAGTCCATGTAAAAGAATTAAGGAATAGTGTAGCTTTTGATTAAAAAGAATTTAATTACTAGTAGAAGACAGTTTTGGTACCTGTACTGACAATTTTTGTCTGCAGAATAAATGAGGCTTTAGGATTTATAATGCAAAACAAAAGAGGAAATAAAACCCTTCTTTAAATCATCCTATGTTTAAGCGAACCAGTATGTTTACAATGGTGTGTGTGTGTGTGTGTGCGTGCGTGCGTGAGTGCGTGCGTGCGTGCGTGCGTGCATGCGTGCGTACGTGCGGCGCGCGTGCGATAACGACTTGTCCAACAGAAATAGTTACAAATACTAAGGCCATGAAGAAAAGCTGATCAAGGATTTTATGTCATCAGACTAAACAGAGTTGGGTCATCATCCTATGAATTATACAGGTTCTAGAATAAACCCAGGTAATTTGCACCCTTCGCTCACTATCACCCATCTATCAACATTTGCAAAAGTATGTGTGTGTGCGTGCATGCCAGTATGGTTGCAGACTGGGTTTGGTTCAGATGAAAACATTGACCTTTCAGATATGTGGCAAACTTGATCTTCAGATATAATTCAGAGAGTGAGGAAAATGGATTTTCAGGTACTGATGTGAAGTAGAAATCTGATAGAGTTCTTGAACTGTAATTTTCAGTCAGTGCGAATGGCAATGTCCTGCGTAGTGAGATTGTAGGCTGTGTGAAGATGCGGGTCTTCCTGTCCGGAATGCCAGAACTACGCCTTGGCCTGAACGACAAAGTCCTCTTTGAGAGCACTGGACGTAAGTCTGGGTCTTCGGGGGTCCGGAGCACTGATGTGTAGAATGACATCAGTGTTTGATCTATGTGACATGTTTGTTATCAAACAACTGTATTCAGGACTGCAATGGATTATGAAAAGTTGGAAATATTTGCTTTCTTTCTGCAAAGTAAAGGTAAATTACCTTCAGAATTTATTGTCATTGATCAGTTTTACAACCTTTTCTATATAAACAAAAATGTTTTTATGGTTTTGTAATGCAGTTATATATATTAACTTTATGTTTGTTTGTAATTGTGTTTATTTCAGTACATTTTTTTTTTCATTGATTTTATCAACAGAGACAGATAATTCCGTATTTTTGTTTCTAAACAATTGTGCCATTGTAGTTTGTAATGCTCCCAAACCAACAGAATATGTTGCTTAACTCCCTCACCCTCATACTTCCCCACTCCACCCACACCCACTCAAAACATCCTATCCCTACACCTCCATCCCCATCCCTCACCACATCCTACCCCCCTCCCCCTCCCAAAAAATATTCAGGGAATTTTGGAATGAAGGGCGAGATGGACCAAAAAAAAAAAAAGAAAAAAGAAAGTTTAGAATCAGTATTGTTGACATCCTTTGTGAATGTGAAGATGTCGATTGAATGCATGGAAGTCATATTGTTGGTGACGTCCTTTGTTAAGGCTTACCTGGGTAGGCACCCCGTTGAGTGAGTGAGGTAGTGTGTTTATTGAAAAGCACTCAGAGCTTGGTCTGTGCCCGAGGATAGGCGCTATATAAATACCAACATAATAATAATATAATGATAATAATGTGAATGCTAAGAATAAATGAAAGTCAGACTGTTGTTGAGGTCCTGTATGGATGTGAAGTAGTCAGGAACAGACAAACTAAAATTGGAGTGTTAATGAAGTCCTTTTGAGGTTTCTCCCTTGATATAAAGGAACAGAACATACATGCCATCGGGTTGTAGTTGGGGTCCTGTATGGATGTGAAGATGGGTGGAAAAATACGTATCTAAAACGAGAGTGTTGATCAGGTCCTTTCTTGATATGAGGTGGCAGAACGTACATACATAAAATTTAGAGTATTGTTGAGATCCTGTACGGATGTGAAGATAGCAGAAAGATGCATGCCTAAAAAGGGTGTTCTTGAAGTCCTGTATTGATATGAAGGTAGCAGAAACACACAACATGAAATTTAGGTTGCTGTTGAGGTTCTCTGTGAATGTGAAGATGGCAAAGAATACTGAAAATTATACTGTCGTTGAGGTCCCGTATAGATGTGAAGATGGCAGAAAAATACGTACCTTAAATTAGAATGTTGATGAGGTCCCTTTTTTGATATGAAGTGGTAGAGACACACACATAAATCAGGCAGCTGTTTGGGTCCTATATGAATGTGAAGGTGGCAAGAGCAAGTCAGTGGAGCTGGGGATGTTTAAGTTCCACCAGTGTGTTCGCCCGTCTCGCTTCGAGGAACGACCGCACATCTCCTTCATTCCCCCTGACGGGGAGTTTGAACTCATGTCCCATCGCCTAAACACACATGTGAGTGATTTAGAAGTCCTGGCTGCCTTAATGGTCGGATAAAAAATGGTCATGCACACAAAACTCCACTCCCTTTGTTGGGTAGATGGGATTAATACCTGCCTGTCTATACAGGGAGTGTCTGCAGGAGTATCCGCCTGCGTACGCAGAAGAAGAAGAAGAAGAAGAAGTCCAGTTGTAGGCTTCCTGTCCAAGGGAGGCAACTGTAATTCAAATCGCTTCAGAAGTTGTTTTTGTTTGGTTTTGTCAGTGGAGTGATGTTTCAGGCTATTTAGATATGATATCTTTTTTTTTCTGCTATAATGCTCCGTGAAAAAAAAACAATCCCCAGTGTCGTTAAGGCTGTATTGAATAACAATTATTTATCGTTGTAATGCTACAGGAACAAAAAGTTCCTCAATGTTGTAATGCCCCTGAAAAAAATATTCCTCACTGTTGTGATGCTGCAAAACAAAAACAAAATTGCGGCTATACTGCTTCTGAAAGTACTTAGTCCAGTCTGATTTGAGTCATAAATTTCTTCTGTCTTATTTTCTATGTTTCCATGGTGGCGTTTGCTGCTCATTCTGAGCCTCCAAGCTTGTCATAGTTTCAGTCCCAATGCCAACAGTCAGCAGGAAGCCATCAGTATGAAGTCATCATGAAGCAGCCTGCTGGAGGAGACACTGCACAGCTGTTGAATTGCTTCAGTAATGTTTAGTGGTGTCTGTTCCTGATCCAACATGCACAGGACACCACCTTCTAGACTTCATACAGAGGATAAGAGTTATGGAGCTGGCGTGAGCGAGCGTCCTCCAGAGGGCGCCACCATGTCTCCTTACTGACAATCCCCACAAACTTGCCAACACTGAAGATCTTGATAGGCACTTGCCATGGGCGTGGAGGTGCACAGAAAATCAAAACCGAAGTCACCGCAAAAGGGGGTACGCACGACATTAGAATGAGAAAGATGAAGATGAGAATGATGAAGATGAAGGTTTGGTCTTCCATTTTGGTCTGAGACTGTGTGACAGAGATGTATTCTGAGCTTCTTCACAGAATATCTCCTATTGTCTACCAGGCCCAAGAGCTATAGACACCCTCAGTGTTGGTCAGGAGATCTGAGCAAACACTCGAGAGACGCAACCATGAAGTGGATAACACTCAGATGTGTTGCTCCAGTCTTTCCATAGAAGCCATAGCACAGTCAGGTGTGGGAGGAGCTTGGGAGGGGGAGGGGGGATCCTACAAATATGCTACTTGTTCTTGCACCATAGTGACTGCTGGTGTAAGACATTAATTTTTGTCCGTTTTCTTCTAATTAAGATATCAGTGTACTCTTTGAATGAATGCTAGCCATATTTTTTGGGGAATGCGCATTTTGATGTTTTAATGTGTATTGCAGACTTTATGAGAGACAGTATGTGTTCATGCGTGTGTGTGATTAGGCATGTATGTGTGTGTGTGTGTGTGTGTGTGTGTTGTGTATGTGTATGTGTGTGTGTGTGTGTGTGTGTGTTGTGTGTTCGATTCCTCAGATCCATTGTGATGTCTTAGGATTTTTTTGCCCCACCAGTCTCTTTTCCACATGTGTGTGTTGGTGTAGCTGTGACTCTTTTGTGCAGTTATATCTTCCCTCAAGTCTATATGTTGCCCAAATGATTTGGTTGTGTGTCAAACTGACATGTTAATGTTTGTGTGGTGACCATGGGGGGAATTGTAGTGTTTTATCTCCGAGAATGATTCTTGTTTTGAAAACTAGAACCTGGGTCAAATTTTGCGATCAGTATAATACATCATAATTTCTCAACTGCAAGGCAATATTTGCACCACACACACGCACACACGAAAAAAAAAAAAAAGAATTGTGACCAGGGCACCTCATATCATGAAACGCCACATAGCAAAAATCAGTTTTTGTCATCTGTGCAGACAAACTGGTATATGGTCTACAATGATTTCAGTGTCCATGTCAATAATTTTCAATGCAACTTATTGTCCACTGAATACATCAGTACAATCCATTAGCTGAATGCATACCTGAATAAGCAAACAAAATATTTGACTTAAACTGAGATTTACCAGCTGCCATGAAGCGGCTGGCATTGCAGACTCTCAGCTGGGAGGCCATGGATTCGATTCCCATCAGATCCATTTGTCAGATGTCTTAAGGATTTTTTTGCCCCACCCGCTCCTGTCCAGAGTTGTGTTGGTTATGGGCTGAACTGGGAAGACTGGGACTACACAGTTGAGTTTCATCCTCTCTATAGGGGGCCGGATAGCTCAGTTGGTAGAGCGCCGGACTTGTGATCCCGGGGTTGCGGGTTCGAATTTCGGTATAGGGGGATTTTTCCCTCGGAGTTAACATTGGTTCTGACTCCATTCCCCATATAGTCCTTCAAATGAGACTATAAACCGAGGTTCCGTGTGTGAACGCACGCATAACATCTTGCACACACGTAAAATCCCATCACCAACTTTCGGAAGAGAAGGCCAGTTTGGCCGTTGGTATGGATGACACGTGACACATAGCATGCACCTTCCCCGAAGATGGAGTATGGCTGCCTTAATGGCGGGATAAAAAAGGGTCATACGCACAAAACTCCACTACCTGGCTATACAGGGAGTGTCCGCAGGAGTATCAGCCTGCGTACACAGAAAGAAAAAAAGAAAGAAAATCCTCTCTATGGATACGTCTGTGAGAGTGTTGCTCAAATTTCCTGACCAACTCTGCAGGTGTCTGTATCTCTCAGCTCAGTGACAAAGCAGTTATTGTCTTCAGCCGGGGGCTTAGTAGGTAGGTGGTGTCCTGCGACAGTTGGATCAGAACACCACCAAAGTAACTTTGCAGCAGTGCAGTGTCTCCTCTGGTGGATTGCATCATAACAACTTTAAATCAACTGCTCCCTGTAGATTCCTGGTGCTAAGGCTGTGGCAGGATGGACCAAGCTGTAGCTGTGGATGGCAGATTGGAATGAATGGTGTGGGTGTTATGCAACTGAGGTGGCACAGAAGATGGGACCAAAACAAAAACAACAACTAGAAAAAACAAACAAACAAACAAAAAGACTGCCAGGGATTTGCCATCAGATTGAGCTGAAACTGATTCTTTCATGCATTTTGACTTTTACCATCAGAATCAGTAGAGACACTTAACCTACCCACTGTCAGTTTTAGTGCTGAAGTGGTATATTGTGGATTTAAAACAGGTGACTGAAAAAAAAAAGGAATTAGAAAAGCCGAATTTGAGTAAGAAATGAATAAAACAATACTTCAGAAATAGAGAAATAAAGAGTGCAGCAATGACCTTATCAAAAAGCAAAATGGTTGCTCATGGCAGAGCTAGAAATGGAAGCGGCAGTCCACTTTTGTTCATGCCAGTCCTTTTGCTCAGAATGTACTGTTTAACTGGGTCTGATTGTTGTTATTGATCTGAAGAAATTCTGACAAACATTCGATAAATTGCATTCATTTTTACTGTTCTGTTTTGTGGTTTACCGATGTAGTTTTGACACAGTTGATTATTGATGTCTGTGAGCGGACTGTTAACATGATGTTGTTGACATTGCCACAGCTGTAGGCTTGTTGCTCATTCAACAAAGGTCATGTGCCCACATTTTCAACAAAAGGCATATGCCAACATTTTCAGAAATGCCTTACCTATGAAAACAGTAGATTCTTAAAAAGAAAAAAAAAATCCAGGGATGTTCCCCAAACTCCATTGAGTCCTACAGGCCAAACCTATCAGTGACAGTTTTTATTCAGAAAAGAATTCTAATTCAGAATCTGTTTCTTGTGAAATGATTGCAGACACACAGGTCCTGGTTTAAATGTCTTTGACAGTGTACTGATTTGATCCAGGTGAGTTTGGTTAGAGAAGCTTATTGCCCACGTTGTGTGTGCAGGTCAAACCCCTGATCTGGGTGGAGTCGGTCATTGAACGCCATGCCCACAGCCGTGTGGAGTACATGATTAAGGTGGGCCCTTTTCTTGTCTAGTATGGTGACACTTGTGAAATATTTCAGTCATTATTGTTCCCCTTCACAACAGGCTAGAGGTATCATAACCAGTACAGCCCTATATGTGGGCTTGAGAGATAATATTATGATAATACATAAAACTGGAATATTTTTGTTTTTCACTTTGGGTTTTTTTTTTTGTCTGTTCTTTTATTTGTATCTTTGATTAATCATGTTTTCTTGTTATCAATAAATTTATTGTTGTATTTGGGAGGAAGGGATGTATCTCTCTATCATTATTTATAGCTGTCTCATTGTGTCATTCTATCTATAAATATTATGATTTATTACTTATGATTGACTGAATTAATGTTAAAAATGGAAAAAAGTTTCTATCCGGATTATTGAGCATCGGTGATTATAAGGATAATACAGAAGGAAATAGATGGATTGATCTGATGATATTCAGAATAGACTGAAACAGTGCTATGCATTCACTCAACTGTATATGAATCAAAATAATAGCTTGGGGAATGTCCCAATGATTCTTCATGCAGGGGCTGCTCGCTGTGTCAGTATTTTCATGTTTCTAACTAAACCCAAGTCCAGGATATTCTGTGCATGAAGCGCTTGTTTGAAGTGTTGGAGAATGGAAAAATTTAGGCAAGTTGTGATGTGTCTTTTGCACGACGGACTTTTGTTGACGTGGCCAGGCCAAAAGTCAGTTCAAACGACGCTCCACAGCCAACAATGTGGAGCTGGTGATCCCCGTGCCGACCGATGCTGACACCCCCAAGTTCAAGACCACTGTGGGCAGCTGTAAATATGTGCCAGAAATCAACAGTGTCATCTGGAGCATCAAGTCCTTCCCAGTGAGTTAGAACATGGTGATGATGTCATTTCTTGTTCTTCCCTGAGTTGAAACATGGTGATGATGTAATTTTTTTGTTCTTCTCTGTGAGTTAGAACATGGTGATGATGTCATTTCTTGTTTCTCCCTGTAAAATAGAACATATTGAATAGGGTGATGATGTCATTGTGTTCTTCCCTGTGTTGAAACTTTGTGATGATACCATGGTGATGGTGTCATCTTTGTGAGTCAGGATATAGTAAATCATCTTTGTCCTGTATCAAGAAAAATAGCATGTGAAGAAGAATGGTTGATGCATAAGGGTTTAGTGTGACATAAGATTTTTTCGTACAGATATTTTTCATGGAAAACATGTGGTGCTTAGGCAATTAGTTTATCATTAAACTTGTTCAACATGTGGCAGTTCTATGACTCCATGTGTGTGTGTTTGTGTGTGTGTGTGTGTGTGTTTGTGTGTGTGTGGTGTGATGTGGTGTGGTGTGGTGTGGTGTGTGTGTGTGTGTGTGTGTGTGTGTGTGTGTGTGTGTGTGTGTGGTGTGGTGTGTGTGTGTGTGTGTGTGTGTGTGTGTGTGTGTGTGTTTACATGGTGTTGTGATATGACGTGTGTGTGTGTGCTGTGTGTGTGTAACAGGGAGGCAAAGAATTCCTGATGCGAGCCCATTTTGGGCTGCCCAGTGTGGAGAATGAGGATGCAGAAGGGAGGCCCCCCATCAGCATCAAGTTCGAGATCCCCTACTTCACTGTGTCTGGCATTCAGGTAAACCATTCTGGTCAGTCAGTGACTTCATTTAAAGGTTTAAAAAATATACAGATGATGGAACTTAATTCAATTATTCATATTAAGTCATGGGAGACAAGTAGAATTGTCAGACATCTTTTGCACATGTCATTCTCCTTCTTGCTGTTTCTTTTATTTATTTATTTTTTCTTTCCTCTTTAAATATCCCAGCAAGGTAATCCTATTTTTTTCCTATGTGTAACAAATAAATATCTTAGAAAGGTCGTCCCTTTTTCTTTGCCACGTAAAGAAATAAATATCTCAGTAATCTTTTTTTTTTCTCTTCTGTGTTACAAACATAAATCTCAGTAAGATAATCCTGCTTTAGTTCTGTGCGTCTTAGAAGCATTCTTATGTAAACTCTTTTGTGTTCTTTGTGTTATAATCATCTTGGTGTCTTAATCCAGTTTTTCTTGTATGTGTAACAGAAAAATCACTCTGGAAGTTAATCCCAATTCTCAGGGATGTGTTGGATATATTTACAAATCTTTTTGAAGATAATCACATTGCTTGTTTATATGTGGAATGTAATTCTTTTGTGTAAGAGATAAATACAAGTGATTTAATCATATTTTCTCTGATATGTTATCAATGAATATCTAAGTAAGGTAATTGGTCGTAATTCTGTTCTATGTGTGAGATATAAATACACCAGTGCAATAATCCTAGTTCCGTTTTGCATGATAGATGAATATATGAGTACAATAATCTTGGTTTTTATCTGTATGTGTGATAGAAAAGTATATCAATCCTGTTTCTCCTTCATGTATATTAGATGAATAGATTAGTACAGTAATCCTGTTTCTCCTTCATGTGGGCCAGAATATTATATCATAAGATTACTCTGTCTCCCTTTCATGTGTCATTGATGAGAATATCAGTATGGTAATTCTGTTTCTTCTTTATGTGTGATTTTATACATTGGTATGATTATCCTGTTTCTTCTTTAAGTGTGATAGATGAATACATTTGTAATCCTGTGTTTCTCCTTTGTGTGATATAGGTGATAGATAAATAAATCAGTATAATATTCGTGTTTCTTCTTCATATGTGATAGATACACAAATCAGTAAGATAATCATGTTTCTTTTTTATGCATGATCAGTAAAACAGTAAGATTATCCTGGTACCCTTTAAGGCAAGAAGGTAGTCATAATTTATCCTTTTCATATGTGACACTATTACATTTTATTACTAATATATAAATAGGTTAGTAGGGTGAACCTGTTTCAGTTTATGTTTAATAAATAGATGTGTCTGTAAGATTATCCTGTTTCTCTTTGATAAGATATAGATAAATAAATCAGTAAGGTGATCCTGTTTCTCTTTTATGTATGATAGATAAAGTATGTTAGTAAGATAATCCCATTTCTCTTTCATGTGTAAGAAATCTATAAGATAATCCTGTTTGTCTTCTTCGCATGATGGGTAAATAGGTCAGTAAGATAATTCTGTATCTCCCTTACATGTGATAAATAAGTAAATCAGTACGGTTATCTGGTTTCTACTTCACGTGTAATAAGTGAACACAA
Organism: Conus ventricosus; assembly: GCA_018398815.1. Lineage (NCBI taxonomy): Eukaryota > Metazoa > Mollusca > Gastropoda > Neogastropoda > Conidae > Conus > Conus ventricosus. Next base: position 41,568,103 of record CM031606.1, read on the forward strand.
AAGGTAATCCTGCTTCTCCTTTATGTATAGTAGATAAATGAATAAATGAATAATCATGTTTCTCCTTTATGTGTGATAGAGGAATAAATCAGTGAGGCAATCCTATTCCCAGCGTTGAGGTAAATGAAGACCATACCACACACTTTGTAAAGGGTGTGCATAAATGGTACAAGTTTGTGACAAAGAGAATCATGCTGTACACATTTGGCAAGGTGGTATTTTATTAGAGTGTAATGTTTTCCTGTTACATACACAAAAACGAATTGGGATATCAATTCCATTCCACATCTGTATCGCTGCTTAACCAGTTCCTTTGATCCTCTCTTCTCTTACAGGTACGTTACCTGAAGATCATTGAGAAGAGTGGGTACCAGGCATTACCCTGGGTGCGATACATTACTCAGAATGGGGACTACCAGCTCCGAACCAACTGATTCAGGAGGGGTGTCCTGGTATCCAAAGGGAGACAGGTCATGTGAGCGGAATCAAAGGAATAGAGTCGTTCCTCTTGGCTGTGCAATATTTAACATGGTTGTGCTTGAAATTTCCTTCAGGGCAGGCAGTGGTTTGTCAATTGGTGCAAGCATCTGAATGTTTCTTTTTCTTTTTTGAAAGCAAAACACGCAAATTAAATTATTGAGAGTAAAATGATTGGATAAATGCTATTTACTAATATAGACATGTTTTTTATACAAAAAAAAAAGAAATGCTTAATCTTTTTTATTTGGATAGGCTTATTGAAGAAATTTGTATGCTACATCATGTGTAAAAAGACTTTATCATCAGAGACATACTTCATGTATAAAGGACATTGTTATTACATACATATGCGCATGGATGTAAAATACTGATATATCTTTTATGAACAAAATATTGAAGTAAAACCTCAAGTACACTTTACATGAAAATAGCAGTCTTAAAATGAGGTCGGCACAAATGAAATGATTGGTCCCCACTTCCCACAGCTCCCTTAACCTTTGCCTGATGTCATAATGATGATACACAACAACCCATGATCATAATTTTTCAGTTGATAAGGGAGTTAGTTGTTTATGTACCTCCACAAAATCTGATGATTTTGTCAAGAAAGCATGGCTGCATATCCGTACCATAAAACAGACCCATTTGTTTTTGTTGACAAACAAAGGTATGAAATAAAACAGCATGGCAAGGGTTTTCTTCTTCAGGGAAAGTATGGTCCCGTGGAAACCCATAATATATGGCAAGGCTGAGTGCTATGGGCAAAGCATGAGTCCCAGGAGACCTGTGATGTACAGCAAGGTTTTATTTGTTTAGTGAAACTGTGGGTCCTTGGAGATCCATTATGTACAGCAAGGGTTTAGTGCTTCAGAAAAATAATGGGTCCCAAGAGACCCAGGATGTTTGGCACAGCAATAAGGTTTCAGCAAAATCATGGGTCCCGGGAGACCTATAGTGTATGGCACAGCAATAATGCTTAAGCAAAATCATGGGTCCCAGGATACCTATAGTGTATGGCACAGCAATAATGCTTAAGCAAAATCATGGGTCCCAGGAGACCTATAGTGTATGGCACAGCAGTATGGCTTCAGCAAAATCATAGGTCCCAGGAGACCTATAGTGTATACATGGCAATAATGCTTCAGCAAAATCATAGGTCCCAGGAGACCTATAGTGTATACATGGCAATAATGCTTCAGCAAAATCATAGGTCCCAGGAGACCTATAGTGTATGGCACAATAAGCAGGGATGAAAACAGTTTTTAAAAAAAAAGAGGAGATTGGCAGGGATCGGGACGGGGGGGGGTGGGGGGGGGGGGGGGGGGGGTCACCATGGGCAACAGCCCGGCGGGGGTCAGGGGGCAGCGCCCCCTGAAGCTGAAGCATATTTTGTATTAAATAAGGCATAAAAATCTTTAGAAATCACTTTCTTGCTTCTAAACAACTCATTCTATAGAACAGCTTTCAACACCATGAAGACTGAGACTGATGTGGAAAGAAACTATGTCAATTGAGACAAAGCAAACATTTAGTATGAATCCTCAGAACTGTAGCTAAAGAAAATTTGACAAACAGTGCTTTCAGGACATAAAGAATAAGGCCTGTAGATAAGTAAATCAGAGTGGGAAATCAAACTAAGTAAATCAGATGTATGAAAACGACTGCTGGACTTCAATAAACACAATATGAAAAATGATTACTTTGAAGTCCTTTTTTAAAAAAAACACTCAAGCTTTTCAATTTGGGCCTTAGACCCTTCGTCAGGAAACACTAAACACAAAAAAGAACAAATGACATCAAAACAAACTGATGTCACAACAGTACACCACATACAACCCCTCCCCCCCTTCCCCTTACAACTTATCATACCCCCCCCCCCCCCTTGACAAGTTTGTGTGTGTTTGGGGGGGGGGGGGGTGCTTGTGTGTGTGTGTGTCGGGGGGGGGGGGGGGGTGAGGTGGGGTAAGGGACTGGGGTGGGGGGGGGAGGGGGCGAAGTGTGTGGGGTATGTGTGTTGTGGGGTGAGGGTGGGGGTTGAGGGAGAAGGAGGAGGAGTAGAGGAAGTATATAGGTAGTGGGGGGAGTGGGCTGGTGGAAAAGGATTTCATAGAGGGGCTGTTAGCAGACACCTAACACATGTAGCAAACGTTTGCATTATACCTGGGGAAAAGTGTTACACAATACTGTTGTGACATCAGTTTATTTTGATGTCATTTGTTCTTTTATATTCTTTTTGTCACTTTGACGTTTTTTCCCTTGCTTTGAAGACTCTACGAGTGGAAGTAGGCTACTCAATTCCTCATCTCTCCAGTGGGTTCGAAGTTGTTGTTTTTTCCTCCGTTGTTTTGTTATCCTGTGTTTACTGTTTAGTGTTTCCTGATGAAGGGTCTAAGACCCGAAAGCTTGAGTGCTTATCATTTTTTGTTGTTGTAAAAAAGGACTTCAAAGAACTCATTTTTCATATTAAGTAAATCAGAGTCAGAATCAAAACTACCATCGAAATGGAACTTGTAGAAAAATCAGAGTAGGAGTCAAACTATCATTGGAAATGAAACGTAGATTGTTGCATACCCAATGATCTGAAAACATGCTGTAATGGTGTGGGAAACACACACATTTTCTGTTGGTGACTGGGACGCTCGATGTGATCTCTGATTGCCACAAAGCCACTACTACCAAAGTAGACACGTTTTTGGCAAGGCTCGCAAAACACTTCAAATTCGCCATCTTTGTCATGTTTTCTTATTACATCCGTGACTCTGCGGTCACACGCGTCCTTCTGCAGCCACTCGGTCTTCTAGTGGTTCACATACTTCTTTCTTTTTTTTCCCCCGTTTTGTTTCCACTCACTGGCGACAAACTCTCGCTGTGAATCGACGCCATGATGAGAAATGATACTGAAAGGAAGCAGAATGAGAACTACGCCGTTTGAGAACATTACCGACAGAGAAGAAATTCGCTGTGCAGACAAGTTGAGATCGTTTCTGAGCTTCACTCTTCGAATAATTTTTCGGCGGAGACTTTTTCTTTCGGCGGAGATGCGAAAAAATAACGGCGGAGACGGCGGAAACGGCGGAGGAGTTTTCATCCCTGATAAGGCTTCAGCAAAATCATGGGTTCCAGGAGACCTGTCGTGTATACATAGCAATAAGGCTTCAGCAAAATATGGGTCCCAGGAGACCTTTAGTGTATAGCACAACAATAATGCTTCAGCAAAATCATGGATCCCAGACCTATAGTGTATGGCACAACAATAAGGCTTCAGCAAAATTATGGGTCCCAGGAGACCCAGTATGCATGGCAAGCATTAGTACTTCAGAAAAATCATGGGTCCCAGGAGACCCAGGATGTTTTTGGCAAGGCATTAGAGCTTCAGAAAAATCATGGGTTTGAGGAGACCCAGGATGTATGGCAAGGGATTAGAGCTTCAGAAAAATCATGGGTTCGAGGAGATCCAGGATGTATGGCAAAGCTTCATTTTCACAGAAAGCATGAGTCCCTGGATACCTATGACATATGACATCCAAAATTTTAGGTGACGGCCGGAAAGGTCAAGTGCACTGCCACAGTTGTGGGGGCTTTAGTGATTTGCCCAGTTATGTTCCTGGAAAAAAATTGAACTTCAATTATTTTTAACATTTTGTTTGTATATAGGGCTGGCCAGGAATCATTCAAGACCCCTAGAAATGCAGCAGTAACCTTTTTTTGTTACAATATGCTTTTATTATTAGAGATGAGAATCAGAAAATGAATGGTTTTGAGCTATCATTCAGTTTACATGCAAACTTCTGTTGGTACTCATCTAGTTTCTTTACTTTGAAAGTGTTCAAAATCTCAGATTCATTTATGGAATAAAAGAAAGTGTCAAAATGTGGTCTCTGTGATCAGTAAATGTATCTAATCACATCGCTGATTTACATGTCTGAAAAAAATAAAGACTACTGATAAAATAGTTCCTTTTCAGGTCCAGTTTGTTGCCTGCAGAACTTGCAACTTTAGTGTTATCTATGTCCCATTTCAAGTTCAAATTGGTAGAGTCAGAATGTTAAAGTTTGAGGTCTGCCATTTTTATTATTATTATGAAATTCACTATGTTCAGCATTCATATAACTTAATATATTCAACTATGTTGCATTTTGAATTTTTGTATTCATCTAACAGTTTCGGGGCCCATGATTATGGCTGTACTCTTTGGCAACCAACCTTAAATCTGCCAACCGTCAAAGAAAATTTCAGTTCTTTTGAATTTAATAGACTGGACTGACCGTAAATCAAAATACTGATTGCAGTGGAGAGGGGTGATTGAAATTACTTTGGCTGGTCATGATTCTGTTGACAAAGAGTGTGCTGGTTGTCCACAGAAGAGCACATTTTATCCACTGCACATGCATACACACACACGCACACATTTTGTGTGGAAGTGGAAGAGAGAGAGAGAAAAGAGTGAGTGACACTGCCCATCCAACCGTATTAGCATTATAATGGTGCAGATGATATCCCGACATTTGCGTTGAAGTGCTGCTTTGTATGTTGAAAAAAAGACGAATGAAGAAATGTCACCCCCAGACACACATTGTCCGCACCATATGTGTACAAGTGTATGTATATTGCACTTGTGACTCAATGTAAATATGTGTACAGTGTATGAGTATGTTGTTTTTTGTGGAACAGTCCACTTTCTGAAGCCTCATTGTCCATAATATTAACAATATATACTGTATTGTTGTTTGTGTTCTGTCTTTTTCACACACACATGTATTCACATGCTATCATATTTGTTTGCCAGTTTATCCCATTTCATTCAAGTATCGTTTAGACCATTTGCATATTTTTAGGCGAGTGCTTTTCCAGCAAGATCCAGAGGAGAAATGTGTATTGCAAACAGTTTGCTACATTTAAAACTGAAAATGGCAGAAACTCATTAAAAATGAACAGTGATTCTTTCCTTTCCTGGCTGCTACCTCACCCCCTAACCTACCCCCCCCCCTTTTTTTTTTTTTGTCTTTTGACCTACAGTTCTTTTTAGACCCTGGAGACTGGTTCCTAGTGTTACAGCATTTTCTTGACAATGTGAGATTCATGCCAGTTTTGCCGGTTTCACACCGAGACAAGGTGTTCGTATTGTTCACCACATCTGACTCTGTATTTCATTGTTGCTTTAATTGTCAGTGCCTGCTTTCAATGTTTCCTGCCTTTGACCCGATGCGTTCAATAGTCGGGGGTTGTTATTATCACGCTCCTTTTTTCAGCATTTTCTGTTACGGGATATAAAGATGTGTTATCGACTAGTGTTGTTTTTTGTGTGAATAGCGGACAGGTAATAACCTACTACTGCCTTCCTGGAGAGACAGGGGATTGGTGGGTTGTAAAGGATGTCGAGGAAAGCCGAGATGTATTGGTCATAGAAGTGATAGTTCTGTGTCGACTGTGTTCTGCCTCCAAGGAATCAAGTGTTTATTTATTCCTGGTAGGGTAAACTGCATTTATTGATGTTTGTGTAGACGAAAGGTTTATGACGAAGAAAGTGTGTTTATTCCTGAGGTGCAGCTATCGATGAATATATATGACAAAAACAGCAGAAGATGAGATGGATTAGCATGTTTTTCACTGTAACCTTTGCTACAGTTAATGGAATTATCAAAACATTGCAGCTAAAATCCCCTGAAAAAACAAAAACAAGAATAGGACAAAGTGTTAGGCACTCTTAGAGCCTAAGGTCTTCTTTTAATGCTGAACAATACATGTGCAATAGGTCAAGTCTCAATGCTTCGTTTGGGGTGTGTGTGTGTGTGTGTGTGTGTGTGTGTGTGTGTGTGTGTGTGTTTTGTGATGTTAAATGCTTGAAAAAGACTTTGGGATCAACAGGCATCCAATATCTTGTCCTGTTCTTGATCTTACTTTGTCTTCTCACTCTTAGTGAGTTTTAATTCCAGAGTTGTAATAATTCTTTCCACCCACTTCTGCCCATGTACTCCATATCATGTTTCCTAGGTTGCCCACATCTAGAGAACCAGTAATAAACGTAGGAACTTGTCAGAAAATGTCATTACCTATTTGTCATCTAATTTTATGTATTCATTTATTGATTTATTTTTGCAGATTGAAAAGTGTTAGAAAATAATCAACTACATAATTCGAAGTACACATTTCTATTGACCCATACTCTGTATATTTCCCAGATCTCGCTTTTGGCTACACTCCCGACTGTGCGGGTCTCTCACAACCTATACGTTTCATTCTCTACCGTTGATAGGTCTTCCAAGACCAATACTATTTGTTATCAATTGGAAGACCAATACTATTTGTTATCATTATTGAGAGTGTTTGTATAATGCTTGTTCTTGGTTAGAGACCAAGCTCTAAGCGGTTTGCAGTCCATGCTGTCATTTACATAATGGCTACTTACATAGGTAGAGCCGACTCAAGAGATGCCTATTGGTGCTACATTCCGTCGTTTCCCTGTCACATTCAGTATAGGTAATGGTCTCTCAGTTTTTTTTTACTCGTTCTGTCCATTTTTTCACACATGTGTATACATGTCAGCCATACTATTGGCCAAACTGGCCTTATCTTGCAAAAGTTAGTAGTGGAATTTAAGTTTGTGCCAGACAGTATGCACCTGCTCACACACACAGAATCTGGGTTTATCATCTCATTCCCAGGGCTTTTTGGGTGAACGGAGTAAGAATCAGTGTTAACTCAGAGAGAAAATAATTTCCCCTGTAGTGAAAATGGCTTGACAGAGATTTAAACCGAGTGAGGTATCCCAGCCCCCGTTTTAAAAACAAGACCTGTTTGAAATACACGGATCATGATAGCATTGTTGGGAGTGTATAATCAAAAGTGGTAGCAGGGTAAAGAATAGACAGCTTCTGAGAAAAAAGCAAACCGTTTATCCATTGGATGGACTGCCACAGGATGAAATGGCAACAGGTATGCTTCATGGTTTTCCCAGACAGAGGCTGAGAGAGGCATTTGGAACAGCCCTGGAATATCATGAACCATGTCTCAGAATTTGAAAAAAAAATGTAAAGTACTTTCCGAATTTCCGTTGATGTTTTGAATGCTTATGCTTGTATGCTTGATTTCAGTAGGCCACCTGATCTTGTGATTTTTTGAAAATTTTAACATCTGTTGCATTTGCAACAGTATGTAAGGGACAGGCGTTTCCTTTTAGCGTGTGTCAAACTGTTGCTTGTTGTGTTCACTGTTCAGATGCCAATCACTGTTACTAAAGCATTCCTTTCAGCAGATATTGAACCTTGTTTCTGGTATGATTAGCGAGGTGTGTGTGTATTGAAAGGGTGAGAGGGATATATATATTATATATATATATATATATCTATAAAACATGGTTGATTCTTTGGGAAGGACAAGCCGCTGTCATGCAGTGTCAGCATCGCAGAGTGCAGGTGGAGAGGTTATGAGTTTGATTCCCATCAGAGTCATTTGATAACAGAATTTTTCGGCTGGGACTTACTCCTACCCAGAAGCGAGTTTGCTGTGGGCTCAAATTGGAACACTAGAACCACATGGTCAAGTTTCATTTTCTTAATTAATGCGTCTCCATGTGTATTATTATCAAATTTGCTGACCAAAACTGCCAGTATTTGTGTATCTCAGGCTTAGCTGATGCCCTGGATATAAATTCCTCTCCATGGTGAACTTGTGTTGTTGATATCAGCAAGCACATGAGGACTGTCAGGGGCCATCCTTATTATCAGTGGTGTTAATGAAAGACAAAAACAGAAACTACGAGTGTCACTGTATCCTTCTGAACTATAGATTTTTCTTAATTTGTTACTCCAAATCAGTATTTTTAATGTAAGACCCATGCCCAGGGTTCATTGTGTAATCCTGTGGTTTTTCAACTTTACTGATGACACACGTCCATTGCGACACTAGAATCATGAATCGCGCCACGTCTTGACACTGCATGCATTAAAAACCATTTAACAGAATCTGAAAACAAGAAGTCTCAGGCTGGTGTTCATGTGAGAACTGATGACACAGACAAAGAGAGCTCCTCGTCTGTTAGTGTGTACAATCAAGCAGGTGACCATACTGCAGGGAATGCAAAGTAAGAACTGGGTGAAACAAAAGAAAAAGACACAATAGGGAGAAGCATTTTAAGTTCAGCTGCTCCGGCTGTTTCTAACAGCTGGCTAAAATGGGCCGTTTCAAATGTCCGGCTGGTTTCTAACAGCTGGCTAAAATGGGCCGTTTCAAACTGCTCCGGCTGGTTTCTAACAGCTGGCTAAAATGGGCCGTTTCAAACTGCTCCGGCTGGTTTCTAACAGCTGGCTAAAATGGGCCGTTTCAAACTGAAAGGTTCTTGTTTCTTTTGTTTCTTTCAATTTTGCTGCTTTGATGTTGAAATAATTCACATTCTGTGTTTAAGAGTTTTGGATCAAGCAGAAAGAAACATATGCTGAAAGGGCTTAGAGTACCTGTATGCAAGTATACAGCCAAGTCCTCATGCCAGGACACGCAATCACATGAAAACAACCAAGCGATATGCTTCCAAAAGCACACATGCACTGCTTTTCTCACACTTACTGATTCGATACATCACCTTTCAGAATGTTTGAGAGTCATTTATTCTCTGGATCAAGTTCTTTTCTGCTGATATTGCTAATAATTAGTGCACGCACGTCCATGATTTATCCACAGAACTTTGACCTAAACATTCACAAATGCAGATGTCTGGATATTCATCAATGGAACACATAGCCAGTGACAACTCTAACCTCTTGATACCCCCCTCCATTCTCCTCCTACACACACACACCTCATACAAAAGAAAAAAAAAACAACAAACAAACAAAAAACCCACCAGCAACGAACGGGGCAGAATATGAAATCCCTACCCTCTCCACTGTACAGGTGTGTTACATCAATCCTTGTCAATGACGTGAATCCAGTCTACATCAGACACTGTCAATGAATAAGATACAACACATCCATTTCAAATGATTCAAGTTCTAAGTACAATAGCAGAAAAACAAAAAGCAAACAAACCGTGACGAACAGCAATGTTATCTTTTCACACCATTCCTGCAACTTCAACTACATCTCTACAGGTGATGTTTTTATTGTATCCTGTAGATTTGACATGAGTGTACCTAAACTGAAACAAAATTTAAACAGTGAGTGGAAAAAGGAGGGCCTGTTCGACATGACCCATTGTTTCCAGATCTAGAAATGCCTCACTATCATAAAAGGCACAATCTCGTTTTTTTTTTTCTTTTCAATATTTCAATAAATAATCATTATCATCATTACCTTCGTCATACTGAAGGATCACAAGTACAGTTAATTACACACTTGAACCCATCATATGAAATATTCATCGGACTTTTTACAGCAAACAACCTGGTTACCAAATGGTGCATCTTTTTGATCTGCTAATAGGGAAACACAGAGCGTAGCCTTGGCCAGGAAGATGGGAAGAATGTCTGCCTGTGATGCTTTTTCAAATCTTTTTTTTTTTTCCTGGACAGCAAATGACTCTCAAATAATGGAGAAAACACACTTCAAATAAAGAAGGAAAACTAAATCAAACTAAGAGAATGCTTGCTATGAGAAAAAGTTATAAAGAATACTTGGTATGAAAAAAAAAGGTCATCAAATCTTACTTAAACTGAGAACATTTAAATAAGAAAATACTATCCAACTGAAACACAGAACATCTGGACGAGAAGAAACTGTCAGGAAGAAAAAGCATTTTTCTGTTCTAGTTTTGCCCTCACTCAGGGCTGTCTCCCTAGAGGGAATAAAAGTGTAAGCCTTTGTCCATGTCTCTGATGCAAACCACCCGACCCACGCTCATCATCAGCCACTGGGGCACAGAGATTAGCATTGTGGATTCTCGGCTGGGAGGTTGTGGTACATCTATTCCCGTCACAGCATGCATTTGTGGAATTTTTCAGCCACAAATGGCTCCCACTTCTTCAAGCTGAGGTTGCTGATGGTTCAGTTGGAAAGACTGGAACCACACAATCAAGTTTCATCCACCTGCTCAAGTTTCCTGACTAACACTGGGCCTGGCTGATCCTGTGACACATTATGAAAGTAAGTGTAGAGTGCAGCCATAGCCTGAAGTCTCGCACAAGAATGAAATTTCAAGGCACCATCATCATCATCCTCACTGAAAAGCATTAAAAAAAAATTCGCAAATTCTCCTGCTCTCAAGATAACCTCAGCTTTGGTTTCCTCCGTGTATCACTGTCCTCAGTGAATTTGTGTCTACGTTTGCCAGCATCAGCAAGTTCAGGGACTGTCTTCGGATGACATGATGATGCTCTCTAGATTGTAATGATCACAATCATGCTGGCTCTGATTATTGTGGCCAGTAGTTGCCTAGTAGGATGCTGTATGAGAACAGGCACCACTGAACACCACTGAAAAGACACTGCAGATGTACAGCATCTCCTCTGAAGGGTTGCCCTATGACAACTTGATACCAGCAGCTTCCTGTGGATCACCTGCGCAGAGACTGAGGTGGGGGTGGACTGTGGACCTGGATGGGAAGCTGGAATGAATGGCATGGGGGGGACTACCGCTGAAGTCGCGTGGAAGAGCTACTTACATCATTTTATATCATACAAGGAAATTTTGGTATCGTTAATGTGAACAAGACAAAATCTTGCTGAAGGTGCCAGTCACTCTGCTTAGACTTTTGTATCCAGATTTAAGTGAAACAGTAATAATCCCATGTCACTAAGAATTTGTATGAAAAGTTTACATTTTCACTGTCTCTTTGCTGGATCACACACACACACACACACTGTCATGTTATAAATCAAAATGAGAGAAAAAAGATTATAAAGACTGTTGAACAAACAGGAGAGAATTGGCCAGAGGCAGAAAATGACTATGGCCATGGGGTCCATACAGCAATACATATACCACATTCCCTGATAATATTTCCAGCCTTTTCTCACACCAAAACATGATTTGAAAATGGGACAAGAAGCTGAAACAACAAAACAAGTTTTCCCCCTGCAGGCATTCCTCGTAAATCACAACGTTCCATAAAAAAAAGTATACAATAATTTTTGACACGATACCAGCCCAGTCAAAATACAAGGGTTTCTTAAAGAATATTGTATTTTTGGATATAGTCTTCGTTTCAAACAGAAAGTAAACTGAAGACTTTAGTCGAGACTGATCTTGTAAACATTTGTGCTTGTGCGCTTTTTCACGACGTTGTTGTTCAGCACATTCTCAAATTCCCTGACTTTCCCCTGACCTTTACACAAAATCTTACTTTCTCACAACTTTTTTTTATGTCCGGGGGGGGGGGGGGGGGGAGGGGAGAAAAAGCTAACATGTTTTCTGATTCGTCCAGTTTTCCCTGAGCTGCACAGACTCTGAACAGTGCATACAACAAAAAGATAAAAATAATCATAGTCTGTCATTCCACATCCGTGAATGCTTCATGTTGCCCTGGCAACAAAGCTGTTGTAATTCTGAAAGCACTCTCACAGATACATTCCCTGTGCACATGCCCCACCTCCTCCTCTTCTCGTGATCATCTTCCACATCCCCAATCCCTCTGCTACCCACACTACTAAACATTCACATGCATTCACACATATCATGCCTATTCACTCCCCTTCCCAAATACATACACAAGATGCTTACATTCACTCACAGAGTGAAGATACAAAGGAGGGAGGGGTGAAGTATGTAATTCTGGCATTCACCCGTTATAATATGAGCGCCAGAGCGATGCATGAGACTACATAACAGCAATGAATGAAAATACAATGGCATTTGATTACTTTGTTACTTATGAGAATAGTTGAGAGAGGGAAAGTGTGCGTGTGTGTGTGTGTGCATATATGTAACTGGGATGACGAGAAAGGGATCGGGTACCAGAGCATGCAAATTCATTTTTGCTGATGCTTTCACAATGACTACTACAGTGTTTTCGCCAGGAAGTTGAAAAGCTTTCACAAATCTAGAAATCACACATACGGCTGGTTGCGTAAATGGTACACAAACATGCAAGCACACACACATCCACATACACTCACTATGCTGTATTCAGTCTAACATACCTCAATTTCTGCCATCACCTCAATTTTGGCATCACCCATTTATTACGTCTTACGACTATTATCAGACAACATTGCTATAAAGTCTCTCAACAGTGAAAGCTTGTTTGTTTTTGTGTGTGTGTGCTCTGGCACAAGAAGTGTTCTGTTTTGGTTATGCTTGTGTGTGTGTGTGCCCACATGCACACACACCACCAAAAGTTATAGCGGGAGGTGATGACATCTTTCCCACAGCCAGACACTTTTCTGTGAGTGAATAATGATGACATTTATATAAATCTATCTGAAGAAACGCCATATTCTACAGGTTCTCAAAAAGCTTAATGTGCTAACCTGTATCGAAGGTTTTTGCTATGCTGAAAAATGACTTCCTGATCTGGGGTTTGTAGTTCTCGTCACCAACAGTCTGATCAGCAATACTTCTTCATTTTCTGAAGAAAAGATGTAATATTTGATTGAAGTATATCTTGTTGAGAAGTGACCAAACAGAAATTGTTCTGAAGGTACTAAAGTTCATTCTGAGCAGATATTACAAACAGAAAACCTATGAATCCCACCTGCTGAGTAGTTCAGCTTTTATGCCAGGAAATGACTTAATTTTGACAAAATTTACCAACATACATCGCATCACAACCATTCTTTCCCCCACAAAAAAACGCAGCAACTGAAGATGAACATACATTGTCACAAAATTTAGGAGGTCCTTTCCTCGAAATCTTGAATTCCAGTCAATTTTGATGGTTCAGACAAACCAGAGATGAGCATGTAAAACCACTGAATGTATGGGTCAATTAAAAAAGCTGAAAATGTTGCATTGTTGGCTAACTATACATTTCAACTTCTTAATAAATGCTCTCACTTACAGACCAGCGGTTTGCACAAACTTATCATGCAAGTTGATTTGAATGTGATTCAATGTGAACACGAATAACTTCATAGCCATCTCAAAGGTGTGACTCTAAGCTGCTCTATTAACTTAAGTCATTATGGTAACTGTGGGACAACGTTAAAATAATAAAATCAAACACAGTGAAACGAAAGATGATTCTCAGAGGCCAGGGATATCATTTGTACAGAGGGAGTCCTGAGAAAAAAGGAACAAAAACAAACAAACACAGTGAAAGGAAAGATGATTCTCAGAGGCCAGGGATATCATTTGTACAGAGGGAGTCCTGAGAAAAAAGGAACAAAAACAAACAAACAAACGGAAGCCAGCTGAAAAAGGAAAACAGACAACAGTCAGGAGTTCACACACTGGAGACGTTGCATTACTTTTTTTAACACCAAGTCTGTAGACTGCAACATCCCTTTTTTCTTTTAAAGAAAGGCGATAAACATCCATAAGAGTACAAAAGGACTAGAAAGGAAGATCAGAAGTCTCTACTGCAATAACAAATATCTACACAGCATCCGAACTGTACAGGTTACACAAGATGAGCCACAGCTCAGTTCCCCACCAGCATTCATCGATCAACACATGCTAACGGGCATTGTTCTAACTTCACTGCCAATACTGTTGTCTGTCCTCCACCCCTTCTTCATGTTATTCACTGCTGTGGATTTAGGGTACTGTCAATTATCATTTACTGGCTGTACGCTTATATACCCCTTTTTAGTCAACAGGCAGTAAGAAAAAGGGCTACATATTTAGTGCTGGGGTAGAGGGGTAGGGAGGGGAGGATGGAGGAGGGTGCTCGGGGGAAGGTTAATGGAAGGCAGCATATAGGCCCCCCCTTGGCAGGGTCAAGGGGCACAACTCGTGTAAAAATGAAAGGATGATGCCCGCTTGAGCTGTAGGTTCCCCTCCCTCCACCATTGATTAGGCGCTGAACAGTCATTGCATGGAACTTTCCACAGTTTCAACATGCACTGCAATAAAATAAAATTGCTCTGAAAAAAAAAATTGCCAACTACCTTGCCCACCTGAGAGCGGCCCCTGATCAGTAAGGTGCTACAGTAAAACTGTCGGAATTGTTCACAAAATGCAAACACACCAGCTTAACACGGTACACAATATCCTGATCATAAACTACTTTCCCGTAAAAGCAATTGGACAAGGCATCAATAAAACAAGTTCAGTTATAATCTTATGATGGACGTGCTAGTGTGTCAGGTGTGTGTGTGTGTGTGTGTGTGTGTTGTGCTAGTGTGTCAGTGTGTGTGTGTGTGTGTGGTGTGTGTGTGTGTGTGTGTGTGTGTGTGTGTGTGTGTGCGTGTGAGGGCACTTGCACATGAATAATGTGCATGCGTGTGCACAGCTCACAGCTGAATTTGTTAAAATACCATGTTGAAGATTCCTGTGTCATTTCAGACTCTTTGTTGCCATTCAAGGGAACCACATTCATTAAAAGACACACATGGCCTGCAAAACCATCCCGCAGAACATACCAAAGACCTTTAAATCTGGCTCTCAATGAGAGGGAGTTAGTTACCGCCAAGGACACAGACAGAGTACAGGTCTAGACACAATGCATTTCGACCTCTTGGGTCTTCTTCAGTCGAAAACAAATAACATTTAGGACAGTGAAAACGAAAAGCGAGAAACCGCTCATCTTCTGTTCGCCTCACGATCAAAATGCTGCCTAACCCACCTGAGAGTGGCCCTCGATCAGTAAGGTAGCATTTTGATCGTGAGGCGAACAGGAGAAGATAAAGTGGTTTCTCGTTCTTCGTTTTCACTGTCCTAAATGTTATTTCATTTTGCCTGAAGAAGACCCAAGAGGTCAAAATGCATTGTGTTTTGTCCTGTACTTTGCTTGTCTGTGTCCTTGGCGGTAACTAACCCCCCTCTTTCCAAATTTTGCTTCATTTTCCGTCCTCGGTCACTCCGTTTTGAATCTTGCTCTGAATGCAAAATTTGGCGCAAAATCATAGAGACTGAAAAATAATTTGACATGAGCCTCTTACATCTTGCTCCTGCCACAACATGCTTTCAGTACTTTCATGTTCCGTTCACCTCCCTTGCCAGAACGATGTTGTTTGGTTGGTTCACCTCCCTCGCTATGAATCACTAAATCCAACACAGGCGTAAAACAGCACTGCTTGTAACTTGATGGCAACGTTCTTTGATCGTCATCTTGAAAAGCTTTACATGACAAGGATACAATGGCTTCAAACAAAACGCCAATCAGCCTTACACTTCATTCCAGTACTTTAGTATTTCAAACATTTGTTTTTAAGGAAAGAGAGATCACAGATAGTAGCCAATAATAAAACAAGAATTGTTCAGAACATATGAAGCACTGAAATAAATGACTAAAACAATGTATTAATACCATCCACCCACTGCCCCTACTCCCCTTCCTACAGCCCACGTATAAAAGTCAAATCTACCTGGCTCATTCTTTTCTCTGTTACACCAATTCCCTGGGAAGACTGGTCAAACAGATGGTATTCCCTTAAAGTCAACTACACAATTCAAATAAAAGAACTGATATCATATTTGAGTGGGTACTTGCACAATGAAATCATCTCTGACGGCTGCAAGAGTTCACCGACCTGTGAGTTCAGATGAGTTGAGAATAATGTTCAATCCCGGTGGACTGACGAGCTATGCTAGAGCAAAGAACAGAACAAAGCATAGCTTGGTTTGCCAGGACCCAGGTCTGTGATTCACAAAAACAATCTTTTTTGAGAATTGCACCCATTTCCGTCATTTTAGGGAACATGGGACACAATGTCTGTATGTAGAGACCAGCAGCATCATGTCCATACCTCATCAAAAAAATTCAAATAATGTAACTGGTTTTCCATGTGAACAAAATCAAAGAAAAACAACAACAACAAAGCAAAACATAACAAACAAAAACCACCACCATCCGTTGTATTCCTATCACACACACACACACACATACACACACACATGCTCGCACATACACACACACACACACACACATACACACAAAGCATGCACCTCTAGTCCTAAGCTGATCAAATCCAATTAGCGTTGCCAGGTGGCGGGCCATGAGTTCAATTCCCAGAGCTACTCATTTGTGGAATTTTTCTGCCTGAGCAGATTTTACCCTGAGCTGAGTATGCCACAGACTTAGCTGTGAAGACCGGGGTCATACAGTTGAGTTTCATGCACTTAATCATGTCTAGTTATGATTATAAGTGTTGCTCAAATTTCCTGGCCAATATAGCTGGTGTCTGCGTCTCTTGGGCCCAGCAAATGTCAAGATATATTATGAATGTTAAGTGTAGATTAGTACTCTGTCATGCAGTCTCATACTCGGGCTGGAATAGAACTCTGCAGCATCATCTTCACCATCTCATCCTCGTCCTTCAGCCTAAAAAACCCTAAAAATCTCAAATTCTGTGTCCCTTTACAACCTGTTCTCATGGTGACCTGTTTCCACATCTACGCCACTGAAGAGTTCATGTCCAGGTTGCTGGTATCAGCAAATTTATGGGGACTGTCCATGGACAGACCTGGTGGTACCCACCGGAGGGGGGCGCTTGCACACACTGGCTCCATGACGAAGCAATTATTGTTGTCAGTCTGTGGCTTAGAAGGTGTTGTCAGACATATGTTGGATAGACCAGCACCACTGAACATCACCGAAGGACTTGGCAGAAGTGCATTGTCTCCTCTGGTTGGTTGCTCATGACCTGATGTTAACTGCTCCTGTAGACTGTTGGTGCATTGTCTCCTCTGGTTGGTCGCCTCATGACTTGAGACGTTAACTGCTCCCTGCAGGACTGTTGGTGCATTGTCTCCTCTGGTTGGTTGCCTCATGACTGACGTTAACTGCTCCTGTAGACTGTTGGTGCATTGTCTCCTCTGGTTGGTTGATTCATGACTTGAGACGTTAACTGCTCCCTGTAGACTGTTGGTGCATTGTCTCCTCTGGTTGGTTGCCTCATGACTTGATGTTAACTGCTCCCTGCAGACTGTTGGTGCATTGTCTCCTCTGGTTGGTCGCCTCATGACTTGAGACGTTAACTGCTCCCTGTAGACTGTTGGTGCATTGTCTCCTCTGGTTGGTCGCCTCATGACTTGAGACGTTAACTGCTCCCTGTAGACTGTTGGTGCATTGTCTCCTCTGGTTGGTCGCCTCATGACTTGAGACGTTAACTGCTCCCTGCAGACTGTTGGTGCATTGTTTCCTCTGGTTGGTCACCTCATGACTTGAGATGTTAACTGCTCCCTGCAGACTGTTGGTGCATTGTCTCCTCTGGTTGGTCGCCTCATGACTTGAGACGTTAACTGCTCCCTGTAGACTGTTGGTGCATTGTCTCCTCTGGTTGGTTGCCTCATGACCTGACGTTAACTGCTCCCTGTAGACTGTTGGTGCCCTGGCTGCTTCGGGACAAGCTGGGATGCAGCAAAAATGAGCGTGTGGGGGTAACGCCAGTGAAATGGCACAGATGATAAGACAGAAAATGGGGGCCGGAATAGCTCAGTTGGTAGAGCGCCGGACTCGTGATCCTGGGGTTGCGGGTTCGAATTTCGGAATAGGGGGATTTTTTCCCTCGGAGTTAACATTGGTTCTGACTCCATTCCCCATACAGTCCTTCGAATGAGACTATAAACCGAGGTTCCGTGTGTGAACGCACGCACAACATCTTGCACACACGTAAAATCCCATCACCAACTTTCGGAAGAGAAGGCCAGTTTGGCCGTTGGTATGGATGACACGTGACACATAGCATGCACCTTCCCCGAAGATGGAGTATGGCTGCCTTAATGGCGGGATAGAAAAGGGTCATACACACAAAACTCCACTGCCTGGCTATACAGGGAGTGTCCGCAGGAGTATCAGCCTGCGTACGCAGAAAGAAAGAAAAAGAATAAGACAGAAATAATGGCCAATGAGCCTTTTTAGAGAACAATGCTGGCCAACAACTTTCACCTACTGGAGGAGACACAGGTCACAGGTTCACCGATTGATCAGCAATTACTGGCATACCCACTGACTGGCCCACACACATTATGAGCTGAAGGTTAGAGAAAGGAGAAGCTGGAAAATGAATCTCACACACACAAACCCAACTTGTTTTAAAATTACACTTAGTTTTTTACTAGCTAAACAACAGATAATGTGATAAATCAAATGATGGGGGTGGTGTCTGGAAGGCCAAACAATGTGAACATTCCTTATTTGTGTACCCCCCCCCCCTCCCCCCCCCCCCCCCCCCCCCCCCCCCCCCCCCCCCCCCCCCCCCCCCCCCCCCTCTTTTCACCCACCCCCCTCCCAGTAACAAGGCACATGCCCGGCATTCCCTGACCCCAAGCAGCCTCCACTCTTCACTGAGAACAGTCATCTCCAGTCTGAGGAGAAGGCAACAGCCGTGACAGCTGTTCCTGTTCATGCAGACTTGCAGGGAGGGACAACTAACAAAACGGTCTTTTGCTTGCCTGCAGGACCATTGTGTCATGAGATGTACTACATGAAACGGTGAGCTCTAAAACCATCTGCACAACCCAAGAAAAGCGTAGTTGTGTGAACAGTTTATGTGCACTGCTTGGACATGCCTGTGTACATGAACGAAACATTAACAACAGCCAAACCATGTACTGAGGATACACATATGCTAATGTTTATGTCTGGCATTATGATTGTATTAGTATGTGCGGCTGCATGAAACACAAACTTCACGATCAATCATGCATAAATTAAAAAAAAAACATGAAAAAAAAAATGACAAAAACAATCATTTGCATTGTTAGTTTTCATCAAGATGACTGCTCACACAGAACAGCATAGAGTCTCTTACTGGCTTGACACACAGTGTGTGGTGTATGAAGAGGTTGTCTTCACCACACACCACAGTTTGGGGGAGTTGGTGGCAGGAAGGTTCACACACAAAAGAACCTTTGCCACACAAAGAAACAATTTTACGTGCAACTTACGTCAACCCACTTCTTAGAGTGACTTCAAACATGTCAGAGACCTGAACGAGTCTCCCGACATGGACAACAGGGCTCGAAATACCCACCTGCCCTTTTGTCCACGTCAACAAAATCTTCTGGCGGGCAAGAGGAAAATACTCTCTCTGCCTTCCGATAGGGCAATCATAATAGGTCTTAGAAACAGTGGCAGAGAAGTAAGCTTCATAACAGACCAGTCATGCTTCCTTCTCTCCCTTCTACACTTTCACTACCACCACTGCTCTATCAGTTCCCTCCCCAGCCCCCACCCTGTCCTCTCCTGCAGAGAGATTTTTCTCACAACTGGATCCAAGCAGAGTGGTGTCCCACGATGGCAAGGCAAGGCAGGCTTTAGACAGGTCTTGATCATACCATCAGCATGCAGGCAATGTGCTTAGTCAGCATGAAAATAGTACATCTACTCGCTTTAGTTTTGTTTTCGAATATATACGTAGATGTATGAAATAGGTTCATTTTGGACTCTGTGCGAGCTGAAGCCGGAAAGATACGTAGATCATACATGAAATGGATTCATTTTGGACTCTGTGCATGGTGAAGAGGGAAAGAGAGAGAGAAAAGCAAGACAAAGACATTATATTGTAATTCAGCCAAGAAATGTGTGAATGGAGAAAACATGACAGTTTTACACAATTTTTGCCTCATAAACACTCCTGAACAGAACGGGAAACATTTCCCCATTTTATATCCTGGTGAATGAGTAAACTGTCATTTCATTCTTTGTCTCTTAGACTTTATCACACATGTGCAGAACATGCCATTATTGAATTATACCACCGCACTACCGATGGTTACTTTTATCAACCATCTTTTACTGTGGGGGAGGGGGTTCAAGCAAGTAGAAATTTTAGGGGGACAAATACATTTTATGATCCACTTGATCCCAGAAGAACTGAAAATTACCCCAGAGGAATGTCTAGCCTTGGACCTGCACTGGTCTTGCTCTGATCTGAGAGACAGGGAAAACCCTCAGTCATGGAGCTTCTTTTGTGACCTCAGTCAGCCTTCCTTTTATCGAAACCAGTCCATGCCAAACCTTTTGCTGCTCTAAGTTTCTACATCACGTTGATTATATTTTCCTGTCACAGTAATGACCTTTCTCTTCTCAGGTTTCCAACAGGTGAATCCCAACTGCTTCCCCTGCCACATATGCAGGGAGGTTTACCAAATACGGCAAACCACACAACCTGACGTATCACCAAGTCAGAGAAGAAAAACAAAGATTAAGTTTAAGCAATCTTTCTAATTCTGCTTCTTTCTGTATAAGATCCACTTTATTTTCATAAATGTTGTCTTTCTGGGCTGCAGGTTAAAAAGGAAATCTTTCCTACTTATACTCAGTCATAATGTTCTCCCCCATGCACCAAAAATAGTCAAGTCCTCGCATGGTCAGGAGCCATTTTAACTCTTTCTCCTACAGAAAGTTCTTATCGTGTCCGTTATTCCTACCCTCACACAGGTCTGATGCTGACCAACTACAGGCACATGTACACGAGTACAACTGCTGGAAATAAGAAAAAAAAACTGAAATTACATCTGGACGTTGAAAGGCCTCTGGCTGGATTCAGGGGCGGCTTCTTTCTGTCTCCCACTGGACCGAGAAACACAAACAGCATGTGTATGCTGGACAACACATGGTAGTTTGGTCAACTGGGTTCTCATGGGGAGAATATGTTTGTTCATTTCTCAGTTCTCTTGTCCTTTTTCTTTTCCTTTCCTTCTTTCTTTCTTTTTTTTCTGAATTGAAGGAACTTTTGATTTTTGTCAATTCCAAAGATGAATTTTTGTCAAAAATTGTAAGGAGTTGCATGCATGCATGTATGGTCATTACAAAGATATTAATCCTACAACTCGAGTCACATCATCTCATTCCATAGAATAATTAGACAGCCCTGAAGAGCGATTGTCTTCCCGTTTTCTTCTTCTTTTTTAAAAAAATTTTTCAGGACATTTGAAACTTGGAAAATAACACCTAACAGTAGCAAAATTTGCTCTCATATTCTCTGTATAAATCATGCTTGCAAAGAAAATTTTGCACACACCAACCTGTTGAGATTATGTTTTCATGTAAGCCCTGATGGTTGTTCAAGATCTAAAGCATTAGACTGATCTCCTCAACAGGTGCTTTGACTATAATATATATTCAATTCCACTCACGCATCTTTAAAAAGGATTTTAAAAAAGCTGCAAAAAATACTGGCCTCTGTTTTGACACGTTTTAAAAATGCAATTCATTTAAAACAATTATAAATGAGGAATGCAGGTAGATGGATAGAAGCTATAAATTTTCTCTTAACAGACCCCACCCTCTCTCTCTCACTTTCGTAGTCTCAGTCTCTCTCTCTCTCTCTCTCAAAAAGACAATGGAAGGAGGAAAAAAACATACCAAAAACGTAACAAAATAAAATATACAAAACAATCACACTGTTCCAAATGCAGACTGCAATGCAAGATAGTCCTCAAACCACACCTGAGCCACTAAAGAACATTGACAGAGGTGCAGGACCACACCTGAGCCACTAAAGAACACTGATAGAGGTGCAGGGCCACACCTGAGCCACTAAAGAACATTGACAGAGGTGCAGGACCACACCTGAGCCACTAAAGAACATTGACAGAGGTGCAGGACCACACCTGAGCCACTAAAGAACATTGATAGAGGTGCAGGACCACACCTGAACCACTAAAGAACATTGACAGAGGTGCAGGACCACAACTGAGCCACTAAAGAACATTGATAGAGGTGCAGGACCACACCTGAACCACTAAAGAACATTGACAGAGGTGCAGGACCACACCTGAACCACTAAAGAACATTGATAGAGGTGCAGGACACCTGAGCCACTAAAGAACATTGACAGAGGTGCAGAACCACACCTGAACCACTAAAGAACATTGATAGAGGTGCAGAACCACACCTGAGCCACAAAAGAACATTGATAGAGGTACAGACAAGTCAATGGCCGGATGGATCCTTTTCTCTCTGGATAAATTTACGGCAGGCCAGTCAAGGTCAGCAACAGTGCCTACTGTTCGTGTTTACATGTACATATTGTTACAGAACGGTTGACTGAAAATCCATTTCTTCTATGTGATCTTAGCATTGCTAACAATGCCTCTTACCTACAAAGTTGTGTGTGTGTGTGTGTGTGTGTGTGTGTGTCTGTGTGTGTGTGAGTTGTGTATGTGTGCACATACATAATAGTGCGAACGTTACACGTTTGAATCGATGCAAGTCCAGACAGTGCTGTAATATTCAACATGAACATTTCAAAGTGAATTCACTCTAGTCAAACCCTGATTGATTTCTTTGCAAATGGTGTCAATGAACAAACGTGTGTGTGTGTGTGTGTGTGTGTGTGTGTGTGTGTGTGTGTGTGTGTGTGTGTGTGTGTGTGTGAAGTGCATATGTGTGCACATGATAGTGTGTACATTACATGTTTGAATCAATGCAAGTCCAGACAGTGCTGTAACATTCAACATGAAAATTTCAGAGTGGATTCATTCTGTTCAAGCTCTGATTAATTTTCTTCGCAATTACTGTCAATGAACAAAAGATCACTCCCAGCAATTCTTGTTTCACTTGGTTCATTATCACATTCAAGGAATTTGTTTTCACTATAGATGTTCAACAAAACAAATCTCAGGTGAGTGGTGGTTGCGGTCTGTCTCCTATACATGTGTAACTGTACTGAGTTAACCTAAAGAAAAGTGGACAGAAATGTGGGAAAACAAAACAGAACAGACAATCTAAACACGTGGCCTTTTATTCCTCACACAGTAAACAGTACAGCTGCTTAGTTTAATATTTCCATTTACTCATCAATCAATCTGTCGTCAAGTCTTTTTTTCCCTTGGATTACACACTTATTTTAGTCCAGATGGACAATTACAAAGTCTTATGACATTATAATGAAACATAATAAACAGCACTGATCGAATACAATTTTGCTTTTAATTTTTACATAGTAGAAGACAGTCTACAAACACGATACTGGAAGTGTAACAGTTAGCACAATTAAAGAAAAAAAATGCAGTTAAGCCTGTGACGTTCAAAATATAACTGAGAAAATATTAGAACAAAAAAAACAAAAACAAAAAACCCTTACAAAAGAAAAACAACAACACAAGCATAAAATGATGAAAATGATGATAAAAAGATATTTTACTTTCCCAAAGTAATACTGTTCACCTCAATTTTTGAAATAAAAAAGACACTTTTAATGTTATTCACCTCAGTTTTTAAAATAAAAAGGCAACTTTAAATTTTCCAAGTTATACTGTTCATCTAAGTTGTCAAAATAAAAACATTTTAAGCTTTCCAAGTTACACTGTTCACCTCAGAAGAAAAGACAAATTTAACTTCTTCACATCAGTGTTTTTTTTTTTAAATGAAAAGACATTTTAAATTTTCAAAGTTATAATATCACCTCAGTTTCTAACAAGACTCTTCCATATGAGCTATATGATTGTAAAAATGTGCCTTTAAAGCAGAGAACAGCCAACAGTTAAAAAAAAAGTTTTCAAACCACAACCAACCAACATTATCAGTTACATTATAATTCTCTGGTCACATGCAGTGGACTGATTAAAGGCAAAGAAAAGCAGACCCCTGCTTCCCCATCTATCAGAAAGACTCCTGTGCACTACTCCCATGATCTCCCCTCCCCTCCCCTCCCGTCCCTCCACTCCCCTCTTGTGCATTTCCCTAAACACTCCAGGAGCACACAATAATAATAATGGTGTCCATGGAATTCTGATTCGTTAGCATTTCCCTCAAGGTTAATTGTCAGAGTGTGAGGAAGTGAAATTGCCTTTGTTTCACATTTGGTTTACAATCTTTACCAAGTGAAGGAGTTTAAGTCTTGATGTGTATAGACAGCCAACCACAGACACCACATCTGGGGGACACTGCAAGCAAAAATTCAACACAGGAAAACTAGACATGATTTGTCTACACAGTCGATTTCATTTTCACCATGATCATAATAGATGTGTATATATATTTATATGATAATAATTATCAGGATTTACATGTTCCCCATCTCTGCTGAAATCAGGGCCATAACGGAAATAAAAGTATAAGAAAAAAACAAGTCTGCTCTCAAACACCTACCTACATTCAATCTCACCAAACCTACAAGTACAACCATCAGTACATTAACAATCCACATCCCCATTATTTTCGTTACTGAAACTCTGTCACATCAACATACCAATCAAACACATGATGGAAAAAACATTAGACAATAACATGAACTAACCGTCCAATATCAACCCGCAGGTATAAGCAGAGGGCACTGTTCCAACTCTTTAGGGGTCTGTGCCCTTTCCCCCTCATTATTTCTCCTTCCTACAGGTCTTGTTACCTTCCCAGCTTCTTTCTCACGGACAGTTTTCTCATTACTTTTGCAGCTCTCCTTTCATACTTTTGCCTCCGTGACTTGCATTGCATGTAGCTTTCCTTACTTTCCAACCTTTGTTTCAGAGCATATGCAGTTTTCTTAGTACTTTGTTCCTCCTTCATATCATGTGTAGCTTTTTTACACTTTCCTTGTTTCTCTTTCAAATTTCATACTGCACATCTTATTAAGTTGTTTCTTCTTAATGTTCATATTCAGAGCTGCCAACCTGCTCATGCGGCTTACAGTAGCATTTCACAATTTTCACAGTAGCATTTCCAATTTGACAGTAGCAACTTAATTTTGCGCGCGTTCTAAAAAGAAATCAGGCCTATAACCAGTTTTACGGACCACATTAAAGTTACAGTACTCTTAGTATATCTATAAATGTTATTATACAGAGATGAAGCAGAGGAAGAGGGCAAATTGTAACAAAAAATCTACGTGCTACAGTAAAACCGAAAGCGGAAATGCAGTTCCGACAGACCGATAGAGACGTTACTTAGCAAACAAAACGAAAGTATCTTCGAATTTTTTGGTTTCGCCGTAGCAATTTAATGATTGTAGTAGCGTCATAGCAAGCATTCTCTTGGCGTAGCAAACTACGGCGATCTCGTAGCAGTTGGCAGCTATGCATATTACTTTCTCAGTTTCTTCTTCATGTTCTTATAACTTTCCTAGCTTCAGCTTCATATTCTTTTTACTATCTTATTTCCTCTTCATGTTATTACTTCTCTTCTTGTAGTTTCTTCTTCATGTTCTTTTTACTTTCCTTGTTTCTTCTTCACGTTATTATTTACCTCATTTCTTGTTCTGACCACTTTCTTTGTTTCTTCTTCATAATGTATATATAAAGGTTTTGTTCTTCCTTTGGTTCTACTTCATACTACAAGTAATCTTTTTTTGTTTTGCTTATTTCTGTTTTATGTATTATTGATGTTATTACCAACATCTTGTTTAATCTTGCAGATTTTTTCTCATTTTTCTTGCATCTCTTTGATTACAGTATTTGTGCTGAATTTTTCAATTGCTCTCTTTCATTGAACTTAGCTTTTTCTTCTCTTTAAACGAGTCCTTGCTTTCCCCATTTTGATCATTGTATTTAATTTTTGTAACAGTCCGCTAAGTTATGCAGGACTTGTGTGTAAATAAAAAACACGCTGGTGACACAACTGACAAGTCACCCATTTTTTAATGTCAGAGCTCACTAAATGACACTGTCAGTGACACAGTTCACCCCAGTTTTCTTATTTTCAAGCATCCGTGTCATAATGCCACAGTTGGTGACATGGATCACCCAAATTTTCAAATTCTTAGCCGGGGGCTAACAAATTGGCTTTGGGTCAAGACACATATCACCCCACATTTCTAATTCTAATGTCAGTGCCTTGTAATCCCAGTTGGTGACATGGATCACCCCACATTAAAATTTCTAATGTCAGTGCTCACTAATGGCACAGTAAGGGAGATGTAGTTTATCCTGTCTTTCTAACTGCAATAACAGTGCTCGCCCATATTCCCAAGAGACAGGGCTGGGTGAAATAAGAGAGAAAGATGTCTGGTCCGATCACCCAGCCCAGAGGGAAACTAAGACAATACAACTAAATACCCCCTTTTAATCACCATTCTTTAGCCTTCATTTCGTTTCAACCACATACGCAGGTACCACTTACGGTCACATACAAACACAAAAAAGTAGGCCTTATGTCACACCATGTCATGCCATCCCCACCCCCTACCCCCTTTCCCCTAATTTCATAAATTTTTGCAGGGACTGTCTCCAGTGATGTGACAAGTTTTTGTCTGGGAAAGATAAGAGGCAAGATGTGAAGCCCCTCAAAAACAGCAACCTGAGCACCTCTGATCAGGCCCAACACCCAACACACCTACTTCTCTACCCTTTATGCTACAGCCTGCCCCTTACTGACCAGAGGAAAGGGAAAAACACGATGGGGGCCACAATTCTGACCCCCTGAACCAGGCTCGCCATTTCCCCAAACTGATCTACATGAAGTTGCCCAGTGCCCCAGCATGATAGAGACAAGGGTTGCTTCGTTACTCGAGGCAAGTCAACATCACAGCTAACATCAATTTGGAGTCGTCAACAACACCGTCAGTAGACAGCAATCAAAGCTTTACCCAATTCTATTTTCTTCTCCAAAAAAAGTCCAGGCATGCTAAACTGACCACCGCTGGTGGACCAGCTCCGGTAACTTCTGAAGCACCGTTAGAATGTACCTTGGAACGCACTCTGTCATACACATTGAATGTTGTCAGGCTACCGCTCAAGGCTCTTCTCTTGGGAGTTTCCACAGCGTGGTGACAGGCTGACATTCTGACAAATTTAGCTGGCTGTCTTACAATCTACTTGGAAACATCCTGATCTGTCTCACTTTATTACATGTCCAAGCTCTTCTCATCAGGCCCAAAGCCAGTCTGCTCCTGTTGGAAGACAAGGTTGTGGTCTCTCACTGCCATGTCTCCTATCCTAACAGTCGTTTTAGTACTAGGAACACCAGAGTCAAGATCTTCACCTCCACTGTTGATGACAGGCAAACTCCCCACAGAACAATAAACATCTTCAGCTGAGCTTTCCCTGTCTAACTCAGTACCAGCATCAGTGTTTGGTTCAGCTGTGGAACTTGCCTCTTGACTCTGAGGTGAGGATGAAAGGTTAACATCATTTTCAGAGCGACTTTCTGTCAGTGTCGTAAAGCTCATGCTAGATTGTGACTTTGAAGAAGGTGAATCAGAATGAGCAGTATGTGTGTCAGCTGGTGTCTTACAGTCTACCTGACCTGAGTCCACACTGTTGGAAAGGTGTTGGACAGTTTTTTCTTGGTCACTGGGAACACAGACATTGACGTCTTCAGAAAGCAGAAGTTTTTCAGCATCTTCATCCACATCCATGGAAAATGAATCATTGAGCACATCGATATCTTCATCTCCACTTTTTTTGTCTTCACTT
Organism: Conus ventricosus; assembly: GCA_018398815.1. Lineage (NCBI taxonomy): Eukaryota > Metazoa > Mollusca > Gastropoda > Neogastropoda > Conidae > Conus > Conus ventricosus. The sequence goes on from CM031606.1 coordinate 41,595,910, forward strand.
AATTCCTGTTTACTGCTCCAATCATCTGTCACATCTGATTCTTCTGGCAATTTCTTAACAGGAAAATCAATGTCATGAATGGAGTCACTGAATGTGTCAGTTACTTTATTCTCCTCCGAAAAGGATGATTCCTGTTGAAACAGCTGGCTGTCTGTCATCGACTGAATATCATTTTCTCCATGAGACAACGTCAAGCCATTCAAATCGTTGTCTTTACTGCTGCAGTTGCTGCCACTATTTTTCTTCACACCATTTTCAACTTCTTCATCTGTTGTTTTCCACTCCTCGTTCTTCGCACAGTTTCACCTCTTCCTGCCTCTGGGAGCTCTGTGAGGCTGAAGTAGGAGAGTCACTCTGGCTTTCTGTGCTTTGCTCACTAACTGGAAGAGGCAAAGAGGGGTTCTGTAAGCTGTGCTGAGAGATTGTTGATAGAGAAAGACTTTCTGAGCCGTGCGGTGAGACGGCTGGCAGAGAAAGACTTTGTGAGCTGTGCTGAGAAACCACTGCCACAGAAGGACTTTCCGTGTTACACTGAGAGACTGTGGAACTGGATGGAAGAGAGGCTTGCATATTTGTCTCACGCTGGCCAGAGTAAAGCCGTCGCCGTAAAGCTGAAGCAAAAGTGAAAGAATCTTGGTTCAATGGGTCATCTGTGGAAACCACCTCCAGCGATGAAGGCTGGGACTGAGTGAAGTCTCCAGCAGATTCAGGCAAGCCCAGAGCAGACAAGGCTGCAGAGTCTGATGTGGACAGGGGCTGAGAGCTACGTCCACTCCCCATAAAGACATCTTCATTCAAAATGAACTGCATCATGAAGGACTTTTTTGAGGCCTTGCGTGATTCTGAAGGTTTCTGATGCTTCAAAATAGCTACAGAGCATGGTGACAGGACCCTTTCAGATCCAGGCTTTGCGGGTGTTCCCATGACAGATTTGAGATGGGTGGAAATTATTTCATGGCTTCCACTGACAGATTCAGCACTGCCTTGTGTAACACTGGTAGTACAAGGTGAATGGATGAACTCATGCTCAGCAGACACTTCACTGACAGATCCCATGTCGGCAGACACTGGCCTGGTTTCCCCACCTTTGCTTGAGCAGTGAGGTGCAACGTCATGTTGTAAAGCATGTATGCTAGACACTGACTGTGCTTTCTGAGCTGTGGCAGAAGCTTCCCTGAGGATTCTGGTGCCTGCTGATACTGAGCCGGCCTTCCTTTCCTGAGTATTGTGGATGCTGATGAGTTCACTGCTGCTGTCTGTGTTGTCCACAGATTCCACATCCACCACCTCTGCCTCTGACATCTCCTCTTCTGAAGAGATGCTTTCAACATCAATGTAACTGTCCATCATGACCGGTTTCTGTACCGACAATGATGCAGGAGTGCTGCTGGTGTCAATGGCGGCAGTGGGTACTTCAGGATTGGCACTGCACGGAACAACCACAGTTTTGGCCACAGGCATGGTGTCGGATGTCACATGGCCAGCCCCTCCTTTCCTGCCATAGGCCTCACTTTCACTGTCATCAGAAGAAGTATAGATGATGACTGGATCACTGGAAGACTGACTGGGGCCAGGAATGGCGGGCAACTGGGAAGAGGTGTGTGAGGCTAGCATGCTGGCCAGTCGGGAAATATTCTCCCAGGATGGCACCATTTCCATGAGAGTAGGGGCCATGGGGAGGCAGGCTTGGCGCTGGCGCTCCTGCAGCACCTGCTGCAGTCGCTGATGCCTGGAAAAGTACCTGACAGTGGACTCAGTATCTGTAAGGGAGGTAGTGGTGCCAGTGCTATTACTTGAGCTGGTGCTGGTGTCTGATAGCAAGCTGTCACTGTGATGACCGCTGCTTCCTTCCTTGGGTTCTGCAGCTCCGCCCTCTACACCACTTTTCACTCTGGACTTCTTGTGACCTGAAGGGTGCTTTTTGCAATGGTCTGCCCTTTCTGCTGATGTGGGTGACGCTGCACTTTCTGATGCTCCTTGACTGGCTGCAGGTCGGTGACTGTCTGGTCTTCGCTTGGAGTGCTTGTCCTTCCTTTCTTTGTTCTTCTTGTGCTTCTTGTGTTTGTGCTTCTTGTGGCTGGCTAAATGGTCACTAGAATCTCCATCTTTGCCTGTTTTGTCACGTCGGTGCTTTTGGCTGACACACTGCTGTGAGAATGGGACCTTCTGCGCTTCTCCCTGTGAACTGACCGAGAGGAATGGTGACTCTCTTCCGATTTATCACCATACCGCCTTTTCCTATGGTGTCTGTCTTCTTGATGGTTTCTGCTGCTAGCCCCAGTGGAAGAATGGTGAAGATCATGACTGCTAGATGAGCTGTGATGTGATCTGAATTGATGCTGAATGGGTGGAGTCAGCGAGCCAGCCCTGTCCTGGGCTACACCTGTGCTCTGGTGCTTGCTCTCTGACATACCTGAGGAGAATCTGGCTTTCTTTCTTTTGTTGTTCTCTTGTTTCAGTGCCTTCACAAAGATGGAAGTCTCACTCTCAGAGCCTGAAGAGAGCTGGATTGGAGACCGTTCTTCCCAGGGTTTGTCATAGGAGAGGAAGATGACTGCTTCCTCATCGGATGTGTCTTGGCTGAGAGTAGTAGCTGCCTGGCTACTAGGTTCTTCGGGTGCTGTGTAGGTTGGGTCAATGATGGTTGAAGCGTCACTGTCCGAACTGTCATCAACATTGACTGGAGAGTGTGAGGAGTTTCCACTCAGATCCCAGGAAGGGCCAGGCGTAGGTGAATCCCAGCGTGACATGGCCAGAGTGGAGGGAGAGTGTGAAATGCCTAGTGCCTGAGGACTGTGCCATGGGCTGTAGGCTCTAGTCGATCGGTGTCTCTGGTCACCTGATGGGGCCATCCCCGGCTCATCATCATCATCATCCACCACCACCACATCACTGTCACTGGCAGAGGACTCTGAGCTGAAGATAGTTTGAGATGGCTCGTCATATACAGCTTTAGAGTCGTAGGTGTGCATGGTGTAGGGGGAGCGAGCAAAGCTGAGGAACTCGTGCATGAAATGCCGAGTGTTGTGGAGGACATAAGGATGTATGTGCTCAAAGAACTCGTCGCTGTCGATGTGGAAGCGTTTGATTAGGCCCATTATCAGTTCCAGGACAAATGTTACCTGCAAAACAAAAGAAAAGCAAGGTATACCATTTTAACTGTCATCAGTCCCAGTACCAACTACCACCTTGTCAACGGACAGAATGACTTGTTTCACTTTGAGCTGTCTGATATGTGCTGCATTTTCTTTGTACAGTGTCCAGTTGGACTGCAAACATAAAAATGTCGATTAGACAGGTCAAAAAGCAGATCATTTCATGCACTGTTTGTCTGGTGTGATAATATGTTTGCTTATGTAGACTTCAGGGCTCTGTACACGTGAAGTGAATTGCAAGACAACAGTTACATGTTCAGAAGATTGGCAAGACATCCATTTTGACCAAAGAATTTGTCACAGTATAAGCTTCTTTCAAGTCTACCCTGGATAGAGTCATGGCCAACTTTTCTGAATAGGAAGTGTTCCTTGACATACATCTGCTTATGTAGACTTCAGAAATCTGTGCACATGAAAAGAATCACAAGAGATAACATGTTCAAAAGGCTGATAAAAGATCAAGTTTGAGCTAGGAATCTATTACTATATATATATATATATAAAGTTTTACTATATGTAAACAAGGAATCTATTAATATATATGTAAAGCTTTACTTTATGATGTGAACTTCTTTCAAGTCTAGCAAGGACAGAGCCATGGCCGACTCTCCTGAATAAGAAGTGTTCCTTGAATAAAGGACTTTATGCTGGCACTAAAGATAAATGTGAGAGGAATTCTGCTGACTGCATGGTGAATGCACTGGTCATGGTTCCCCTTCGTCCTATGCCCCACACTATGCCTCCAATCGGCGGTCTGAGGAAGTGGCCTACAGGAACAGACCAGGGATGTACCCGGAGGAGCCTCTTATCGGTGCCAAGCTACCATAAAACAAAGTTATGGAACTTTTGAACTTGTGGATTCTCATAAAGATTTCCTATGCAAGGCTTCCTCAGGCAATACCATATTACAGCTAGTTCCAAAGAAGGAACATACATGGCACGCAGCAAGTACTTCAAATTTCAAACCCAAGGTTGTCCAAAATTTGGCTTTCCTGAAATTAAAACAACAACAAAAACCCCATCTTAATTCAATTCTGAATATATGATGCACAATAAATTATCAACTTTATAAAAAAACAAAAAACAACACATTCATTATCAACATGGCGTGAAAAACAGAATCTGATTACACAAAAATTTTACAGCTGAAAGGCTGTGGCATCTTACCTGTTCTTCCACGTTGTACAGCAAAGCGTTCAGTTCTCGATTCAGCCAGGGAACCAGTCGATGTGTCTGTGCAGGGTTGGAGCGGAAGAAATCAGGAGACACCCTTCGTCGGCGGAGGTTTGTCACCGAGGCCGACACTCGACGACCCGTCTCGTAGATATGCCTGCGGAAGGCTGTGGTGGAGATGGGCTCAGTGTGCGGCCTCAGCAGAGACTGCACGGTGCGTGAGCGCAGCCTGTAGCGAGGTAGGACAGGGCGATGAAACATGGGGGTGGAGGACTCTCTAGAGGCCAGGTCCCTGTCGTTCATGAGGGGGTAGCCACGGACGTGAAAGTAACGGTGGTCCATGGTCAGGGTGGTGCGGTAACGGAATGAGCGGTCAAAGTTCCATCCAAAATGCAGGGGCTGTGAGGGTCGAGGGTGGTGGTCGAGGTAGAACTGGTCGTAGTTGTTATAGGACTTGACATTGTGAATGATTGATTTGAAAGGTTGCTTGCATAGTGGGCACTCTGCTTTCACCTGCAACAGAGATAGAACATCTTCATTATATGTACAATGATAGTATGTAATGCCAATTTATTCATTACCAAGCACACTGCCATGCATAATACCATTTTAATGTGAATATAATGTCTACAAACACTTGCATTCAATTTCAATGCACACTAAAAATTTTACTAGACCAGCCGCCGTGGCGAAGTGGTTAGCGTCGCGGACTCCCGGCTGGGAGGTCGTGGGTTCGAATCCCATCAGAAGTCATGTGGGTTTTTCTGCCCCGACCGGCTCCTACCCAGAGTTGAGTTGCTGCGGACTCAGTTGGGAAGACTGGGACCACACAGTCGAGTTTCATCCACTTAATGGATGCGTCTCTGAGAGTGTTGCTCAAATTTCTTGACCAACACTGCAGGTGCCTGTATCTCTCGGCCTGGTTGACGCCAGGATATATTATGAAAGGAAGCGTAGAGTACAGCCCTGTCATGTAGTCTCAGACCGAAATGGAAATCCGTAGCATCATCTTAATCATCCTCATTCTCATTGATCAGCATTAAAAAAAAAAGTCTCAAATTCTGTGGCCCTTCATGCCCTACTCTCATGGTGACCTCAGTTTCGATGTCCTCTCCACGTCTGTGGCCTTGGTTTGGTTCCGTCGGGGTCACCGGTTTCGGCGGGTCCATGGGGGCTGTCGTTGGACGGACGTGGTGGCGCCCTCCGGAGGGAGAGCTCACTCGCGCCGGCTCCGCGACTAAGCAATTATTGTCGTCAGTAGGGGCTTAGTAGGTGGTGTCCTGCGTATGTTAGATCAGAACAGGCGCCACTGAACACCACCGAAGTGACTCGGCAGCAGTGCAGTGTCTCCTCCGGTGGGTTGCCTCTTGACGACTTGACATTGCCTGCTCCCTGTGGACTGCTGGTGCCGGGGCTGCGGCGGGGCCGACCGGGCTGTGGTTGTGGACGGGGTGTCGGAATGAGCGGCGTGGGTGCACTGCCTCTGAGGTGGCGCAGAGATTGGGACAGCAAAAAAAAAAAAAAAAAAAAAAATTTTTTTACTAGCAATAACTTTTATGACAATATGAGGTGATCGAAGACAAATTCAAAGATATCTTGTAATGTTGACGTTAGCAAAGCATCACTCAGCACTGACTTCTGAGTATACTTATAACAGTGAACTTCAAGTCCGAAACTTTTTTTCTATAAAACATTTTCTATTGATCTTTTACAATGTTTTACACTGTGAAAAAAAGAGGAGGAAAAAACCTACTCATCTTCCCACCTACCTCCCCCCCCCCCCCCCCCCCCCCCTATAAATATCCACCTGTTCCCCCCTCCCCCTGCATCTCATCAAACTGTTGATAAAATGTTAACAAAACATTGCTTATAACATGCATCTATCTTTCTACAGCAACTTGATCAAGTCCAAAACTTACCCATACAGCTCTGAATTTTCTCAGTCCTTATCAGGTTTTATGAGTCACTTTCCCTTCACCCGTCTTTCAGCCTAAATTTATTTCCATTTGGCCAGTCACGTTTGAATTTTAAAGTTGAAAATACCAAAAGTTACAAGACGACACTAAACCTAATGAAATAGGAGTGTCACAAATCTGCCATATATATAATAAATGATGTCTTTTGCTGTCAAACAGCTTGTTTTTTTTTACATGTCTGCTATTTGGGTGAACAAATTTTCCACCTTATGCCCCAAAATAGCTAACTTGTTTGTTTAAAAAAAAATCATGTCCCTTTCTGAGTTTCTGACATGGCTGCCACTTGGTTGCTAGGACAACATGAATTTCAATAATGCTAAAAAGCTTAACCTATATTTGCTGCCATCATGCCAGTGTAGACAAAGAAAACAACGGTAGTGCTTTTTGTTCCACTATTTTCTAACCAGCTTTTCTAGGCAGTCTCAGGCTATGAGTGCTGCTGGCCTGAGGCAGCAATGTCCTGAAGGGTTAAGCCGTGTCTGCACAGGCACAGACACTAGAGGCATCAAATCAATGTACGTCAGGAAAACATAGATGTATAATAGCAGCCAAATTAAACTGATAAATCACGCCAATGCATCTTCATTTTTTTTCCCTTCCACCATTCCTCAATATAACAACAAACCAGTTTTTATCACCATGTTTTGTTTTTACATATTGTAGTACACCAAAGACCCTGTTCATTTAAAAATCAAACAAAAATTGTAAATGGAAAAAATATTTGCACAAAACATTAGATGTCCTTAGAATTAGATGTTCACCTTTTGGCACATCGTCACGACGACTCACATACATTACATGGTATACCATCTGAATACTTCTTACTCATTCTAAAGGCATTAACTGTGAAAGTTACCAAGACAGACACACCATCAAAACACAAATTTGCAGAAATGTCCAAAGTTTTTCACAACTTATCGAATTTATCCACAAAAAAAACTTAATGAATAATAATTTCACTGGTCTTATTTAACAAAGCCAGACAAAAAAAAAAACAAAAAAAAACAAAAACAAAACACACACACCAAGAACAACAAAACAAACGAACCAACAAAAAAAAAAAGATTAAAAAAGTTTTCCCAGTCACCTTACCCACCCTAATTTACTCCCAACCCTTTTTTTTTCATCTTAGAATTGTGACAAACATTATACATGACAGAAGTACTCGCACAGAGATCCCTTCAGGGAAAGCAATCAGCATATAAATGGTGATAAAAAAACACAATAAGAGTACAGCATATATATCTGCTACAAAACAAAGAGCTATGTTGCACAGGAACAGCAAAACAACATATACTACCTAGCTAAAACATGGGCGCAGTGGGAACTTATTTCATGAAGTGCTGTAGTGTGGCAAAACAGACTTTTCTTGCATCTTGAGCCAGGTCACAGCACTGTTCTTAAACACCTCACTACACCTTGCCTGACAATTGAATACGCTGAGCAGAAGAGAACTGAAAAGACCTGCTTCAAGTTATTCACATGTTGAAAACTGTTTTGGATTGATCTATTCCATGGTCTCTGAACTGTCATGGCACAATATTGAAGCTTGAAACAATCACAAACCACAACAAAAAGAAAGAACAAAACCAAAAGTGTGCAAATCTCAAAGATAACAATACATTTTTGTGAATCAGTTGAGCAGTTGGTTACTAGTATGGTGTAACATCTTGAGTGTGACATTTCGTTATGGGTGTTCTACTGTTTAAAATTCTATAAGAGTTAGCCAATTTGCAGTGGGTAATGCAGATCTGGAAACATTGTCCTGTGACCAAGACCTTAGTCAAACTTTCTACTAATATTATCCAAAAACAAAATAAAACTGACTGGTCAATTTATCCTTTTCTTTTTGACAATGTTATCAGAAGCAGATGATTGTTTTTTGTCCTTGGACCAATAAAAAAATTACCATCTGACATTGGTGAAGTGTGATCATACATCAAAATTCAAGATCCTAAACCAGCAACTGATGGTTCAATAAAAAGTTAATCTTTTTGAATTTGCCTTTTCTAAACAAATCGGTGACCCAGGCATTTTACCATTGAAATGTCAACTGTTTTGCTGAATGAAATCAGGAGAAAGATATACACATGTATGATGTGTACGTAAGTTTATTTTGTACAGGCTATACACTGTAATGTTATTAAAGCTTTGTTATGAAGCCCACAGATGTAGCAAGTTTTGGGGCTTGATGCTGAGCAATGCTGTTTCAAGCACTGGCCGGATCTGTCTGCTATAAATATATATTGCGAGCAGATAGCTGGCAGATTCAAAAAGTGTTTAATTCTCAACCTGCCCTTTGAGATGGAGTAATATTTTTCAGAAACACTCAACCTGCCCTTAGGACCATTGTTCAAGAATGCTTAACCTGCTCTTTGGACCACAGTAATAATTTTCAAAGATATATCACTGAGAAATGAAAGTTCAGCACTACTTTGCTGATATCAGATAAACATAGGAACAACCAGATGGTTTGCTGTGTGCTTTTCTTTCTTTTTTTGTGTTTCTTTGTCATTTAATACTTTATGGCCTTTGAAATTATTACAAACTGACAGACAGGTGATTTACCCATGAGCATGCAAAAACTCACTCACTCAGTTCCTGCCCCTATGCAGGTCTTAAAAAAAAAAAAAGGAGACGAAAATCAACCAACCAACCAAAAAACCTTGCTTACCCAGGCGATTTCATGCATGAAATGCTTTCATGTTATCAGATCTTTGAATTTTTTTTCTTTTCCTTTATGCACTTTTCAGAATCTGCAAACTAATTTTGCATATTTTCTTCTGTCTTCAATAACATAGCAGCATCAAAAAACTTTATATCAGTTTCATTTTCCTGTGCTCCTGTATAAAATCCAAAGGCTTTCTGGTCATATGTAAACAGTAAAACCAAGACAAAGAGTGGTGTAGCAGACCTGAAGAAAGAGGATGGCAGCAAATCAAAGTCGGACCAAGAGAAAGCTGGGATTCTGAATGCATTCTTTCATAGCGTCTTCACTGTAGAAGAGGATAGGGACATGCCGGAACCACAGGAGTGCAGTTATGATGGAGAGCTAAGTGACTTTGTGACAGACACTGAGAAGGTTAGAAAACTGTTAGCAGATCTAAACACTAGTAAGGCACCGGGACCCGATGGGCTAAACCCATTGCTTTTGTCCAAGACTGCAGATGTTCTTGCCACCCCAATGGCCATACTGTTCAGAAAATCTTTGAATGAAGGAAAAATCCCAGAAGACTGGCGGCTAGCACGGGTCACACCTATCTTCAAGAAAGGCAGCAAAATGCTAGCTAATAACTACAGGTCAGTTAGCCCTACATGCATCCTCTGTAAACTAATGGAAAAATTAGTAAAACTAAAAGAACAACTTGTCAAACACCTAGAAGAAAACAACCTTGTCAGTGAGGAACAAAATGGGTTTGTAAAGGGGAGGTCATGCATCACTCAGCTTCTTAATGTCATGGACACATGGACTAAGGTCTTAGATGATGGAGGCTCAGCTGATATTGTTTACATGGACTTCCAGAAGCCGTTTGATAGTGTTCCACACAGAAGACTTGTTTTGAAAGTTCAAGCTCATGGTATCAAAGGGAAGATATTACTTTGGATACAAGACTTCCTAAACAACAGGCGTCAGCGGGTTGTCGTCAATAGCGTACAGTCACAAGAGGCCAATGTCTCGATGGGATTCCCCAGGGGAGTGTTTTGGGGCCTATTCTGTTTGTTCAACGATCTGCAAAATCTCAGTCAAAACGATGTACACCTTTTTGCAGATGACACCAAGGTTTTCGCACGAAGTGACAAAAGGAAGACCTAAGTTACAGATTGCAAAATTGGTCAAGGCAATGGCTATTGAAATTCCACCCTGAAAAATGCCATGTTCTAAAACTGGGGAACAAGAAGTCAGATGCTGTGTACTACATGACTGAGGTGAACATCAAGGGTGAGACATGTACCACAACTCTATCTGAAAGTGAAGTTGAGAAGGACCTTGGGGTTTACATTGATAACAAATTGAATTTCAGAGAGCATGTGGCCAAGGCAACTGGTAAAGCGAATAGAGTAGTTGGTATTATCCATCGCTCCTTTGACTTCCTCACCGAAGACACTTTCCTACAACTGTACAAGTGTCTGGTACGACCAGTACTAGAGTACGGACATTCTGTCTGGCAACCCTACCACAAAACACTGTGCCAGGATGTGGAGGATGTTCAGCCCAGAGCAAGTAAACTTTTAGCTTGCTTAAAGATAAACCATACCCTGAGCATATCTCTACTCTTCAGCTTCCAAGCCCGGAGCACGGAAGAAAAAGGGGTGACATGATTTGATGATAGACTTCAAGTACAAGTTTATACATGGTCTTTACCGGAGTGACAAACCACAGTTTGAATTTTTCACCAACAGGGACAGCAGAGGACACTCCTTGAAATTAACCAATGTTCATCACAGATTGAACATTATGGAGAATTACTTCTCTCTTCAAGTGATTGATGTTTGGAATGGTCTTCCTGACTCTGTACAGCCCCTACAGTCAACATCTTCAAATCACGATTAGACACTCATTGGAAAGAACTGCCGACAAAATACAATCCAGAATGTTTGTTGACCTAGATAGTCTCAGTCTGTGACTCTCTTCCTTCCATGCATGGGGAGCCTTTTTTTTTTGACCCAGATATAATATATTAGAATGGTGAACAGGCCTCTAAAGTCCTCAAACACCTAATGTTCAAGTTCAAGTTTCATGCTGTAAAGGTTCATGACAGCGGCAAGAGACTTCCAACAATATTACAAATTGCATTTTTTGCAACAGGCACACAACATCATGGATAATTATGCATGTCTTCAACTCAACTTTAAAAGTTACCAATATTCTCTGTTGGACAGATCCAAGCATTTTTCAGCAGCCCATTCAAAATGTGTTCAAAATGTCAAGTAAAGCTTTTAATAATTTCCATTCATATTTGATTGATAGCTGGAGATGTAATTAACCCCTAGTTTTCTGGAAATCACTTTGCTCTGATACAGATATAAAACACTGTGGTTTTTAAAAGATGATTGTAGTCACCTTCCTCGGAGTCATAGGATGACGGCTACTGTATCTGAAATATGGACACACTACCACAGGGTTACTATCTATCTCCCTCCCCCAGGGGTAAGTTTTAACGGGTACGATTAAAACTGAAACAAAATCTATGCTTGTCCAACCTTCTTATAACTTCTATGAAAACTGAATATATAACTCTGTGCCAAACGAAAACACATTAATAATACTGTCCACTGTCTCTCCCCCTTCCCTAGGGGCAAGTGTAATGGGTGCAGAAAGACTAAAAGATTAATGTCACTGTCGCCCAGTGTTCCAGCGTCTTGGAAAATGTTATTCTGCGAGAGGCACCCCACGCCTGGAGGTACCAGGTGCAGAGAGCTCCTTCATGCCTGGCTGGTTGAAGGGTAATAGTCGGGCGAGGGCCCGGGGTACTCGTCTCTTTGTCGGTGAAGATGGTGCCACACCAGAGTCCTTAGGGGTCAGGCTGCCATCTGTTGGGGATGTCCCAGTCCAAGGCTGCAGGGTGTGTGGATCGGGAGAGGCTGGGACAGGTGAGGCCGGAGCAGGTGTCGGTGGCTGCCGTGTGTCGGATGTTGGCAGGGAGTCCGGAGCGGAGGCCACACGTGGAGGTGCCACTGGCGGTGGCAATGGGTGCTCGGGGGATGTGGGTCGGACATCAGGTGAGGTGACTGGTGGGGTGTAAGGGGTGTGGGGGAATGGATGCACATTGTGGTGAAACGGGATGAACTTCCGCAGGTGTTGGCGATTCCGGATGGTGACTCGCCCTGACCCATCAACACGGATAACGTACTGATGGTGTTGGCGAACTTCCACCACAATGCCAGTGCGTTCCCACCGTCTAGGGTAGTTGCCACGCAGGTTTTGCAGGTATACGTGATCGCCTACCATGAGAGGAGGGAGGCGATGTGTATGTTCACTCCAGCGTTCATGCTCCTGAGAGTGTCTCTTCGCCAGGGCAGCTTCCCTCTGGGTCATGAGGTCCTCCAGGCTTCATGGGGTGTGTATTTGCCCAGCGGGATGGGGATTGCATCACGCATGGGTCTGCCAAAAAGAACCATTGCGGGGGATGTCCTGGTCTCGGGATCGATAGTGTTCCTGTAAATAAGAATGGCCCTTTGGAATTTGTCCACATCCAAAGAACCAGTTGGGCCGATGTTGTCCACAAGCATGCGTTTTACAATTTTCACAGCCAACTCAGCCCGGCTGTTAGCATGAGGAAAGCCAACAGAAGTGATCCTGTGATGGACTCCCCAGGACTTCAGGAACTCCTGTGTTTTGCCTGAAGTGAACTGGGGTCCTCCGTCGCTTATGAGTTCCTCTGGGATGCCAAAAGTGGCAAATGTTTCTCGAAGGCATCGGATGAGGCCATCAGCTCCCGATTCGGACCTGTAGACCATTGGCCAATGGGAGTACCTGTCCACAATGACAACGTAGTCTGTGTTGTTGTATGTGAAGTAGTCACTGCAAACCATCTGGAATGGGTAATCTGGTAGCCTGTTGTCTGATGGTGGCTGCATGGGGTTGGATTTTGCCATGCGGTGACAGTGGGTGCACTCCTCTCGGACACGGGTGATATCAACAGTGATGTTTGGCCAATAAACACGGGTGATATCAACAGTGATGTTTGGCCAATAAACAGAGTCCTGTGCTCGGGTACACATGATGTTGACGCCCTGGTGTGCCGCATGGAGGGACTGCAGGATGGTAGGGCGGAGAGAGGGTGGAATGACGACCCTCTGGCCCATCAAAACAACACCGTCAACAACACAGAGGCTGCTACTGAACCTGTGGAAGGGGCGCAGAGTAGCTGGGACCTGTCTGCAGTTGGATGGAAAGCCCTCTTCAATGAGCTGGACGAGCTGCCGGAAGGTGGGGTCGGAAGCTGTGGCCTCCTGCACCATGTCCCATGTAACAACTTGGCGACTGTCCAGGGCACACAGGGCGACAGCTGCAGCTGTGATTGTGGAGGGGTCATTTGCTTCATCCATGCTGTCGCCGTCTCTGAGGTGTTTCAGGGCTTCCTGGTGAAAGGAAACCGAGTTCAGCTCCGAAGGGTCACTGCCCAAGCCGGGTGCCTCAGACTGATCAGCTGGGTGTCTGGAAGCGGCATCGGGGCCCAGGTTCTTCTTGCCTGACACGTACACCACTTCAAATCGGTATGGTAGGGTTTTCTCTTTAAGGTTTAAGAGACATCTGTTGTGGATGTCTGCAAGAGATCGATCATTCAAGATTTGTAGAAGCGGTTTGTGGTCCGTGGCAACAAAGAGGTCAGTGCACCCTAAGATGTAGTAACGTGTCTGGTGGAGGGCATATGCGACTGCTAGCGCCTCGCCTTCAATGGGAGCATAGCGGCTCTCAGCAGGTGTGGTGAATCTGCTGCCAACCAGACACAGCTTCCATCCATCACGACAGCATTTCGGGGTGGTAGGCGCACAAGAGCAGTGTTTTTGGAGTAGAAAGAAGCCAATGCCATCATTGGACCAGTCTGTGGCGAGGCAGGTGGGGCGTGAGGGGTCAAAGAGTCTCACTCCTTCCTTCATCTCGTTGATGATGACCTCCTTGGACTGCTGGAAGAGCCGATCCAGTTCCTCCGTCCATCGAAATGGGGTTGAAGGCCTCAGCAAGTGGCGAAAGGGTTTCATCTGTTTCGCCATCGAGAAGGCATAAGCTCCCTGGTTCACCAAGCCAAACCACCCTCTGGCGCCTGAAATGTCTGAGGGGGTGGGGTAGTTGCGAATGGCGTCAAGGAACTTGGGGCTTGGGCAGATGTTTGTGGAGGTGATAGTGAGCCCTGCAAATTGCACAGTGTCTTGGGCAAACTGAAATTTCTTGGGATTGAGTGTGATCCCATTGCGAGCACACAGGTCTAGCCAGCTGCAAGCTTGGATGAAAGCAGACTCAATGTCCGGTGACCACATGCAGGTATCATCCACACATTTGACCTTGTCAGGGAAGTCGGCTATGATGGCATCAAAATGCTGCGTGTAGCCATCGCCGCTGGCAAGGAAGCCTTGGGGTGCAACTTTGTAACGGAAACGACCCCATAGAGTGATGAAGGTGGTGATATGGCGGTCCTCTGCCCGAATGGGGATTGAGTGGTACCCATTCCATGCATCTGTGACAGTCTTTATGGTGCCTTGTGGGACGCGGTCGGCGAGATTAAATGGGGTAGGAACATGATGAGTTTGCCGAACAGACTGACGGTTTTGGGGTTGGAGGTCCACTGTGCGCCGTGGAGAGCCATCCGCTTTGGCAGTCACAACCATCCGTGAGCACCAAGTAACAGGGGTATTGGGGTCAACACGTTCAAGGACGCCTAAGCGCACATCTCGTTCCAGGTCTGCCTTCACCTGGTCTTGCCAATGGATGGGGACAAGAGCAGGTTTGTGGATGGCGACAGGCTTGGCATCGGGATTGACGTGGAGCTCCAAGGGTTCACCTGACATGAGGGGAAGGGGCTGATGTTCACAAGTGTTGAAGGTCGTTGCAGCATAATAATCCAGGAGCCACTGTTTAAGGGCCTCTACATCGTCTTTCGTGGCGGACAGGCTGGGGGGGGGGGGGGGGGGGGGAGCTGTGTGGGCTTGGGTGGTGGTGTACTACTGCGCTTTGGGCAGGAGCATGTTGTCTCAACTGTCTCTGATGAGGTTGCCATGCAGCGTGGGCTTGGCTCTGGAACAGGGAATGTAGGGAGTATAACGCCAAGCGCAGACAATGCTTCCCTACAGAGGAATGCCTTGGAGATCTGTTTGGAGACATAGCATAATTGTTTTGAGACGACAGCAGAGCCCGTCACATCGCAAGCTGTGATGGAGACAACAATAGCACCCAGGACTCCTAGATCCTGATCATTAGCACCCTTCATCTTGAGTGTCACAGGGATCAGGTCACTGTCCTCAATGCCTAGTATGCGGGCAACTGACAAGGGGATGACAGTACTCTGGCAACCCGTATCTGCAACCATGGATATGTTGGCAGACTTGAGTCTATGAGGGGTTTGTAAGGGGCTCCCGAACGCAGCATGTTCTTCTGGCAGCACGGACATTTGCACCGGCAGCATGGGGTGGGGTTTGGATGGACGGGCTATCCACTGGCCATTGAAGACGTGATGATCTAGACAGATGGGGTTTCGTGATCTCGATGTGTTCAATGTCGTTGTTGAAGAGCCGCAGTTGCTGGAGGCCATGCATAGCTGGTCAAACATGAAGGCGTTGTCATTGAAGTCGGGCCCTTATGATGGCCTCGAGTCCTTTAGGTGGTGATTTGAAGTCCGGCTTTTTTGCCCCCCACCACGAGGGCACACTCTGGAGGTTTTGTCTCTATGACCCCAGGTGCCACAGCTGGAGCATTTGCTGCAGGATTTAGTGAAGTGACCCTTTACAGCACATTTGCCGCATATGAATGTCCAGGCCTCACAGAGTTTTGATCTCGTGTGGCGATCATTTTTTGGCCCGTGTCCGGGACCGCCACATGCCCAACATGGTCGGTGGAGTGATGGTCTTGATGAGGTGGCAGCCTGTTCTTTGTCACCAATTGCTGCTATGGCACCTCCAACTGCGCTTCTCGTTGCTTTGCCTTCCTCTTTCTGCGCCACATAGCTGACAATCTCATCCAAAGTCCGATCAGTTTTGGGGTCCCCAAGGAGGTCAGACAAGATTTCAGGATCAGCAATGCCGCGAATGAGGTGGTCTTTGATGATCTCATCGCTATAGTCAAAGACATGGTCGCAGTCCCGTTCTCGACATGGTGCGGTGTACTGGCACAGGGATGCTTGACCTCTGAGTCGGGCGAGGAATGTCCGGATTCCTGTGCCTGGCGACTGGGTCATTTTACTGAGACGTATGCGATGGACTAGAGTGCTCTCATCCTTCACAGCAAGCCGTTTGATTGCGGCCAAGAGGTCAGCTTCTGCCATATCTGCGACGTTGCCACGAATATCACGCATGAGGTCAGTGCGCAAATCCGAGTCACAGCAGTAGAACAGCGCTGTGGCAATCATGGCATCACTGATAGCCATGCCAACTTTGTACATACTCCATTGTCGGGTGAAAGCAGACCACTGATCAGGATCACAGCCGGCGGCTATTGAGGGCGGTTCTAGCTTCAGCTTAGGTTGTGGATTTGGTCGGGTTGGGTCTGGGGCGGTGTGCACTGTGGCGTTGTGCATCTGCAGAGCCGTGTTAAGTGCCGCCGCAAAGGCCTCTCCAAGGTCTTGAGATTCCCAGTCACACCCTTCAATTGGACATTGTAAACGTGGCATGTTGGTGATGCAGAGCTAGAGGGAGATCGCAGGTGATGCAGAGCTAGAATGAGATCAAGTCGAGACAGTGGCCGTCATAAAAGATGATTGTAGTCACCTTCCTCGGAGTCATAGGATGACGGCTACTGTATCTGAAATATGGACACACTACCACAGGGTTACTATCTAGTTTTCATGGAATCAGTTGTAAAATGTTTAAATGTCTGACATCACATAACTTTTGTATGTCCCAACATTCTACACAAGCATTTTATTCTTACTGTGCGTGGCACAACGCATGAAAAGCACCGTAGACTTTCTGCACATTTACAAAAAACCCAACAACATACAATGGGCACAAAAGAGTAATAACCTGTGTGTCATTATTTAATTAAAAGTACGTTTTTGTGTGTGTTTTTTTTTAATGACCTGCAGCTCAAGAGCACACCGAAACAAGCGAACCAGAACGTCCCAATTTGTAAAGCCTACGTGAGTTAGGCTGCTTTTTACCTTGGACCATTCTTGCAGGCATACGAAGCAGAACATATGAAAACAGCTGTCCGTGAACGACTTGTTCTCCAGCTGTCCCAGACAGATAGCGCAGTTAGGTTCTGGTGATCCCGTCTGTCTCTCCGACCTTCCTTGAGTCTCCTGCTGAGTCTCACTGCTGCCTTCTTCCGTTGCTGTGGTAGTGGCATTGTCAGCGCTGGTGGTGGTGTGAGCCGACTTGGTGGAAGACTGTACATCATCTGAATGAACCTGGGGAGTAGTGCCTTCATTCTGGGCAGCTCCTGACATCTTCAAGATATATTCAGTATCTGAAAATACAAGACGATGAAACTAAAAGACATCGATAATCAAACTAATCCAACAAACATGATGGCTTTGTAGCAACTAACACATTTTTTCAGATCTTTGAAACAGTGCAAGTCTAATACGGATACAAAAATCAAGATGAATCAAATTTATTTGCAACAAACTGTATGCCCTTGTCCACAGCTTATACTATCAGCAGCCTAAGGCCAAAACTCTACACTATGCTGCATCATTCTCCTTTTTTCATGGTTTTCACACTGCAATTTTTTTTATGCCCTGTTGTTTGTGAATACATTGTTTTGAAAAAGAAAAAACCCTGCTTCATAAAGATGAAACGTGTTTCTTTTGAGTCATATATAAAAAAAAAAAATTAAAAAAACCACTGGTAATCAGTGTTGACCAACCACAGGTCACCAATACTCATTACTTGGCAGTAGGAAAGTGAATAGGACGCTTCGCTTCCCTAGATTACAGATATCATGTTTAAAAATTGTACAGAATTATTCCTTGATTATTTTCCTTCAATATGATACAAATTCTGTTTAATTTTGGTGACAGGAAGTTTCTAAATAGACACATTTCAACAGCTGCGAGGCCAAGGTAAGTGGAAGCCAGTCCTACAACTTTGCCGGAAGAATTCAACACTTGCTCTGTGCTCCAAATGTCAACAGACTTAGCTTTTTTTTCACTGATGAAACAGCAAAGAACCAGTGATAACTATTACAGAGATTACAGAGAAATGTGCATCTCTGACGCATAAAATTCCTATTTGTCATACTGGAATTCAGACCAGCGCATCAGTAGAACGTTCCAAAATTTCCTGTGATGCAATTAATCATATTCTCCTGTACTCTCCTAGGTACACATGCATTACAACTTCAAGATCATGTCAGCTAGAAGCACTTTCATCCTATCTGCCAATTCTAAGTCGATAAAAACTAACTTTCCCTGATATTATAGAATGTTCAAAATCAATGAACAACATATATGCTTGACAACTTTTCTGGATTTTAAAACAACCAAGAATCTTCAAAATAGACTACTCAATCTTCTATTGGACTACAAGATCATGTGATTTGGCCAAACCTGAAAAAAGTTGCAAACCATATGAAATTCAACTTTCCAGGATCTCAATCGGCAGTTCAGCCGTGATCTGCAGGTGATAATCCAGTAAAAAGAACAAAAGTCATGCAATCTGTGCAACATGACCAGCTTGGACAATTAAAATGGTTGGGTTACATTGATCTAGTTATACATACATTGTGCAATAGTGCAACAGTGGCCAGCTTACACAGTTTATTCAAAAGTTCCATACATTTTTATTTCTTCATTCTTGCCTCTTGTTTCACAATGTCAGTGATGCATGGCAACTGTAATTTGGTCTAGCAATAATATCGTTCAAATACTAACAGAAAAGGTTCACACAGTATAAATTCTGATGGGCACACCTGTAGTAATATTCAAATTTGAAGACAACAGGCTTAAATATCAAATTCCAGTGTTCACTGTAAATATCCTGACAGTATTTATGTGCTGACATTTATTCGGTTGATAACACTTTACTAACACAACAGTGGAACACAAATCTGAGTAACAATGATTCGCATGATCTGAAGTGTTTTATGAACCTTATCATTAGCTCCTCTTTTCTGAATACATTTCTGTCTAATTTTCCGTCACTGTTTGTTTACTTTACGTCTATTTAACTAAGCCTGTAACAGCGTGCTTCTGTGTGTGTGTGCACATATGTGTGTGCACATGTATATATATGTGTGAGAGAGTGTGTGTGTGTGTGTGTGTGTGTGTGTGTGGGAGGGAGGGAGGGAGGTGGGAGGGAGGGATATTACAACTTTTAGTCTCTGTATATATATTGAATGTAAACTGATTTGTCCAAACATGGCCCATATTATATACAATATCTTTTTAACGTATATAAATATACAATATCTTTTTAACAAATGTCAACCAAGGATCATTTTTGTCTTCTTGATGATGCATGTATTTATACATCCTATGGGCAAGTGAATTTTCTGACAAATCGAGAATGTGCAGCCAATAGGATATTGTTTGATTTTTAAACAGTTTACTAGAAATCTGCCTAATTCTCTTAATACAGCAAGTACCATTGACTTTTTGTTAACTCCAAGAATTTGTTTACAAAATTTAATATTTTTTCGTGTGCAAATCTGCTTGTCAGGCAGTCATCAAATAGCTTTTCAAATCAAAGGAGTCAGTTTGTTTGGTTTGGAAGGGGAACCATACTTCTGCTCTGTAGATTGATATTGGAGTTACTAACGCATCACATATTTTGAATATTGTATTTATATTAAATTTGGTATTTCTAAAGGTCTTGTGTAGAATATATATATAAGTAACGCTTTGCTCACTTATTCACTTAAGTGTGCCTGTGCTTGCAATAGGCTTCCATTTTTGTGGATAATAATTCCCAAATATTTGTATTCGTCAGCCGTTTGAATTATGCTGTCACCAAAGTTAAAATAGAGTGGAATCTTAGTGCTTGATTTTGTAAAAATAACAACTTTTGTTTTTTCTGTGTTTATTCTTAATCCCCAACACTGGCAATACTCATGTAAATTACGTAGTTTTTGTTGGAGACCAGTTTTTGGAAGAGAAAGAATAATTAGATCATCTGCATTGCAGTCATCAAATTTGGATGAATCATTATGATTATTATCCATGGATACACCCTACAATGTCATTTATGAAGACATTAACTGATTAAGTAAAGTAGAGCTGATAGCATTTCCTTGATGTACTCCCTTACGGACAATAATTCATTTACTCAAAAGACCATGTGATCTTGTTTGAATCATGAATGGTAGCATTCGTATCATATAATATATATATATATATATATATATATATATATATATATATATATATAAAAGAAAGGATAAGATAATGTTGCTTATAGCCCAGCCGACCGCAAAGGGCCACATCAGGGCTGTATATCAAAACAGTTTCCAATTATACCCATTCTGTTCAATTTCAACAGCATAGCATTTTGCCATACATTATCAAAATCGACAAAGCATCCGTATCACCTGCCATTTTTTTAAATGTGATCAAAATTGTTCTGCAATTCTTTTAAAATCCTGCCTGCTCTTTGACTAAAAGTTGATTTTGTTCAAGGTAATCCCTCAATCTGTTATTGATAATCGTACAAAACACTTTTTCTAACGTATTGGTAAGTGTTATTCCCTGATAACTGTTTGGATCTCCTGGATTACCATTCTTGTATAATGGGATACTTAAACCTTTTTTCCACGAATCTGGATAAATCTCTCTCTTAACAAATAAATATAAGGTTAAAAACATTTTTTGAATGATGTGTATGGTAATTGGGAGACTAGTTTTAATCATCTCATTAGTTATGCCATCCATTCCTGGTGATTTGTTATTTTTTTGGTGCAGAAAACTGGCAAGCTGTTTTAATTTCATCAGACGATATTTAGGCAAATTAATGTTTGATAAAATGGTAGAGTTCATTTGACTATTTTTGAGTTCAATAATTACTTTTTCTTTTTGGTCTTTGTCTACATTTACTTCCTTCTCGATGATTTCTTCAAGATGTGAAATCCATTTTGAAGCATTTAATTGATGAACACAGTTGGTATTTTCACAAATCTCTTGTAAATTTCTTAATGTTTTCCATGCCGTCTTTGGATCTTTGTAGAGAGATTCATTAAATCTCATTGACAAGAAAATTGGCGTATGTTCTTTTTGTTTTTGTTTTATTAATTTCATAAATATGTCTACTTAATGCATTCAATATGGATCTGAGATCTTTCCTATGTTCATGAATAGCATTTTCTATCAAATCATTTCTTGTTCTTTTTTCTTTTAAAATGGCTAATCTTAGCTCTTTTCTGAAGACTAATTAATACTGGCCGCTGATGTCAGCATGTGTGTAAAGTCATTGACAATCTTGTTTAGTGAACAAAGAGAAATAGTGGTTTAATTTTCAACATATGTATCTAAATTATGTTCCACTTGGAGAATTTGTTCTTTTATCCATGGCATTGGTAACGCTTTGAAATTCATATTTTTCTTCTGATAATGTTTCCCAAAAATATTGATCACTGACGTCCTTTGAGCATGGTCTTTCGTTAAACCTCTACTCAAGAAAAGCAGTCTTGATCCCAACGTTCTTAAAAATTACAGACCCATCTCAAATCTTCCTTTCCTATCCAAAATTCTTGAGAAAGTCATTCTTCAACAGCTCTCTGACCATCTGGCCTCAAACAACCTCCTCACACCACATCAGTCAGCCTATCGCCCTGGGCACAGCACGGAGACCACCATCCTTCGCATTCTCAATGATATTCTAAATTCCTCAGACGAAAACAAAATTTCTGTCCTTCTTTTGCTAGATCTTTCGGCAGCCTTGGACACCATAGACCATGAAATCCTTCTCTCTCGTTTGAAATACACATGTGGCATCAGGGAAACAGCTTTAAATTGGTTTCATTCTTATCTTCTAGACAGGAAACAGTTTATTCAAGTGGGTGATCACCGCTCTGATGAATCTAACCTCCAGTTTGGCGTGCCTCAGGGATCCGTGCTGGGACCTGTCCTCTTTATTTTGTACACCACTCCATTGTCTAATGTCATCCACGGCCATTCCGTTTCACACGAAATGTTTGCGGATGATACTCAGCTGCTCCATTCCTCTGTCATCGATGACTACTCACCCCTTGTTTCTACTCTTCAATCTTGTACTTCTGATATCGAGACCTGGATGTCAGCAAATAAGCTTAAATTAAACTGTGAGAAGACTGAAGCCATCCGTTTTTTCAAAGCGGTCACATCATGGCCCTGATCCGATCCCTTCTTCTTTGACATTAGGTTCCAGCACTATTGAATTTTCAAACACTGTTCGTGACCTTGGTGTTCTCCTTGATAGTGACCTCTCAATGAAACAGCATGTCACAAAAACTTGTCAGTTAGCTTACATGGAACTTAAACGAATTGCTGCTATTCGACCCTATCTCACTGAAGACGCCACAAAAACTCTCGTTTCATCATACATCCTTTCAAGGCTAGATTACTGCAACTGTGTTCTCCTTGGCTGTCCCTCAACTGTCATCCAACCCCTCCAACGTGTACAGAACTCTGCAGCCCGTCTCATTTGCAAATCTCCTAGGACCCAACCCTGCAGCCCTCTCCTGAAAAAGTTGCACTGGCTCCCCGTTGAAGAAAGAATTAAATACAAATGTTGTTGTCTCTGCTTCAAGATTTTCACTGGCGATGCCCCTGCCTATCTTTCCGATCTCCTTCAAGTATATGTCCCATCACGAACGCTCCGCTCCTCCACCGACACCAGGACCTTCCGCTTTCCCAGTTACCGTCCCCATCGTAAACAGCATGGCGAACGAGCTTTCTCATACGCAGCTCCCAAACTCTGGAATAAACTCCCCTATGACTTAAGACATTCTCAAACCTTTTCTTCCTTCAAAACCTCCCTGAAAACCCACCTTTTCAAACAATACTAAGAAGACAGTCATTACCAGATAGTTGATTGACTCTTGTTGCTTCTGTGGATCGCTTAGTAGTTTGTGCTTGTTGCGGCTGTTGTGTATTGTGTGTCTGTGCGTGAGGTGTGTGTGCGCGTGGGAGATAATGGGAGAGAGCCTTTGTTTTTCATTTCTGAGCCGTTTTTTAATGCTTTTTCTTTACATTTAGCAATTGTATTTTTTCTGCCTTTGTAAAGCGCCTTGTGCCGTGGAAGGCGCTATATAAATCCCCATTATTATTATTATTATTATTAAGTAAAGTTTGTGATGACATATTATTCATTTTCATTTTGATGTAAGGTCAAAAATTGAAATTTCTATTTCGACAGGACATGGTCTGACAATGTTATAAGGGGATAAACTTTCATACTTAACATTTTTTGTTTCATATTGTTTGAACAAATCAAGTAATCAACAAAGCTACAACCATTTTGCTTGTAGTTGTAGCAGGTAAAATGACCATCTAAACCACCTAATGTTCTTCCATTAACAAATTATTTTCAAGACATGGTTACAAGTCTTCTTCAGAAGATCAGATTCTAGAACCCGGGGTGCGAAGAGACTTCACCAGGAACACACTAGACACCCCGTTCTTCATGCCAGTTTTTTCCCACGGACAATTAGGGAATGGAACAACCTTCCTGCCAGCCTCACTGACTCTCCTTCACTGGAGAGATTCAAGCAAGGCCTAGGTTGTTCTACAAGCCTAGGTCTTCTGCCATAATCCACCAAGGCAGCATTGTATAGTTTTAACATAAGTTTAAACTCTTAGAGCCAATGGGTCACCACTGAAACCCCTAAATAGGGAACCAGCTCTAAACCATCACCCATTCATTGGATATTAATGCTCATCGAGCCCTATCCAGTATTCGGAAGAAGAAGAAGATTTGATACAGTTTTGGTCATGAATGGTTTTAAAGTTATAATCATTTGGTATGTAGTAGTAGTAGTAGTAGTAGTAGTAGTAGTAGGGACTGGCTTCATTAGCCTAGACCTCGCGGTCTATCATGTGTCCCCTCTAAATTTCTTCACTTTTTGTGATATGTGATATCTATTATTTTCATATTCCATTTGATTATAATTAGGAATGTATGTATATGTATGTGTGTGTGTGTGTGTGTCACTGTGTGTGTGTGTGTGTGTGTGTGTGTGTGTGTGTGTGTGTGTCACTGTGTGTGTGTGTGTGTGTGTGTGTGTGTGTGTGTGTGTGTGTGTGTGTGTGTGTGCGCGCGCGTGTGCGTGCGAGAGTGTGTTTCAATATGTTTTAAACTAATCAAAAAATGTGACCCCCTAAATATTTTTGTACCCCCCTGAAAATCTGTAAACGAGTTTCGCGATCCAATCTCAGTTCTGACCCTGTAGCCTAATTCCTAATCCTAATCACTGAGAAGTGCGAGGTGGCAGAGGCTGCATACTCTGAAAAGCTCCGCTTAACTATTAATCTTACCGGTGAGCATACTGTTACAAACTTTACTGATTTCATCTAAAAACATCACCCTTCTGATCAAATGTAAAAACTACCACAATCATGTGACGTGTTCGAAATACAAGTGTTTAGTCGTTACTATGTAACCCGGGTTTCGAGTAGGCCTAATGAAAATTGATAACTAGTTTTTCATACAAAAAGTAACAAAATTTAAATCCTGTCCTGTTTGATGTGCAGGTGAAGATCTTTATTATTAATATATATATATATTCAAGATATTAGAAACTGCGATTAAAGAACGCCCGGTGCCTGTTCGCTCTCGATACGGACACGGACAGGTCACGCTCTGTGCACTAAATAGTGTTGCCAGTTTTCTCTGAGTCTGATGTAATAGAACAAATCATCTAGGGGCACCTGGGGTATTAAGCACCACACTTTGGTATCAACTGACATTTTTTATTGAATTTTAAACTAAAACAAGCTTCTAGCTAACAACTGAAGCCATAAAACACAAGGAGAATAAACAAAGTAATCAAGGGAAACAGAATAGATCATTGTAATTGCAACATTCAAGTACTGTTGAGAAAGTTACCCGGACTTTGCAAAAATGTAAAAAAAAAGAAGTCTGGGGCATTAGGCACTGTATCCACGGGGCAATAGGCACTCCCTAGGGTTGTGAACAAAAATCACATGTCCACTCAATTTGCTGTAATTCGTCCATGCTCATGACAATGTCTGTGCACTGTACGTGGTACCAGGCATCACAAATGTCACATTGGACCCATTCCTGTCCCCCACCTGTACCACAACGACCACAGACTCAGCACACATGATCGCCCTTTTATTTAGTTTTTTCAAATGCTGGACATACGTATTTCTTCTACCATAAACTCCAGCTCTTCGAGGATAGCATCATCAAGGACGTTGGCACAACTCTGACAAACAGCATGTGCCAGAAATACAACACTTTCAGCACTGCTGTCTCCAGTCACCGCCCACTCATCAAAGCACAAGACCACAGCATCACGAGCTGCAGCGCTCGTCAACACAAGCTTCTGCAGAACAAGATAAATGTTGTACATGAATCTGTGATCGAATAGGGTCTCTCTATAGAATATGGTTGTGATGCTACTTTGAACTGCAGCAATTTTGAAGGCAGCCGTTGTCACCCCAGTTTCGCGAGCAGCAAGACCCTTGAGAAAGTCACTCATTGTTATCTGAAAAATAAAAGTGAACAAATTTAGATTGATTATTGAACTGTTGATTATTGAACTGTTTATGTTTATCATTACAGTTTTAAAGGCTATTAAATAATATATATTTGGTAGCATTTAGAAATGCAGTTTAAAAAGCCCAGAATATTTTTTCCTTTAACAAGTGATTAAGATATTTGGGGCATTAAGCACCCCTCTTATATAAAATCTAAAAATAGTTTGTTTCCCTGTATCAACCATCAGGCTTACAATAGAAGTCAATTTTAGAATACTTTATCCATAGGAAATACTTCTGCTGCATTGAGAAAGGAAATTTACTGTTCTACAAACTCCAGAAACTTCTTTTTAAATTCTCACATGGCTTATTGGGGCATTAGGCACCCATTTTCAAAACAAGTGAATTTCAACAGTTTTATTCCTCTTTAAAGCAAAAAAAAAAAAATCTTATGAAAAAACGATTAAAATATCAATAGAATAAACAGATTTGTGATGCTAGTCATCACAGCAGAAAAGGTTTAAAACAAAATACATTATGGAGTAGGTCGATTTCCCAAGGTAGCCATCACTCCAAGCAAGACACATGCTGGAGAAGCTGGGAAAAAAAAAGAAAACAAAAGCAATGCCAGTCTAAACAATAAGAATATTATACATTATCATACCTTTGTCAATTCTGGAGCAGCAGGATGCAGTAAGGACTGCCAAATCTTCTTGAGGTTGGTGAAAATAAAGTTTTCACAGGGCTTGTGAAAAGACGCCTGAAGTTTGGGTGATAGTTTGAAGATGGCTGCCACCAGAAAGGAACCACATGGTCATTTTCATTGCTTCAGTAAACTGACTCATGATTGGCTGCATCATGTCACATGACAGTAACAAGGCCTGCGATTGGTCTATTTTGGTATAGAGCTGGTGCCTAATGCCCCTGTTTGGCTAAGTCATTACAAAGAAGGATATTTTGAGGACCCCACTGTGTGTGGTGCCTATTGCCCCATGGTGCTTATTACCCCAGGTGCCCCTACATTGTATAAGTCCTTATTCTTGTGACTGACAAACATAGAATTAAACCAGCTTACCAATAAATGAACATAAACGTCTTGGTCATGTAATCCACAAAGAAGTTTCCTACGAACATGTACACTGGCCGAGTCAGTGTTATGGAAGATACCCACTTCCTGTAAAAAAAAAAAAGAAAAAAAGAGAAAACCATTTCAACATGCTTTTCTAAAAAAGCAGTGTATTGGTTGTTTGACGTAAGATTTAGCCAATCAAAAGTGTCATACCAGCAAGGGAGACAGTCTTGATTAAAAAAGAAAAGCTGTTTCTTATAGCACATTTCATATAAAGCAGGCTTATTATATCATAACTGAATGTGATTAAAAGGTCAACAAATGATTTATATGTTGATTCTTATTTTCTTAACACTAGATAATATTGTCCGATGTTAGGCAAATGAACAGTCCCTACTTCGCCTCGTTGTTAGGCCTAAGGGAAGCAATTCTCAAGACTTCGGTTCAGCGCACAAAATGCAAGTGAAAATGTTGCACGGACGATCACGCACTTGCAAGCTAGTTGTTCGGGTAACTCAGATATGCAACCGTATTTGACCACATTTTTGTTATTTAAAAAATTTTGATGTGTAATGCGTCATTTTCTCGAATCCATTGTGCTGCTGTCGACTCTTCGTCACTTAAGAATGCGCGCTGGTGACCTACTCGTTTTTGAGTGAACCAGTATTTTAGGAAGAAGAAGAAGAAGAAGAGTTTTAAAAGTGAACGTGATCATTGTTCTGAGTTCAGGAACGTAAGAAAAAAAATCACTAAGTATAAAAATGAACACCGCCATCAGAAAGATAAAAGTAGTAGTACTAGTACTAGGGACTGGCTCAAAAGCCTAGGCCTCGCGGCCTATGTACATCCCCTCATTGTCAAATGCTTTTTTTCTTCTTCTTCTTCCTAAAAGACTGGTTCACTCAAAAACGAGTAGGTCACCAGCGCGCATGTTGAAAAATAAAATAAAGTGTGATCAGCCTGTTGGCCCAACTGCTTTCACTGTGTAGGTGAAAGTAACCATACTAAGCTTCAGCATAGACGATCATACTTCCCTCGCTCCTTTTCACAGTCTCACCACTGTCTTCTTTTACCACTCTTTTCCTGTCCATGTCACAGTTTTTTTTTGAAACAGATCCAGATTGCTGTCGACTATCCTACTATAGCGCTGCCAGCAAGTGTAACATTTGACTTCCTAACCTCACTAACTGTTGACTATGGTAAACATTCCTTACTGATAGCATCAAGGTGATGACAAATTCTAAGAATCTAATTTTGGCAACTCTCCTCAGTTTTGCTCCATATTCAGGAGCATGCTAAAATGAAAACACAGTTTTGCTGCACACACACACATTTAAAAAGATAGTACTATAGTTCTCAGTCGAACATCTAAAAAGTTATGATACTTTTAAGCGATTAAAATTTGCCTTAATACTGGATAAATACACTGAGGTTGTTCTCAAAACGGGACCATCATCCCCAAAGGCTGGTGACTCCATTTTGGTGAAACCCCTCTTTCGAAGAAGAGTCTTGTTTAAACAAGAAAATAGTGACAGCAGTCCAGTTTTAGAAATAGTCTGAAAAACCTTAGTTCTTACATTAAAACACAAAATAGTCAACTTTTCAGTATTGATTATGTCAAATGCATCCAAAGTCTGCAAATTCAGGATATATATTTATCTATACACAAATTTTGTTTCAACATTTCATTGACTGAAACTAGATGCTCTAAGAACTAATATAATGCTTCAACAAAATGTATATGTGGCGGAAGAAAAAAAGAAACCATGTCAAGAGGTCATGTATTATTTGAGTGTGTGCCTTTCAGAGCATACTCAACATGTTTATCAGGGATATTTGTGATTTATGTTTTTTTTCTTTCTGATACTGATCTTGTTTTTAAAGTTACCTCTTATTTGTTACATAGTCTGGTTGGCAGTCTTTGTGTGATTATGTGTACACATGACACCTGCACAGACATGCTACACATACAAACACACACGTGTGTATATATATGCAAATATATGCTCTCTCTCTCTCTCTCTCTCTCTCTCTCTCTCTCTCTCTCTCTCTCTCTCTCTCTCTTTCTTTCTCTCTCTCTCTCTCTCTCTCTCTCTCTCTCTCTCACACACATTTACTTTCACATGATTTTGTGAAAAGACGTTAAATGAAACTACCGCTACCACTACTACTACTACTACTACACAGTGACACACACACACACACACACACACACACACACACACACACACACACACACACACTCATGCACACAGTCACACACACACACACACACACACCACACACACACACACACACACACACACACTACGAAACTTGTATCCCTTTTTTGACACAGGAAACAGACAAACACATTTTCTTAAAATAAGGATTTTTCTTATGTTACAATTAACAGACATGTAACTGGACAAAACAGCTCCCAAGATAGATAGCTAGATGGCTATAAGTATAACCAGAATTGCAACAGCCACCTGAGATGTATTTCGTGCTTTTGTCCTTTATTTTAAGTGTCTGTCATTGTGTTACAAGAGGGTCGTCAACATCAGCCAGACCTAACCTGACGTCTTCCTTTTTAGTTTAAGCATCTTCTGTTTGTAGGTCCAACCAAACACACATGGATGAAACTAAGTTTTCCATTTGGGGTTTGAAGTCGGTGATTGGAAAAAAAAAAGGTTTAGATGTTTCTGAAAACACCCCAAAAATATTGAATGCTGTTGCATGTGGTTGCATTTTTTGTCATTGTTGCTGTACTATGTTCTACATTTTGATTGTTGTTAATGTTTTCTTCCAATTGTGTTATTTATGGGTGTGTTTGAATCAAACTTTGACATAGCAGATTTGGAGACTGACGGTTAAAAAAGAAAATTAAGGTCAATTTCATAATTTTGTTTGCTGTCCCATTTGATTGATGTACTGTTACAATAATTTGTTGAAACATTACCAGCCATCATGACAAAGCAGTAAGTGTCTTGGATTCCCGGCTGTAAGGTTGTGCATTCAATTTCCATCAGAGCTATTTACTTGTGGGATTATTTAACCTAGACCAGCTTCTGCATGAAGCTTAGTTTGCTGTGGCTCAATAGACCTTTTCTGGAAAAAATCAGGGAAACACAATGCATGTCTTTCCATTGCAAAGAAAGTCGCCTTTTCTTGGTTCATGGGCGAAGCACATAGATGTACTGAGTCTAATATTTGATTTGAAGTGCACACAAGGATAGCAATCGGGATTTGAACTGGCTGCATTTGCGATGCACCATTTCACACCCCTTTCTGGCATTTTCTCTCTCTCTCTAAACTGTTAATGTGAATGATGGGGTTGACTTGCTTTAGTCATCTCTACTATTGCCATTTGTTTTATTTAAAAACAGGCAGGGTCACTGTCGCTGAGCTGGATGCGAACTTAAACACAGATTATCTCCTTTGTTCAGATTTCTGAACATTGTCTGTTGGGAAGACTGGGACCACACCGTTGAATTTCATCCGCACAATGGATGCGTCTGCTTAAATTTCCTGACTAACACTGCAGGTATCTGCATCTCTCAAGCTTGGTTGTTACCTAAATATGAAAGTAATTTGCAGACCAGAATGGAAATCCATAACATCCTCATCCCCATCAGTCTTAATTAAATGAAAAGAAAAGTCTCAAATCCTCCCATGGTGACTTCAGTTTGGATTTCGTCTTCATGTCTTGCCCTTGGTGAGGTTCTGTTGGAGTGAGGTTTTGTCAGTACTGCCAAATTCATTGGGACTGATGTTGGACGGACATGGTGGCACCTTCCAGAGGGAGAACTCTCTCATGCTGGTTTCCATTACTAAGCAATTATTTTCATGAGCAGGAAGCATAGTACTATTAGTAGATGGTGTCCTGCATATGTAGGATCAGAACAGGTGCCCCACTTAACACCATTGAAGTGACTTGGTAGCAGTGCAGTGTCTCCTCTGGGGGGTTGCCTGTTAAGCAGTTGACGTTTTACTCCTCTCTGTGGATTGCTGGGGCTGGAGCTGTGGTGAGCTAAAGCCAGGATGTGGCTGTGTTTAGCTGAAATGAGCAGCTTGGGTGCAGTGCCACTGAGGTGGAATGGAAGATGATACAGAACACAGCAAAACAAAACAATAACAACAATGAAAACAAAACTAGGCAAAATGAAACAAAAAAAATGTATATTATGTTTATATATATATATATATATATATATATATATATATATATATATATATATATATATATATATATTGTTAAAAATATTATTAAAATGAAGTGCTAAAATTCATCTACAAGCTTGTTTCAAGATATGTCTTTCTCCTCAGGATGACTTTTTTGTGGCACGCCAACGGTCTTTTATGGCGTGCGGGACCTGATCTTGTCTCTGTGTGTGCGGGTTTCGTTTGCTGCACGTGGGGCCTGTGTGTGTGTGTGTGTGTGTGTGTGGTTGTTTTTTTTTTGTTTTTTTGTTTTGTTTTTTTTGTTAGGGCCTGTTCAGGTGGAATGTGCTAGCAAAGATTTCCACTTGTGCCTGCAATTATTCACTATTTCTACTTTTGTGTTCAGAGTTGCTAAGTATGGTTTGCATAATATTAACCATTTTTCTGTGGAACATAGGTTGCATTTTTTGGAAATATTGTTGTATGGTGTTGCTATTTTTATGATTTTCCATGATATGCTGTGGTCTATTTTTTTTATCTTTGAGTTTTCAAATGTATTTACTCAGTTCTGTTTGATTTTTGTATTCAACAAAAACACCATTAAACTATCATACTCATGTATGCCCAACCTCTAAAACATAATTGACTCATCTAACAAAATGAAAAGCAACACAAAAGAGAAGGGTGCTGAAAGGACATCTTGCAACTGCACCAAAAAAGAACAGTGCCCCCTAAGCAACAAATGTCTTCACAGCAATATTGTATACCAAGCTACGGTAACATCAGAAAATGAAAAAGAAACATACATAGGGATTACTGAAAACACTTTCAAAACCAGATACGCAAACCATAAACAGTCATTCAAAAATGAAAAGTACAAAAATCAAACAGAACTGAGTAAATACATTTGGAAACTCGAAAGATAAAAAAATAGACTACAGCATATCATGGAAAATCATAAAAAGAGCAACACCATACAACAATATTTCCAAAAAATGCAACCTATGTTCCACAGAAAAATGGTTAATATTATGCAAACCATACTTAGCAACTCTGAACACAAAAGTAGAAATAGTGAATAATTGCAGGCACAAGTGGAAATCTTTGCTAGCACATTCCACCTGAACAGGCCCTAACAAAAAAACAAAACAAAACAAAAAAAACAACCACACACACACACACACACACACACACACACACACACAGGCCCCACATGCAGCAAACGAAACCCGCACACACAGAGACAAGATCAGGTCCCGCACGCCATAAAAGACCGTTGGCGTGCCACAAAAAAGTCATCCTGAGGAGAGAGACATATCTTGAAACAAGCTTGTAGATGAATTTTAGCACTTCATTTTAATATATTTTTAACAAATGTTGCTCCCCAAGGGGTTGAGCTTTTTCAGATTTTTTAAGGACGTTTTTATACTGTTTATATATATATATATATATATATATATATATATATATATATATATATATATATATATATATATATATATATATATATATATATATATATGTGGGGTGTGTGTGTGTGTGTGTGTGTGTGTGTGTGTGTGTGTGTGTGTGTGTGTATTTATATACACGGTATAAACTGGACAGGTCAGAAGTGATCTGCATCGTCAATAGTGTGACATCAAAAGCGACATTTGTTAAAAAATCAGGAGAATAATGTGCTGTATAGAAGTGGCTAGTGATGTTTTGTAGCTTCAGCAGGAATATTGACAATCTCCTTCAGATGTCTTTCACAATAATGAGACTTAGAGAGAATGTGATTTCTAACAGATGTGTACATAAATGTTGTTGAATTGCTTTGTCTTTCCCTTTTTTGTTATGGCACTGAGCTGTTTATTTTGCAGCATGGATGAAATGGATGAAATGGATGACAGTGTTGATGAAGAGACTGGAGAACTCAGATCTCCTCCTTGTTCTGAGAAAGAAAGTAAGTGTCTTTTTGTTTGTTTATTTGTGTGTATGATCTGTTAGTTCATTATCAATTCAAGTTGATATAATAGCCTTATAAGTTATATATGTGCAGGTAAAGCACTGGTATGCAGAGTAGTTTCTAGTCTTATGTGTTTGTTGCTAGTAGGACAGCTTAGAAGCTATTTTGCAAGTCTTAATAAAATGTCTCAGAACTGACTGTAAGGTAGTTGTCTACAATTCTTTTAACCTGTGAAATGCCTTGATTACAAAATGCAAAAGGTTGGACTCTCTACTGTGTGTTTCTTCTTCATGTGTGCAAGAAATGTTAACTGTGAGCAGAGTTTGTGTTTGTCTCTTGGATGCTGTTGTCACTTGCTCTTGTTGTTTATTATTAACCGTTTGGATGTTATCAGTATGTGTATTATTCTATATGCCTGAGGGAGAGGATGGGGTGGGGATGTACATGTTCATGAATTCAGATTTGTGTGTAGAATACACATGGCATTTCAGGAGTTTTGTTGTTCTTGTTGTATTATCATGGGGTTTCCATGGATGCACTGGTCATATGATTCTAAGAGATGCACAGGAGCCAGTGTAGGAATTGAATCTGGAAATGGGATATGAGGGCAGAGATTCTATTTAAAATGAGATTTCAGTTGAATCATCTTATTTCCAGATAATCTGAATGGGTTAAACATATTTTTAGGAATCCCACATTAGGAGATTGAAACAGACTGTAGTGTTGTAACTGTAAACAAGGCAAGCTCTAAGTAAACACACAAAACAAGGTTTAAAGTAACCTGCTCATGTGATTGTCCAGGATAACTGACCAACTAGACCCTCTGGCAGACAAGTGGAAATCCTCTCTCTGCTTACCCATTGGACAACTAGTTTTTGACCACGTCGAAACAGGGGATTCTACTTCAGTACAAATTGATCACTCATCCCTCCTCCAGTACCCTGTCTCCACCCCCTCCACCTCAGTCCCATCCTACACCCATCTTCTCCCAGTTTTTCTCAGATCTGAAGCCTAGCAAAGTGCTGACCACTGAGACAAGGCCTGTTGTAGAAACTGAATATGTTGGCTGCACGCATGTTTGCACTTAATCAGGGTGGAAACAAATGGACTTCATCCTTTATATTAAGTGTAGATCAGTGGACTTATTTTTTAATGGGTGTGTGTGGTGAAGAGGAAGAGAGACTGATTCAGTGATTCATTGATGAGCTTTATTTCCAAGGGTGTTGTTCGTCCTTCGATTTCGAAGATGACCATGACTTCAATCTCAGATGAGAGATCACTGAGTGTGGGTCCGCAGGTGGCTGGTAAGGCCGATCTGGGCCCGGAAGGAACGCCCACATGTGGGACACATGTGGGTGGGTGCTACAGTGAAGGTGGATGTACCTCTGGCCTTGCGCGCGGCTCGCTTTCTCTCAGCTTCTGCTGTGCGTCTCTTCTCAGATGTACACTCACCCTTTGTGATGCTGCTTCGCCAGGCTGGGCGGTCCAGAGCAAGCGACTCCCAGGTGTTGAGGTTGATGTCCGGGCCTTAGAGGGACACTTTGAGGCAGTCCTTGAAACGTTTCTTCTGCCCCCCAACTTTGCGCTTGCTCTGACTCAGTTCTCCGTACAGGGTACAGGGTATCTTTCCAAGAGTAACAGATAAGCAAACATACTTCTCCCTTCTGGCCCTTGGCCCATTAATAGACTAAGCATGACTAGCAACTAAACCTGACAAAACTAACAACTAAAGCTTAAAAAAGCAAGAGAGAGAGAGAGAGAGCGCGGCAGAGACAGCGACAGAGACAGCAGTACAGTGAGTTTGAAATTTCAGTTCACTCAAGGAGTGAGTGGGGGTGGATGCATTACTGTTTCAACCTTATACTGGAGGCTGCTCGGTGATTGGGTAAGACACCAGACTTATGTTCAGGCTTTAATTCCCATTCAAGACAGCCAGGCTGAAAGAGATTTTCTCCTCAGAGTTGACACCTGTGTACTCTCCAGTCTACTTCTTATCCTTCGGATGAGACTTCAAATCAAGGCCCCTCGGCTGAAGCAGTGCATAAAAAATCTTGCATACTTGTTAAATCCTATTCCATATTCCAGAGAAGAGCAGGCCATGATAGTGAGCCAGTAGGATGGATGACACAAAAATGAAATATATGCACTCTGACGTGCTGTTTAGACATCACCCTTGGGAAGATGGAGATGAAGCTGCCTGCATGAAGTTATGCAAAACATCTTGCCAGAAGTGAACCAGAGAGTTCCAGCTTAGGAATGAAGAAAGAAAGATTCTTCTGTTTTCTAGTCATGGACTTTTCCCCGAAGATGGAGTATGGCTACCCTAATGGCGGGATGAAAAACGGTCATACACACAAAACTCCACTGCCTGTCTATACAGGCAGTGTCTGCAGGAGTATCAGCCTGTGTACGCAGAGATAAATAAATAAAAAAGTCATGGACTTCCTAATACACAGTGTGAAACCTTTGTGTGTTCCTTTCTATTTTGCTTGGACAGTGGTGTGGAGTGTGGGTGAACTGTGCCAAGCCAAGTGGTCCAGAGATGACCGGCTCTACATGGGCACCATCAGGAAGATGAGGCACCTCCCTACGGGCAGAGCAGTGGCCCTGGTCAAGTTCATGGATTATGACTCGGACGACTGTGAAGAAGTGGATGTTCAGCAGTTGCTGAGGGTTGCGAAACAGGTCAACGATGGGCGGAAGGAGGAGACAAATCAGTCCAGAGGTCAGCATGAGGTGTACTCCCTGTGCCGTCTAAGACTGAAGTTCTGTTACACTGAGTAGAGAAAACTGACGTGAGAAATGTCACAAAATGTCTTTGTTTTTGCATTAATAGTAGAGTTTTACTGCATACACTTTTATTGTCGAATTTTCTGAGAAGATTTACCTGCAGATGTCAACTGTCACTCAAAGCAGTAATCTAGCTATGCCTGGTTGTTTTTATCTCTGTCAAATTCATCTATATTAGATCTTAACTACCTATGTCCTTGTAACTGATGGTAACAGTTTAGAACTTTGATCGGTAGGGGATTGGGAAAGGTTTGGGGGAAGGGATGGGGCGTGGGAGAGTTTACTTGTATTTACCAGACTGAATCTGTATGTGTTTCACTTCCAGCACAGACTATATTCTTGAAAAAGACTGTCCTCCTTTTTATCGAACAGAAAATTGTGCTTCCCTGAAAATAACATTTGTGCATTGTGTTTGTGACTCAGACAAGCCAGATGTTGAGTGTGCTACAGGAGGCAGTGGATTCTTCAAACCACTGACTGGCAGTGAAGAGATTTCACGTCTGGAGTAAGTAGTCTTGTGGCTGATATCAAAAGACCTGATTTGTTTTTAGGTGGCATGCATTCCATATTTAATACATACTTAGCTGCCAGCTGCCAAAGATTATCTTAAGTTTACTACTGAACTTACTGCATACTTTGGACCCATGATATTTTTGAGAGGACATCATGTGGAAATAGAATTTTTATGTATTTTTTTTACATTGCGCTGCATTAGAAAATCACAAAGCATCTCATGGTGTTATGTTTCAAATACCTCTGATGCTGATCTGGAAGCGTGTGTAACTGAGTGAAATTGGTATTGGTTCTCAATCGGAAATAGAACTTCCTGGAAAATTTGCATATGCAAGAAAAGTGTCAAAATGAGAAAGCAGTGGGCAGGGAAAGGAATCCTATTCACAGGAGGTGTCACATTAACAGTTTCGAATGGAGGACTTGATGAATTGTCTGTGCATTACAGCTTTGATGAATAGCAAGTTCCATGCACAGAGCAAAGTTGTTGATGACGCCCGGCGGCTGAACAAAGTGACTTGACACTGGAAAGGTCTTTCCTGAACGAAGTGACTTGACACTAGGAAAGGTCTTTCCTGACTGAAGTGACTTGACACTGGAAAAGGTCTTTCCTGAACGAAGTGACTTGACACTAGGAAAGACCTTTCCTGACTGAAGTGACTTGACACTAGGAAAGCTCTTTCCTGAACGAAGTGACTTGACATGGGAAAGGTCAAAAAGGAAAACAAAATGCAGTGTGTGCATGTGTGAGTGATGCGCGTGTGCATGTGCGCGTGTGTGTGTTTGTATGTGCATATATGTGAATATTTTCATGCATCCTTATACGCACTGTTGAATACATTAGTCTTCTCAAAACATACAAGGTACTTGACAATATTTTCAGGGATAAATATGGATATGAGAGTGACTCAGACTGTGAGGGAAGGTTGGAGTCGGCGCAGTGGATGTCATCTAGTACTTACAAAGCCCAGGGGAAAGTGTCTGAGTGGACAGTGAAAAGCCCAGGGAAACATTCATCCCCCTCTTCTCAGCATCACAAAAGCCCTGTGGTGCAGATGCAGTCTCCACGGAAACGGGCTGGTGCTACAAGAAGAACAAGGCAGACAGAGAAGAACGAAGAGTCAGTATCTTTGGTGCATGTTTGTCCATCCTTTGGTATGTTCACTGTCTTTGCTTGGTTCTTTGTCTCTGCCTTGCCTTATGTGTGTCATCTCGAGACATGATTTGTAGGCTTCCATTTGTCTGAAAAATGTTTCTCTTATGCAGCACAAAATGAAAAGAGAAAGAATAAGAAAGTTGTCATTTGAAGTTCCAAAACAAACCTCAGTCAGATAATTGTTGTGGGCTGTGAAGAAATTAAGGAAAGAGAGCAAGTTTATTATGGTTCAGGGTGAATCTAGATTTGAAGATACACACAGTAAGAATGCATGCAACAATTTGTTTTTCATTACAATGGACCGTACATGTTTCGTACTTGTGTTATGACGGTGTTGACATGTTAAACCATTCATTTTCCATTTCAGATGAAAATTGGTTTGTTTTCTGTCTGCTTTTATTCCTGGCACTGTGAATTTGTATTCAACATAATGCTGAAGAAAATAGTGCCAGTCTACATGTCTAACAATGGGAAACACATCATGCGTGCCATCGCATATTGTCATAAGACTGACTGAAAAACAGTTGGTTTAAAAAGAGGCCACCTGATATTTAATGTCGGTCTCTCACTGTCCAATATGAATCCCCAACTGCCTTACACCAAATAATCATCAGTTACTCAGGCTGTGGCGTGGTTGTGCAGAACTGTAAAGGTTACATTTTTCAAATAGTTACCAACTTGAACTTTGTGCAGAGGGAAAGTGGCATGCAGTGATTCAGCACACGTGACATTAGCGAAGGGAACCAGCCCGTCCTCATCATCTGTGAGGGGAGAAACGAGGGACACTGCTGAAGGGAGCTGTGCCGGCCACACAACAAAAGATTCTGATTTCTGTCTCACCAGCGGGGAAGGTCTTTTTGAGGGTGTGTGTGGATACTGCCAGGCCTTTACTCACACATGCACGCATGCATGCATGCTCGCACGCACGCGCACACACACAGACACACATGCATGCATGCAGCATGCACACTCTCCGACACGCATACACACCTGTTTATGCACCAACAGATGTTTTTATACACTAGTACACACATAATCTAATTATGAGAAAATCTTGCATGCCTACTTTCATCATAACCTAGAATCATGGCAGCAAAATAAAGCATTTTATTTTTAGAATAATATTCCATTTGAAAAACCATTCCACAGATGCATATCGAAAATGGCATTTGACTTAAATCCTTGAGTTTCAAAGAAAGAATGAAACATATGAGTGCCAGTTATCATGAAAAGAGAAAAATGATGCTATATTTACAGACCAGTCAAATGCCTATGAGACGCTTTTAACAAAAGTTTTGTTATTTTTATATTTGAATATCATCACTCTTCAGGATGACATAATTTGTTCCTTAAGATTTGACAGAAAAGTTGCCGATGTTTGTTTGCTGGAATGACATAATGTGATAGTGGCGGTCCAGGGTTTGATGAAGACGACATGGAGAAGCCCCAGTTCAGTTTCCCTGCTCCATCAGAGAAGGTCCCCTTCTGTCTGGATGACTCACAGAACATGCAGGTCAGTAGTGGATTGTTTTGTGTGTGCACTTTATTTACGGCGCACTGGACTGTAATTTTTTTTTTCTATTTTATCCTCCGCACCGGGGGCCGGAATAGCTCAGTTGGTAGAGCGCCAGACTTGTGATCCTGGGGTTGCGGGTTCGAATTTTGGTACAGGGGAATTTTTCTCTCGCAGCTAACATTGGTTCTGACTCCATTCCCCATACAGTCCTTCGAATGAGACTATAACCGAGGTTCCGTGTGTGAACACAAACACAACATCTTGCACACACGTAAAATCCCATCACCAACTTTCGGAAGAGAAGGCCAGTTTGGCCGTTGGTATGGATGACACGTTACACATAGATTGCACATATCCCGAAGATGGAGTATGGCTGCCTTAATGGCGGGATTAAAAAAACGGTCATACACACAAAACTCCACTGCCTGTCTATACAGGCAGTGTCCGCAGGAGTATCAGCCTGCGTACGCAGAAAGGAAAAAAAAGAAGAAAAGAAAAATCCTCTGCACCCTCCAAGGACATTGTTCCAAGTATCTCATCCCAGCTCCCGCACACACAGCTACGTTCAGGATTGTGCCTCGCAGCCCTAGCTCCAGCAGTCAGCAGGAAGCAGTCGGCATCATCATGAGGCAGCCCACCAGAGGAGACGCTGCTCTGTGCTGAGTCTTTTGTGGTGTTCAGTGGTGCCTCTACTGATCCAACGTACGCAGTACACCACCTGTGAAGCCCGTCTCTAACATTGATGATTGCGTTGTAGCTGAGTTATGGTGAGTGAGCGTTCCCATTGCAGGTGTCCTCCACAGACAGTGCTTATGAAATTGCTGATACCGATGCATTGTCTGGCCAGGATATCCTTCCTGCCCTCACATGTACCCCCAACTTTGTACCTACACACTGTACACACACTTGCACGCATACAGGCACACATGGATATACGCATGCGACACACACATGCACACACACATAAACACATACATGCACACATATACACACTCGCACACACACACACACACACACCTCGCACACATACACACACACACACACACACACACACACACACACACACACACACACACACACACGCATATACAAACATACACACACACATATGCACACGCACATACACAAACAGAAAAGGAAAATGGAAGAACATTCCTTTTTCATTTCTTAGCCAGAGCTTGAGGTTTACCATTTATGAAGTTTTCAGTATGCATCCAGTATTCATTTTATTCATTCTGTTTTGGTTTAGATCCAGTATGCATTTTATTTATTCTGTTTTGGTTTAGATCCAGTATGCATTTTATTTATTCTGTTTTGGTTTAGATCCAGTATGCGTTTTATTCATTGTTTTGTTGCTTATTTGGATGGTTGAAATTGTTGGCCTTCCAACTGTTAATGTGTTGTCAGATTCCAGCGCCCCTGAACCAGTACCTGCGTGATTACCAGAGGGAGGGTGTACAGTTCCTGTACGCCCACTACAGGCACACCAGAGGGGCCGTGCTGGGTGATGATATGGGGCTGGGCAAGACCGTGCAGGTTTCACCCGCTGGCATCGACATGATATCAGCTTTTCCACACCTGTTGATGTCGTCTTCATTGTTAACATCCTTGTCATCATCATTGTGATCAGCACTGCCATCGTCTGTGTTGTCTTCATTGTTATCGTCCCTGTCATCATCATTGTTATCATCACCGCCATCATCTTTGTTGTCATTAATAACACCATCTCTGTCATTATCATTATCTTTGTCTTTGTTATCAGTGTATTTTGTCAGTGCCACCTTGATTTCCATTATCAGCCTCATCATCTAAAGTTTTGCGTGTTGTGTTGTCATCTTGTGTGTCTTCATTTATATCATTGTTATGATCATCGTCTTTTCTATTTTTTGCAAGATTCAGTCTAGTTAAATATCCTGCCAGTCTACACACTGGAAGCCAGTCAGTCTAAACCTTAGGGTACTTAGTTCACTTTCTCTTGTCCATACAAAGAAAGTAGTTTGTGTTCACTCTCTTTCTACAATGGAGGCCAGTTAGTTTAACCCTTATAGTAGTTTGTATGCACTGTCTTTCCTCTGGTCCATACAATGGAGGCTGGTTATTCTAACCCTAATGGTAGTTTGTGTGTGCACTGTCTTTCTTCTGCTCCTTACAATGGAGGCTGGTCATTCTAACTCTGATGGCTGTTCATGTTTGCTGTCTTGCACCAGGTCCATACGATGGACGCTGATCATTCCCACCATCACAGTAATTCATGTTAGCTGAATGCTCCTTGTGATGGAGACCAGTCGGTCTTAACCCCAAACAGTGGGTTCTGTTCACTGTCTTTCCAGCAGTCTGGTGTCACTTCATCTGACTGTGTTGAGTTTCTTTGAGCACATCTCAATGATTCAGAGAGGAGAGGCACAGGAAAAAAGGGCAAAGACAAACAGGGCCCCACTCCGCGAAACTCTTTACCCTGCACCATCGGCAGTAGATGTGTACCTCAAAGATAGGCCTCCATGAAGACATGTTCTGGCAAAAGACCTGCCTAACTGCTCTAACAGACAGGCGATTCCATCCGAGAAGAAGTGATTGGTGTCAGACATTACCATCACTCATCACTTTCTTCGTGTTCCCCCACTTCCCCTCCGCATCTTTCTGTCTCTCAGTCAAACTGGAATCCACACGATAACATCGCTTGATTTATTTGGCTTGAGTGCTCTAGTGGAGACGTTTGGAAATTTGAAGATCGGCAAATGTAATCCTTTCCCTGGTCCAGGTTTTCATGGCAGACTAAAGTTGTTCTGAAGCACTGTGTGTGCAGGTTTAATAGGTGCATTCAGTTTGTGGATCAGATCAAGTGAGTTGAGTGGCCCTGTTCACCGTGTTAGACGAGTGTGAAGTGCTGCAGCATGTGTTACAACTTTGCCCCTGTCTCCAGGTAATTGGCTTCCTGTCCGCTTTGATGGGGAAAAAGGGCAATAGGCAGGATGTTTTACGACACAAGCCACGCTTCATTCGACTGGTGAGTATAGAGGTCAGATAGACTTTTTTTCTGTACACATCTATATGTTTCTGTGCATGCACATATATGCATGCTCATGCATGCATGTGCATGCATGCACACAAACACACACACTCACACATGCACTTACACACTCACAATGCATGCATGCATAAACACAAGAACATGTACACACACATGTGAATAGGATACAGATGACTTATTTATATA
The DNA here is from genome assembly GCA_018398815.1 of Conus ventricosus. Classification (NCBI taxonomy): domain Eukaryota; kingdom Metazoa; phylum Mollusca; class Gastropoda; order Neogastropoda; family Conidae; genus Conus; species Conus ventricosus. The sequence continues at coordinate 41,637,849 of CM031606.1, forward strand.
TGTACACATTCCCTTATGCGTGCTTCCATGCATATGGGGATATGTTTGTGAAAGAAAAATATTACAGAATAGTAACTAAGGATCTTCATGACAATAATTCAGAGCTTACTCTAGAGCGCGGGATTTGTACAATCCCCCGAAAATCTGTTCCTTCCCGCAATTATCGAGTCTTAACGCGGGCAGACTCCCGCACAGTTGCAGGACTGCCCGCCCTGTTCACTGATCGTTGCGGGCGCTCGTTTGTCGTCTGCTTGAAAAACTGAAACTAGGACTGAGCAGGAGCGAACGATTTCTTGATATTTCATTGGCTGTTAGTGTAAATCAACCAATCGGCGGCGTTCATCTCCTTCTTCTCAATCAATGACGAGAAGTTGCGAGAGTTTAAGACGCCATATTGGGTATTTTCCAAAATGAAGCGTGCACCCACCCTATTTGACTTCAACTTTCGTGGAAGAAAAGTGAAAAAAAAAGATTCTGTGTCATGCGAGGGTGGAGAAGATCATGAAGAAACCGCGACTACATCCAAAAGCTCGGAGAAGCAGCCCGAAAAGAGTGCCAGTGCAAGGGAACACCGGTTTCAAGACGATTGGCTGAAGAAGTGGCCCGGGGGGAGGGGGGGGGGGAGTGCCCCCCTTTTTTTGATATGAGGGGGGACTGCCCCCCTTTTTGAAAAATCCTAGATTAAGCTCTGATAATTGAAATGTGTTGATGCTTTCTAAGACAAGATTGTGATGTGAGATATCTCTGTGCCTCTCTCCTCCTCTTGTTCTCTATTTAAAAAAAAGGACCTTGAATGCATAACTAGATATCACTCTCAGGTTTAAAAACTTAGTCCAAAGGATCTTGAATCTGTCAAAGAGGGAAGAAGTGAGAGAGAGAGAGAGAGTAGGTGGGGGTGGGGATGCGGAAGCAGTCAGATGATGAAAGATAAAGCGAGTGAAGGAAGGAAGTAGATGGGGCTGGAGTTGAAGGGGCGTGGCAGATTTGGTTGGGAGAGCCACTGTGACCTGATGAACTAAGCAGGAGAAGCGGCGCAGAGGAGGAAGGAGAAAACTGAAATCAACATCATCAGCCGTCCCCGACCCCACCCACACCTCTCGTATGTCTCCAGTCAGGGCCAGAGGTCTGTTCAGCTTAATCACTGTGCCACTTCAGAAATCTTGCTCCACCAGTTGTTGCAATGCAAAAATGACTGACTGTATTTAATGCTCAGTGTGTTGGCAAGGAAGAGAATTGGGCAGCAGTCAGCAACTTGTCATGGTATTTCAGTATTGTGTGTCACAGAGACGTGGCTCCTGCAGAATGTTGATGAAGCCAAGTGCAGGGATCTGGCTACATCTGGATACTAACTGTCAACTTTCCACTGTCTTCTTCAGGGCTTATATTCATGAACAGACTTAACCGGAGGTTAAACCCGACTTCCGCCTGTTAACTCTCTAACCGGAGGTTAGCTCCCACAACCGCGCATTCATTGCCATCGGTTACGGCTAACCGGTAGTCTTGACCGGAGGTTATTTTAACAGAGGGGGCCCTCGCCGTTACACTGCCTAACCAGAAGTTAAATATGGCGGCGTTCGTGTACATGCGAAATTTCCGACGGCGTGTTTTGCGACGGGAACGAGTGTTTCGCGATAGAAATAATCCAATTGACTCGTTAAAGGACGCGGACTGTTCACTAAGTTCAGATTTCGTCGTGAGCACATTTTGAGTCTCACAGACGCAATAAACGAGGAAACTGAACACCTGAATCGAAGGGGAGCACTGTTGCCAGGTAGGCCTACAGCAAGTAGATCTATGCTTAGCCATTCGTTTCTGTGTTAGGCTACTGGCACATTTGAAGACGCAGTTGGAGAACTGCTTCATGTCAGCCAGTCAACTGCATCCCGTTC
>CM031606.1:41644737-41669737 GCA_018398815.1 Conus ventricosus
ATGACACTTAAACACACATTAACTCGGTCACCTACCCCCCCACTCCCACAGACATACACTTCCACACTCATGCATTACACTTGCTAAGTGCCTTACAATATTGCTTGGGAATTAACTCCAAACCACATACATGATATATGCACTTGCACATTGGGCTATGCATAACGCACACGCACATCTACACATTTGGATGTTTGTACGTGCATGCACACAACACACGCTCTTTCTCCCTCACACACAGTGGCACACACACAGTAACATGCACAATACAGTGATACACACAGCTTTTACTGCAGGCTTTTCAAGTATTCTCATCATGTTTGACTCACCTCTGATACCTTGGATCAGGTCACTATCACCACCAACAATCATGTCGATCAGCTCGTCTGTGGGGTTTTGAAGGCGCTGCCCCACTGCCCGTTTTCATACGGCCTGCCGTTCCATTCCGATGGTCTCTCTTTAGATTTGTCCATTTTTCACGGACTTACTCTCAGTCTTCGACATCGTTGTTTACTTCGGAAATGCAGGAAATAGGTAGCATACGCATGCGCTGAGAGCGAGATTACGGGGAAACCCCTGTCAGTCTAAAAATAGTCGGCCGGGTAACTAACCGACGGCAGACCGCGGCTCATGAATGGCAATGCATTCTAACCAGCGGGTCCAGTTTAACCGCCGGTTCCGTACCCGCCGGAGGTAAAACTAACCGGAGGTCAACAGCGGGTTGTCCATGAATATAAGCCCAGGTGGTGGAATTGCTTTTATCTGAGAAAATGTTTCTTCTCTAATCACTACCATATGTACACGCATGTGCTCCCACACCCACCCACCCACCTACCCAAACACACACATACACACACACTCACACACACCCACACCATTATAGTGCATTGAACACACACACACACACACACACACACACACACACACACACACACACACACACACACACACACACACACACAACCATAGCGCATTGAACACACACACACACACACACACACACCATAGCGCATTGAAGTTGAACACACATACACACACACACACGCACGCACGCATGCACGCACGCAGGCACGCACACACACACACACACACACACACACACACACACACACACACACACACACACACAGGCCCCAGCCTATTGAAGTCAAGCAGTGTGTTATGTGACCAGCAGATGTCAGACTCAGAGGACATGGAGGAGGAGAAGACCAGTGGCCCAGTGCTGATCATTGGACCCGGCAGTGTGCTGTACAACTGGCTCGAGGAACTGGACACGTGGGCCCACTTCACCGTCAGGTCTGTCCTCCTCACCTGGGAATGGTGGAAGCTGGGATTAACATGGCCAGTTTGGGGGGTTAACACAGCCAGTTTGGGGGATTAACAGGGCCAGTTTGGGGATTAACAGGGCCAGTTTGGGGGATTAACACAGCCAGTTTGGGGATTAACAGGGCCAGTTAGGGGGATTAACACAGCCAGTTTGGGGGATTAACATGGCCAGTTTGGGGGATTAACACAGCCAGTTTGGGGGATTAACACAGCCAGTTAGGGGATTAACACAGCCAGTTTGGGGGATTAACACAGCCAGTTTGGGGGATTAACACAGCCAGTTTGGGGGATTAACACAGCCAGTTTGGGGATTAACACAGCCAGTTTGGGGATTAAACCAGCCAGTCTGGAGGATTAAACCAGACAGGTTTTGATACAGTGTCACATTTATTTTAGCATACGTTTTATCAGAGTGTTTTGACATTGACAGATGAATCTGCTACAAACAGATCGAGTGAACTTATCATTTGTGTATTTGGGTTTTGCTTTCAGTGTGTTGATCATTTGACGTAAGAATCTCAAAGGGGGCAGAAATTAGAATGTTATTGTCATGACAGAAATTAGAATTTTATTTTTATACAAGTACATAATCAACTTTTTGTTTTTGTTTTGTTTTTACTTTTTAATCTATTTGGAAAGAAGAAATCCATTTATGGTGCAAGGTTAATGTTTGAGACCTGATGGCACACCATCTTTCTGTATGGACATTGATTTCCTGCTGTAGAGTAGTCTTCTGCAATTTTTACAAAAGAAAAAGAAAAAAAAAACAAACAAAACCCACCATTTGCTTACCTCTGCCTAAAAAAAAATAGATGAAAAAAAAAAGGAAGTGATGTTAATGATGGTCAAATAAATACGTGGCATCTCTCTGAATGGACCACACAATTACAACGCCGATTTTTTGGGGAGTGTTATTTCTGATTGATTTAAGTGTTGTGGTAAGTCTGAAAATGATGAAATATGTATGATTACTGAATCCAATAAGTGTTTTGAATATAACGCTAAGAGGTAAAAGTCCTGCAGCCTAATGGCGATAGGGACAATGAACTGTCAGAGGTTTAAACTGTCTGGTACACAGTGTGATGGATGGTGGAGTCCATCTGTCTTCTTCTGCCATCTTCATTTCTGCTGCTCTCAGTTATGTACTCATTTACTGCTTGGTGAACAGAGGATTTTTCGGCCTTTATGAAAACAACCCAATGAGTAGTTTGAGCTCTTGATTGTCAGCTCTGATGGCAAATGCTGCTTTGATTTTGAATATAGAATTAAAAAAAACTGTGTGTAAGAGTTAGGTCAGTTTATCAAAAAGCAACTTAGCAAAGAAACAAAACAAACAAACCCAAAGAGGACTGACAGGCCAGATTTGTGTAGGTCAGATATGTTCTGGATTCAGTTGCTATGACTTCTTTCCCATTCAGGTATGGGTCTTGGATGCTTGTTCAGATGGTAGAGCACTTTGCACATCCCCAGTATGATCTGTGTTGTTGTGCCGAGTGGTGTGAGGTAACCTCAGGCCTGTTCATCAGCACAAAATTTATTAGCATGATTTGGAGCAATAGTGTGACGACGTACAGCGGTAAAAGTGTGGAGAAGCACATCTGTCGTCTTTTCTTCTTTGTCTTGTTTTACGTGTTTTTTTCTCATACACTCCTGTCCAAACAATTGCCTCATCCCTGCTTGGCATGGAACATTATCATGTCATCAGGATCTTCCAAAGAAAAGGAAAAACAAGAGAGCAGTGAGCTAGCCATGCTCCTGTGACTGGTTGGGCTGACAAAGTGATCTCTCTTAGTGAATTTGCTTCATGGAACATACTTTGAACATAGGTCCGTTCTCTCATTTTCCCTGGTGAGGGAGCACCCCCCCCCTCCCCACCCCTGCCCCCCTCTGTTTTTCAGAATTCAAACAGTTTTTTTTGCACCCATAGATCCTCACAAGCGGCCTTTCAAGCTCTTTGGGATTCTCCCTTCCTTTACAAGGGAAAAATTTGGCTGCAAATGTCCAAAAGTTGCACTCTGTTGATACTTCTTTTCAGCATTCGGCTCAGCCATTATACACTGTGGCATACATCTTTCTCTTCATCCTCCAAGCCCTCTGCTGCAGATATGGAGTCGTGCCTCAGCCCCTCATGTCACAAGTGGTGCCTATGTGCTTACAACCATGAGACCTGCATCTCCTGCATGAAATGTTCCCCATTTAAACCTTGTTACTTGTGCAGACATTGGTACAGTGCGACATGGCGTTCGATGCAGAATTTCGGTATCCACGCACACCTCCAGGACAGTCTGCCAGGTTTAGCTACAGAGTTGCCTGCCTGTCCCAGCTGTACTGGTTTGGTATCTGTGCTGAGGTGCTTAGAGATAGGTCGGCGTCTCTCCCCTCCCCCTCCAGTCTTCTCTGCGCTCTCATCCCCACAGCACCATAAAAGAGATGAGGAGCAGCCAGTGCCGGTGCATTCGTCATGGACTTGTATTACGTCTTTGCCTTGGTAGGGCTTAGGGTTGGATGCTTTCTCTGCAGGGAAGAGATTCAACAGGTGTCCCTGCTGCCGAAGGACAAACCTCAACGAGTGTTGGCTGGGAGGATTGGAGGTTACGTGTCATTTCATTCTGTCATTGTGTCACGTTACTGTCTCAGTTGTTTGTCATTTCATAGTGTCATTTGTTTGTCATTTTGTCAAGTCATTTCTTTATGTGATTTACTTGACTCATTTTATTGTGTTATTTCATTCTGTCATTTAACGGTGAAATTGCACGGCTATTTTCTTTCATCACTTTTTTTAAAATGTCATTTGGGTCACTTGGTTGTCATTTTATTGTTGCAGTGGATCGTGCCACTCCATTTTCATTCAATGTTATTGCATTTTTGGGTCATGTCATTGTGTCATTGTTTTGTGTCGGTCACCTGCCCTGTGTCACATGCAGGAAGTACCACGGCTCTGACAAAGCTTCCTGTCTGGTCGACGTCAGTCGGGGCAAGGTGGAGGTTGTCGTCACCACTTTCGAGACATGCCGAGACAATATTGTGAGTGTGTGTGAATTCTTTTATGTGTTTGTGTGTGTAAATGTGTGTCTGTTTACAACTACCTACAAAGTTAGTTGTTTCTCCCTTTTTGTTATTCTCTTTTGTCACTCAGATATTAACCATTTTTGCAGAATTAGATTTAGTTTTTGCAGCAATATGTCTTTACACTGTATATTTTGTTTAAGAAACTTTTTAGAAATAATGCATATGATATTGAAAACAAAGTTTTTCTGTAAAAGATCGTAACTTCCTGACCAACAGTTGATAAGTTTTTGTTTTTTTATGTGACTATTTTGTTGCATGGTGCAGCATTGATTTTAATTTCACTGTACAATGCGAGGTAAAATTGCTTTTGCAGAATGCCTTAAATACTGTGAAGTGGGATGCAGTGATTGTGGATGAGGTTCACAGAATAAAGGTAGGTCAACAAGTGTGTGTGTGCGTGTGTGTGTATGTGTCTGTGTGTCTGTGTGTGCACTTGCTTATATGCTTGCAAGTTTGTCCTTTTCTTTCTTTTTTTAGATAATGCTGTCTTTGCCTTGCTGCATGTTCTGTAGGCCATGCTATGAGAAAGTTGCAGTCTTTATTCAATACATCATTTCAACTGTCCGGAACTTCCTTTGTATTTAATAGGGAGGGCGCGGGAAGAAGGGGATAGGGAGGGCAGGGATGAGGGATGGGAGTCTGATGTTGTGGATAGGGAAGGGGGGGGGGGGGGGGGGTAGTTTAGAAGATCAGTGAAGCACTTTGCCTGGAAATGACTAGTAATAGAATAACCTCCAAACCTGTGTTAGGGCTTAAAAGCTAAGACAGCATCTGCCTTTGTGTAGGATTTAAAAGCTCCAGTAACCAGTGATTAAGAGAGTTCTAAGACAGTGTCTGCCTTTATGTAGGATTTAAAAGCTCCAGTAACCAGTGATTAAGAGAGTTCTAAGACAGCGTCTGCCTTTATGTAGGATTTAAAAGCTCCAATAACCAGTGATGAAGTGAGTGCTCTTCGTACCTCTGTTTAGGGTTTAAAAGCTCAGACAACCAAAGCTCTGAGAACTCTGAAGTGTGCTCGGCGTTATGGACTAACGGGCACAGCTCTGCAGAACAACATGTCCGAGCTCTGGTGTATTCTGGATTGGTAAGACACTCTCCATTTTTGTTTTGTTTTGATTAGTATCACCTCTTTTTCTTTTTTGTGTGGGCCGGTTAAAAGTTGATTGTTTTCATGTGGGTTGGTTAGAAACTTTTTTCCCTGTTTTGTATGGATTGGTAAACATTTTTCTTTTTGATCGGCTTTATAAGAAACCTTTTTCCTTTTGATGTCCCTCCGGGGGGTTGCGACCTTGTTGTGGTCGGAGGGCTTACGCGGTCCAGTGATCCCTTAGGCTTTGCTGGCGGGGGCATCAATACTTGGGAGATAGGCTGGGTTTTTTCACACTGCTTGTAGGCCTGAGAGGTGAAGATGCTGTATGGCCTAAGCGAAACGTGGTAAGAAGTTGATGCCCCTGGTAGGGCTTCCCATGTCAGATAGGCTAAGGGTGAGGATCCTGACTAAGAGTAACCCGCCTTTCTCCTTTTCTTGTTTTCTGCCTTCCTTATTTGGCCCTTTTCTATCTTCGTCTCCCCTTCAAGTCTTCTTTTACACACTCCTTTTCTCTCTGTGGTCTCCTTAAGATCCGCCGCGTTTGCCGTGCGGTGCGACCTGTGTCGGAGGGAATGAGATCCTGGTGGTTGAGAGAGCCAGCGCTCTCAACACATCACTTTGGCTCGGACCTCTCCTAGACAGGGAGTACACTTTGGCCCGGGTGTACTAATCGGCTCCCCTTCTTGGGGCTGGGTCAAGACAGGCAGTCCCCCTGCTGGCCAAGTGAACCCCTGCAGTGCTCAGCTCTCTGTCCCGGGAGTTGAGCATGATCAGGGGGATAGGGTTGGTGGTTTTCTGTTTGTCGTATATCTCTCCGGAAGCCTGGAAGGGTCAAGACATTGGTTTCTTGGCCCTGGCCCCTTAGTTGGACTCCAAGGTGGGTGGGTAAGGGAGGGATGATTACAATAAACTAAATATGGCTTCTTTAAAAAATATCCCCCCAAAAGGAAGAGGAAGGCAGCATCCCCTGTTTCAGGGGATTTCGAAGGTGACAGTGATTCAGATACTGAGGTACGACAAAGGACAGGATTCTGGGCTTCCTGGCTCGTAATGGAAGGGACGGAGCAGGAAAGACCCTTTCAGCTCTGAGCCCTTTTGCTATCCAGAAGGGCTTTCAGGGTTTAGCAGGTGACCCTCAGTCCATCAAAGATTGCGAAATGGCTCATTCCTCATTCAATGTAGAACAAAAAAAACAGTCTGAACAGCTGCAGAAGGCAACGAAGCTTGTGGACAGGGAGATCAAGGTAATCCCCACAAACAGTTAAATTCATCGAAAGGCATGATTCGCTGCCGGGATTTATCTGGTGTCACAGAGGCAGAGATCAAATCGGAGCTGGCGTCCCAGGGTGTGACGGAGGTGCGCAGGGTGACAGTAAAGAAGGGTGCAGAAAGAGTGGCCACCACACCCTCTTTCTGACATTCTGCAACCCTGTGCTGCCTCGGTCATCTCAAAGTCGGCTACCTGAATGTTCGTGTTCAGCTGTATGTGCCGTCCCCGTTGAGGTGCTTTAGGTGCAGAGGTTTGGCCATGTCAGGGACCGCTGTTCTGGGCAGGAGGTGTGTGGTATTTGCTGCAAGGCAACCCATGATGGGCGTGCAAAGATCGGCACATTGTGCTAACTGCGGTGGCGACCATCCTCCTCTTCACGAAACTGTCCTCTTTGGATTCAAGAATCTGCTATCCAACGTGTCAAAACGGAAAAGAAGATCTCATTTTTTGAAGCCCGGGAAACAGGTTGTGGGCAGTCAGACGCCAACAGCTTCTTCCTATGCTTCGGCTGTAAAGAAATTTCCCACAGTTTTCTACTTAGGTCAGTCTGCTGCCAGACTGATGAATTCATGTTTTCGAAGACATTGCAAGTAAGATCTGTCAGTTCTGGTGGTAGCAGGTCCACCACCTTCCAACCAAAATGAATGCCCTGGTGGAGGCAAAAAATCCGCCACCCTCAGACTGCCCAGCAGTCTACAACATCTGCTGCTGGGCAGATTAAAAAACCAGCCCCCCTACCTCGAACTCCTCTGTCCAGTCCCCGTGCGGGCAAGGGAGTTCAACCCAGTGTGGAGATGGTGGAGATGAGGAAGAAACCTCCACCGTCTCCCAAACCCAGACCTTCTTCACCTGTTGGCAAGTCCGCAGCAGGTCTGAAGAACACAGTCCAGTGAAACTACAAATAAATTCACTCATTGGAAGCAGACGTTGAGGAGGAGATGACCTGATCTCTCTCCTTTTCGCCCTCTGCACCATGGATAGTACTATATTCCATTGGAATATCCGTGGTCTAAATTCCAACTTCGAGGAGCTGCAGCTTCTGTGTCAATCTATAAAACCTTCCGTCGTGGCTCTTCAAGAAACTCAATTCAAAGCCAGAAGACCTTTACTCTTTCTGGCTTTAATATTCTTTCAAAACCTGCACAACCATCCACGTTGGGACTGTCGGGCGGTGTTGCCCTTCTCCTACATAAAACTTTGTTGTATAGTCCTGTTGCTCTGTCTACCTCCCTTCAGGCTGTAGCTGCGAGAGTCACTCTCCACAAGACTGTGACAATCTGTTCCCTTTATCTCCCACCTTCTGTCCCGGTTTGTCGTCAGGACCTTGTCAGTCTGATAGGAGAACTTCCTCGACCTTTTTTGCTGTTGGGTGACTTTAACGGTCACAATCCTCTTTGGGGTAGTGCCGGTACGTCATCCAGAGGTCTGCTAATTGAGGATGTCCTTTCAGACTTGGATTTGTGTTGTCTGAACGACGGATCAGCAACTTACCTCCACTCTTCCACAGGTTCACTTTCGTGTTTAGATTTGTCGGTTTGTGACCCCTCGCTGGTCCTGGACTATGAGTGGTCTGTCCATGACGATCTGCACGGAAGTGACCATTTCCCTGTCCTTCTACAACTGTATTAACTGAACATGTCTCTGTCTCTCAGCATCTCAATTATAAGAAAGCAAACTGGGATCTATTTGCAGCCACTATTTCCAAGGAGTTCCAGGACATGATTTTCTTCAGAGTCCGGACCCAGCAGAATCACTGACTAACACTATAATCAAATGTGCTAAAGCCTGTATTCCAGTGTCTCCGATAAACTTCAAATGCCAAAAACACCCTGGTTCGATTCAGAATGCCAACAAATTTCTAAAGTTAGAAAACGGGCTCAGCGTCAGGTATACCAACGACCTTCGGGTCCCAACGCTCGAGCCCATCAGAAACTCTGTGCTAAATCAGACACACTTTTAAAATCAGTAAACGTCGGTCCTGGAGAAGCTTCTGCTCCAGGCTGACATCAAAAACTTCTAAGAAAAAAGTGTGGAACATCATTAAGAAAATCAAAGGGAAGAACACCTGTCCCACTGTGAACCATCTCAAGTTTTCGGATTCTTTAATAACAGAGAAGAAAGCAGTTGTAATCTGCTTGCTTTAACCATTGAAAGAATCCTCCTCTTCTAATAAATCAGCCACTTTTGTCAAAAACAAAGCCCTAAAAGAAAAATCACCCTGCAACTTTTCGTCCGATAACATGGAAGACTACAATCTTCCTTTCACGTTAAACGAGCTGAAATTGCCTTACTTTCTTGCAGCGATTCCTCTCCAGGTATAGATGAAATCCATTATCAGCTGTTGAAACATCTTCCGCTAGAAGGTCTGAACACACTGCTACAGGTCTACAACCATGTGTGGACTACAGGTTTTTTTCCACCCTCTTGGCGGAAAGCCCTCATTATTCCCATCCCCAAACCTGGAAAAGATCTTTTAACCCTTCAAACTACCGTCCCATAGCTTTGACCAGCTGTGTCTGTAAAAACTGTGGAGAAAAATGGTCAATGCTAGGCTCATGTGGAAACTCGAAACGATGGCCTTTTGGCGAAAGAACAGTGTGGTTTCCGTAAACATCGGTCTACAGTTGACCATTTGATTCGTCTGGAATCTACACTTCGGAATGCCTTTCTGAACAAACAGCATGCTGTGGCAATTTTTTTCGACTTGGAGAAGGCCTACGATACTACCTGGAAGTCGGGGATACTTCATGATCTCCACGATCTGGGTTTTCGAGGTCATCTTCCGCTTTTTATTCAAAATTTTTTGGCAGAACGACAGTTTCAGGTCCGGGTTGGCACCACTCTCTCTGATGTTCACGAGCAGGAGTTGGGTGTTCCACAGGGGAGCATACTGTCTCCTGCCCTCTTTAGCATAAAGATCAACAACATTGTGAAATCAGTTCAGCAGGGTTCAGACTGCTCATTGTTTGTGGATGATTTCGCTGTCTACGCAACTGGAAGCCTGTACCCGAGTGTCCAGCGCAGGCTCCAGCTTTGCGTAGATAAAATCCATCGGTGGGCGGATGAAAACGGTTTCACCTTTTCTCCAACAAAGACGCAGTGTATTCACTTCCATAATTTCCGTCAGTTTTTCCCAGATCCTGAACTTCAAGTAGGGAAATCTCCCATCCCAGCTGTTAAAGAGGCCAAATTTCTGGGAGTCATTTTTGACCAAAAACTTAACTTTCTCAGCCTATTAAAAACCTCAAAACTGCTTGCCAGAAAGCACTGAATATTCTGCGGGTCGTTAGCGCACACTGACTGGGGCGCTGATAAGAAAACTTTGCTGCACCTCTACAGAGCCTTTGGTCCGTTCCAAATTGGACTACGGTTGTGCTGTCTACGGCTCCCGCAAGATCGTCTTACCTCAAACTCTTGGACCCTATCCACCATCAAGGGCTTCGTCTCTGTCTTGGAGCATTCCGCACCACCCCTGTGTACAGCCTGTACGCAGAGGCGGGTGAACCTTCACTGTCCAACCGCAGGCTGAAACTGTCTTTGAATTATTACATCAGACTGTTCTCGGAACCAGAAAACCTGCCTATGACTGTGTCTTTGATCCTCCGTTCCAAAGTAAGTTTGTAAACAACCCTAAATGTATTCCGCCGTTTGGTCTTCGTATGCAGCCTCACGTGCGGAATGCAGGTTAGACCTAGGTGTAGTATCTGATTTTTCCAAGTTTCGGATCAACCACGTGGACTTCTTCACGCCAGAGATTCGTTTTGATCTTGCAGCTTTTCGCAAAGAGTCTACCAGCTCTCTGGCGTACAAGGCATTGTATGCTGAGCTCTGTTTGAAATTCCCTCCTGTCAAAAAGTTTTTACTGACGGTTCCAAATCTAAGATGGAGTGGCCTGTGCAGCCTACTGCCCTGGGCTCCTTCTCAGATACTGTTGGAACATATTCATTCAGATGCTTCTGTCTATTCTGCTGAACTTACTGCTCTGGTTTTGGCTTTGAAGATAATCTCACATTCTTCAAGAGGGACTTTCTGGTTCTGTCGGATTCGCTGTCAGCTTTGGAGGCCATAGCTGGCCGCAACCTTCAGCATCCAGAACTTTTACTTTTTTTTGAACTTTTTAGTAAGTTGAAGGCGGACGGTTACAACATTACTCTTGCTTGGGTTCCTGGTCATGTTGGCATCGGCGGGAACGAAATGGTTGATCGTTTAGCCAAGAACGCCACAAGGAGAGAAACTGTCCAACACTTATATCCCCTGCTCAGATGTGAAACCCAAAATTAACGATTATGTGAGGACCTCTGGCAGGAGGATTGGAACACACAGACGAATAACAAACTCTTTCAGATCCGTCCAAACCTTTAAGGACTTCTCCCATCTACGTGGGTGGTCGTAAAGAGGAAACGGTTCTGTGCCGGCTGCACACCGGCCATTCGTATTTACCCATTCTTACCTTTTAAAGAGTGAGAAGCTCCGTGGTGCATTCCATGTCATGCGCCACTCACAATGAAACATGTTCTTTTAGAGTGTTGGGACTTGCACGATGTGAGACACAAACATTTTACAGCGGGAGTCCATGAAGATCCTGTTCAGGGATGTCCCGCCTGACGTGATCCTTGAGTTTTTGAGAGAAATTAACATTTTTCATCTGATTTAAGATTTTACGGAAGAAGATTTTTAACAAAGTTTCTGGTGCGTTTGTTAGACGATGTCATTTAACGAGATGTGTGAAAGTTTTTTTTTTTTTTTTTTTTTTTTTTTTTTTTTTTTTTTTTTAAATGACTGGTGAGTTGATTTTTAACGTGGTGACAGCCCTGATGTGGCCCTCTGCGGTCGCTGGGCTATAAGCAACATTATCTTATTCTTATCCTTTTGATGTGGATTGGAACATCTTTTTTTCTTTTTTTTCGTATGGGTTGATAAGAAACCTTGAAAAAAAAGAATTTTACTGCAAAAGTGTTTTTATGATTATACTTACCTGTCCAGACAAATGCCTCTATCACCGGTTGGGTGTGGAACAAGGCATATATCAGGATTCCCAATTCCCATAATGTGATAGAAATTGAGAGCAGGGGAGCTAACTCTTCATGTAACCATCAGGAAATTGGGAACAGTCTCCCTTAATGAGTTCTTACTCAATTCACCCTTACTGCCTGAAGTTAGTTTTTCGTTACCTTTTCCATACTGCGGGGGTGGAGGGAGGGTGTCTAAGCATTTGGACAGGTAAGTATATCGTAACACAACTTTTAATAGTAAAATTTCTTTTCTTCATACTTACCTGTCCAAACTAATGCCAGAATATTGAAAAGGATGATGGGATTTCTCACCTGATAAACCAGTCCAATCCTCAGACTCAGATATGCACAAGGCTAACTACAGCTCATCCCAGAGCTCAGCGCCTCGGCTTTTTCCTGGCGGTTAAAGGATTGTCCCCACTCTCCCTCATGGCTCCACACACATGAGTCAAATATGAGAAACCAAAATTAGCCAGGTTCAGGAGAAGGAGACTCAACCAATCAGACCTTACATACCAGTGTAAACAATTGCTGCCTGACAAGCAGGATTTGCATACACTAAGACACATAGTAATGTCAAAGAAATACAGTAATGGCCGAGGGCAAAAGATGACAGTATTACAGTGGGTGTATCATGAACACCAAATTAACGTGGTGAAAGGGCCAGTACATATGTCACCAAACAAGTGCACGGGGCTTGCCACTGGTTGCCCAGTATCAAGCGGCTGTAAGGAATATACATCAAATATGATCCCAGGTGCTTGTCCAGGGGCAAGAGAGGGTGTGTCATGAACACCAAATTCATGTGTTAAAAGGCGCCATAATACAAGAATAAATGGAGGAAACAAGGGGGCAGCCAGAACACCCAACACACTTGCCTATCAAGGTACAAAGGAAGGAGGGCTGGATAGCCATTTCCCAGATGGCTGTGCCAACAAAAATGGTCCAAGTAAATACGAGAGGTGGTTAACCCAGACAAATACTGAGACCCTTGTGTGGGTAATGCTGTATATAAACCAAAGAAAAGGAGTGTGCCATGACCACTTGAACATCACGTGGCCAGAGATGGGGTCGTCACTAGAGTCGGTCCATGAATGCGCCATAAACTCTCAAACTGATATGGCGAAAGGCGACATCTGTGAACGTGTAATGACAGAGCCACAGCCCTTGGTGGCAAAATAGGGTCTCACTCTTTCCTCGGCAGGTTTCTGTCTTTTTCTCTTTAATCTGACACATTTTTTTTTGCGTGGATTTGTAAGCAAACTCTTTTTCCTTTTTGTGTGGATTACTACAACTTTTCATATGAATTGATAAAACATCTTTCTCTTTTGTGTGAATTGATAAAACATCTTTTTTGTGTGTGAATTGATAAAACATCTTTCTTTTTTGTGTGAATTGATGAGACATCTTTTTCCTTTTTTGTGGATCGGTTAGAGATTTCTTTTTCATACAGATTATTAAAAAGCTTTTTTTCTTTTTTTTGTGTGTGGATTGAAAAACGTCTGTTTCCTTTTTGCGTGAATTGGTTACAAACCCTCTGTATACTGTAGATTGGATTTGGACAGGGAGTCATGGTGATATACATGTCCACCCTCTGCTGTGTCATGTAGAATTGTCTTGGACAGGGAGTCATGTTGAGATACATGCCCAACCTCCAATGCATCTCATAGTGGACAGGGAGTTGTGTTGAATTCATGTCTACCCTCCACTGTACCCGGTAGAAGTATCTTGGGCAGCGAGTCATGATGAAATACATGACAGCATCAGTCAAGCTGACATTGCTTGATAACTGTTTAGAATGGTTGTGGTCTGCTTGTGCGTGCTGGCTCGCTGCCAGGCATTGTCGTTTGTCTTCTGTTCCTTTTAAGAGATGCCGAGAATCTGTCAGCATTTTACTGCTGTGCACCAGTACTCAGTGTCCAGCACTGACATGCAAAGAGAAGGGGTGATGTCACCAATGGCCTGCAGAGAGAAGTGGTGATGTCACCAGTGACATGCAGAGAGAAGGGGTGATGTCACCAGTGACCTGCAGAGTTACATCTTCATGGGAAGTTCCAGCACTGACATGCAAAGAGAAGGGATGATGTCACCAGTGACCTGCAGAGAGAAGGGGTGATGTCACCAGTGACCTGCAAAGAGAAGGGGTGATGTCACCAGTGACCTGCAAAGAGAAGGGGTGATGTCACCAGTGACCTGCAAAGAGAAGGGGTGATATCACCAGTGACCTGCAGAGTTACATCGTCATGGGAAGGCACCAGACAGACCTGGTTCTCCAGATGACGTTCAGTCTTGTCACGGTAGACACAGCCGGAGCGAGCCTTGTCTTGACCTCTGTGGTGGTGCTGCCGTCCTGGCTAACAATAGATCCGAGATCCCTGAACTGGCCCTCTGCTGTCTCCTTTTCAGCAAATCGAGTCGAGTTCTCCTCCGCGATTTCTCAGTAAGGTCCATGTCGTCAGCACAATGCAGGTTGCTAGGATGTCTGCATAGAACCATGACTCACAGGAGCTGTGGATTCCCACTGTTGTAAGTTAGCATGTCTCAGGACCAGTGTAAGAATGGTTTCACCTGGTCTTTCACCTCTGTTCCAGGGCACAGCCCAATGTCCTGGGCAGTGCGGAGGACTTTGAAGAGGACTTTGTCCGCCCCATAGAGCTGGGCCAGAAGCAGAACGCTACCAAGAGGGAGCTCGCAGTGGCCAGAAAGAGTGAGTACAGTCAAGCTGCATGTTGTCATTTTAAAACCACGATTCACTGTTTTAATAACTAATATTTTAATTTATGCCAGTGAACAATAAATACACACATACGGACAAACACTTATGACCAACGGTCGGAGAAATAACAGATTACTGTGGTGTGGTGTATTCCCCTCTGACTGCTTTCATGTTTATTTTACAGCATAAAACAGACAGGGATTTCTTTTGACAAACATATATTCTTCAAAAGGCAACAGAAATGAAAAATGCAAAAAAGATGTAATCTTGGGAGAACAGTTTTGTGCATATTTGATGCCTGTTGTTTCTGATATCTGGAGAAAAAACATTTGTCAAAAATTCACATGTTTGTTTCATGTTCTGTTTTAGATATGTGTACTGTTAATTTGTACCTTGTTTTGTGTGTTCATTTGCTTTCGTCCTATGGATAATACAGTCCTGTCAGGCAGACTTTGCTGATGTGTGTTCTTGTCATTGCAAACACTTTGTTTATTAGTCTTGCAGGTGGGGCCGGAATAGCTCAGTTGGTAGAGCGCCGGACTCGTGATCCTGGGGTTGCGGGTTCGAATTTCGGTATAGGGGGATTTTTCCCTCGGAGTTAACATTGGTTCTGACTCCATTCCCCATACAGTCCTTCGAATGAGACTATAAACCGAGGTTCCGTGTGTGAACGCACGCACAACATCTTGCACACACGTAAAATCCCATCACCAACTTTCGGAAGAGAAGGCCAGTTTGGCCGTTGGTATGGATGACACGTGACACATAGCATGCACCTTCCCCGAAGATGGAGTATGGCTGCCTTAATGGCGGGATAGAAAAGGGTCATACACACAAAACTCCACTGCCTGGCTATACAGGGAGTGTCCGCAGGAGTATCAGCCTGCGTACGCAGAAAGAAAGAAAAAAAAGTCTTGCAGGTAACAGTGTTTGGGGCCTGAAAAATGCAAATTTTGTTTTCCAGTCTCACAAATATCTCTTTTGGGGGCCTAAAAATTGCTGAGAGGTATCAAACATGCACAGAACTCCCTGTCTCAAATCATTGTATGGATTTTGGTAGTGGTATTTGTATCCCTATCCAGGATGGTCTTGAACATTGTGAATAACTATATATAATTATATAATAAGTTTGTTACTGTCCATGTGGTGATTCAGTGGGGACCCCAGTTTGAATGGCTTCTCAGCTTCCATGTCTGTGGTGTGTGTAAAAGTGTCGAGACCCATGGACACTGTTATGAGGATGTTATGATGATTACCTCTTCCATGCCCATGGGGTTTGGGTGAAAGTGTTAAGATCTGTGGATACTGTTACGATTATGATGACCACTTCCATGTCTTGTGTGTGTGTGTGTGTGTGTGTATGTGTGTGTGTGTGTGTGTGTGTGTGTGTGTGTGTGTGTGTGTGTGTGGTGGTATGGTATAGATGAAGAGGTGTGGTAGTACTTATAAATCTGTGTGTGAGTGTGTTTGTGTGTGTGAGTGATGTGTGCGTGCGCATGTGTGTGTGTGTGTGCGTGTGTGTGAGTGTGTGTGTGTGTGTATGCATGTATGTGTGTGTGTGTGTGTGCATGTGCGTGTGTGTGTGAGGTGTGGTGTGGTTGGGCATGTGGTATCATATATGTGTGTGTGTGCGCAAGTGTGTGTGTGTATGTACATGTGTAGATGTATATGTTTGTACATGTATGTGTGCATGTGTGCGCAGAGAAGGAAGAATTTGCAGGGGTCAGGCAGAAAATGATGCTGAGAAGAACCAAGAAGTTGATAGCTGACCAACTGCCAGTGAAAAGTAAGCCTTTCCACTGAACTGATGACCTCCACTCTGTGCACCCACTGTGTGTGTCTTCATCATGTTCTTTACATCCTGTACTCTGGTTGTCTCTCAGTTCTAACAGCTGACCCCAGGCCCAGGAGCCCCCGTGACCTCCAGCCCCTATATGGCATCCCACTGACCTCAGCACATTTCAGCCTAATGGTGACAGTTGGCCACTCTTCATTTCTCTTTGGAGATAATAAAGTGGTCTTGACTTGACTTGACTTGACTTGACTTGATTTGACTAGAGTTCCCTGCCTGTGGTATTGCAGTCTGCTGGCTGTCTCAGTTGTGTTACTTTGTGTGACCTCAACAATCCCAGAGAAAAAGGGGAAGTGGATTACAGAAAGAGGATCCCTCCTGTTTCAATTTTCTGATTTTTTTTAAAAAATGTGGAATGAAGTGAGCTGCGCTCAGCCAGGTAAAATTCTGGTGATCAAGGGAGGCTTTACCTTGTGATTTGGCTTAGGTAACGGCATGGTAACCATGACAACTCTGTGATCAGCTCTGAGAGTTGTCATTCATTGGTATGTGAACAACGATACAGTAAAGAAATCGATACAGACCATGAATAGAAAGTTGACCATGCCTGGCAGGACAGTGCTTTTGTGGACGGATCTGATAGTTCATGATATACAGGTGACTTCAGTGTGTCATAGTAAGGTTACCCCCACCCCCACCCCTCCCAAAATCTTTTCTGGCATCCCTGAATTTGAAGTGACCTGGTGATGCCACATCTAGCCTGGTTTGTTGAAACGAGGACAGAGGATTCTGCAGACCAGGCTGCCCAACTCTCTGCTGCTACTGGACAGTATGAACCACAGAATTTTTTTTACACTTTTTTTTACTAACATGAAAAGTAAACTTGAATGGGAAAGAAAAGGTTTTATTCTTTAAGTGTCTGAGCGATGAAATGAGAGAGAGGTAGGGAGGGAGGGAAGAAGGGAGCAGAAGAGAAGGGGGGGGGGGGGCAGTTGAATGTTGTTAATAATGTTTTGATTCTCCATTTTCCATAGTGTAAAACATCTAAAAATGATCATGAATGAAACACTAATATAGGTTATATGAGCACAGAAAAAGACAGGTTAAGATTTCTGCTGTCATTGAAGAGAATCACACACTGAACGCTGCACTAATTACACTGTAAATGGTAATATCAGTCATGAAAACTGTATAATGCATCTAGGTGCCAGCGAGCATGGGAAGCATAAAATATCATCAATGTGAGGTTGTACACCCTCATCAGATGTAAGAATAAGAGTTACTGTCCTTGTTTCTTTTTCCACGTGTGGCACCTTTGTTTCGTGGTATGTTAGGTGTGTCATGTTTTGATGGACGAAGAGGTGTGGGTTGTTGCTGTTGTTGTTGACTGACGATGGCCTCATGGTGGCAGCGGACCGAGTGGTGTTTTGCCGGCTGGTGCCGCTGCAGATCAGTGTCTACAAAGCGGTGCTGTCTCACCCAGACCTCAAGATGGCACTGTGCATGAATGAGGCGTGCAGCTGTGGGAGTGGACTGAGCCGTGGCCGCTGTTGTTACAAGGTGAGCTTTGGCTGTGTCACAGGTACGGACTGTTTCGACCAGATGAGAGTGTCTGCCATGTCACAAGTGTGGACTGTTGTAACCGGGTGAGCGTCCACTGTGTCATAGATATGTATTGTTGTGACCAGGTGAGAGTGTCCACTGTGCCACAGGTGAGGACCGTTGTGACCAGGTGGGTGTCAGTGTGTCACAGGTATGTATTGTTGTGACCAGGTGAGAGTGTCCACTGTGTCACAGGTGTGGACTGTTTTGTGACCAGATGAGTGTCTGCTGTGTCACAAGTGAGAGTGTCTGCTGTGTCACAGGTGTGGACTGTTTTGTGACCAGATGAGAGTGTCCACTGTGTCACAAGTGAGAGTGTCTGCTGTGTCACAGATGAGGACTGTTGTGCCCAGGTGAGAGTGTCTGCTGTGTCACAGGTGTGGACTGTTTTGTGACCAGATGAGTGTCCACTGTGTCACAAGTGAGAGTGTCTGCTGTGTCACAGGTGTGGACTGTTGTGACCAGGTGAGAGTGTCCACTGTGTCACAGGTGTGGACTGTTTTGTGACCAGATGAGTGTCTGCTGTGTCACAAGTGAGAGTGTCCACTGTGTCACAGGTGTGGACTGTTTTGTGACCAGATGAGTGTCTGCTGTGCCACAGGTGTGGACTGTTTGTGACCAGATGAGTGTCTGCTGTGTCACAGGTGTGGACTGTTTTGTGACCAGATGAGTGTCTGCTGTGTCACAGGTGTGGACTGTTGTGACCAGGTGAGAGTGTCCACTAAGTCACAGGTGTGGACTGTTTTGTGACCAGATGAGTGTCTGCTGTGTCACAGGTGTGGACTGTTTTGTGACCAGATGAGTGTCTGCTGTGTCACAGGTGTGGACTGTTGTGACCAGGTGAGAGTGTCCACTAAGTCACAGGTGTGGACTGTTTTGTGACCAGATGAGTGCTGTGTCACAAGTGAGAGTGTCTGCTGTGTCACAAGTGAGAGTGTCCACTGTGTCACAGGTGTGGACTGTTTTGTGACCAGATGAGCATCTGCTGTGTCACAAGTAGAGTGTCTGCTGTGTCACAGATGAGGACTGTTGTGACCAGGTGAGAGTGTCTGCTGTGTCACAGGTGTGGAGTGTTGTGACCAGGTGAGAGTGTCCACTGTGTCACAGGTGTGGACTGCTTTGTGACCAGATGAGTGTCTGCTGTGTCACAAGTGAGAGTGTCTGCTGTGTCACAAGTGTGGACTGTTGTGACAAGGTGAATGTCTACTGTGTTAACACTGATACAGTTGTACTGTATAGTGTTGAGACAAAGTGACCAGATCTGTGTCCGCTGAATCACAGGTATGTACATTTGTGACCAAGTGAGTGTCCGCTGTGTCACAGGTATGTACTGTTGTGACAAGGTGAGCATCTGCAGTATCTCAGGTATGTACTCTTGTTACAAAGTGAGCTTTCACAGGTATGTACTGTGTCAGTTGAGTGAACGTTACAGAGGTAGGTATTGTGTCAGAGGTTTGTAATGTGTCAGTTAACTGATCTTTTCAGAGGTAGGTGCCGTGTCAGAGCTGTGTAATGTTTCAGTTGTTTACTTTGTCAGTTGCATATATCGTCTCAGAGGTGTGTACTGTGTCAGAGATATGAACTGTGTTAGTTATATGTATTGTGTCGGAGGCGTGTACCATGTCAGAGTTGCATAATGTGTCAGTTATGAACTGTGTTAAATATATGTATTGAGTCGGAGGCGTGTACCATGTGTCAGATATGAACTGTGTTAGTTGCATGTATTATGTTGGAGGCGTGTACTATGTCAGAGTTGCATGATGTGTCAGACTGATATCGAAGGCATGCGCATGGGAGTGTGTGTGTGTGCATGTGTATGTGTGTGTGTATAAGAGTGTGCGTGACTCTGTGTGTGTGTATGTGTGTGTGTGTGTATGTGTGTGTGTGTGTGTGTGTGTGTGTGTGTGTGTGTGTGTGTGTGTGGGCACATGTGTGTCATGCTGTTAGTACAACCTATTTCGACCATTGTACAATGGTTTTTTTTTTTTTTTTTAAAGAATTACTTATTTAGTTCCATGTCCATCTACATTTGATATTTTCTGGTATGAGATAGGTTTTCCTGAAGAAAAGTGGCTGCAATGACATGAGAATGTATGCAGAATGAACAGTCAGTGGTGAAAGGGTTAAAACTGTGTCTGTTCAAAAAAGTAAAAGAACCTGTCTGGTGAACCCTGCTGATAACGAACCTCCTAGTCAGTCTCCCTCCTGTAAAGAGTTTTTTTCTTCTGAAACGTATGTTCCTTTTGTGTAAAGCGAATTGATCTCATGCCCCACTCCCATCAGTGTAAAACCTTACCGTGAAGGACTTCCACAGGTTGTTGTTGAGGTGATCCTCTCTAAACACACTCCATGTCTCCCGCTGTGTGCAGAAGATGAAGAGAGCCCGATCGCCGAGGTCGGTGATGTTCACCTTCATGCATGTGCTTTCTCAAAGCATCTAATCACATTGCCCTCCTCACTCCCCACGCCAGGATGAGTTCCGACCAGGTGAAACAGGCCCACACCTGTGCAAGATTGCCTTCAAAGATCACCCGGAGTTTATGGAGCTGGCCCGTGATGCAGCCTTCCGCACACTGTCTGACCCAAGTACTGTGGGAAGATGAAGGTGAGACGTACCTTTTGGTGTTACATGCTGCACCATATTGGACTTGCAGCAGTACACGTGAATGCATGTACACATACACACTCACACATACATGAACACACCACACACACACACACACACAC
The DNA here is from genome assembly GCA_018398815.1 of Conus ventricosus. NCBI lineage: Eukaryota > Metazoa > Mollusca > Gastropoda > Neogastropoda > Conidae > Conus > Conus ventricosus. The sequence continues at coordinate 41,665,342 of CM031606.1, forward strand.
AAAGCACAAACACTCGCGCAGGCAGGTGCATACATGGAAAGTTGTCCGTTTTTGTAGACCTTCACTGAATTCTGTCTGTCTTTTGCAGGTCTTCATGGAATGCTGTCTGTCTTTTGCAGGTCTTTCATGGAATGCTGTCTGTCTTTTGCAGGTCTTTCATGGAATGCTGTCTGTCTTTTGCAGGTCCTTCATTGAATGTTGTCTGTTTGCAGGTCCTTGATGGAATGCTGTCTGTGTTTTGCAGGTCCTTGATGGAATGCTGTCTGTGTTTTGCAGGTCCTTCAAAGAATGCTGTCTGTGTTTTGCAGGTCCTTGATGGAATGCTGTCTGTGTTTTGCAGGTCCTCCATGGAAAGCTGTCTGTGTTTTGCAGGTCCTGATGGAATGCTGTCTGTTTTTTTGCAGGTCCTTGATGGAATGCTGTCTGTGTTTTGCAGGTCCTTGATGGAATGCTGTCTGTTTTGCAGGTCCTCCATGGAATGCTGTCTGTGTTTTGCAGGTCCTTGATGGAATGCTGTCTGTGTTTTGCAGGTCCTTTATGGAATGCTGTCTGTGTTTTGCAGGTCCTTGATGGAATGCTGTCTGTGTTTTGCAGGTCCTTGATGGAATGCTGTCTGTGTTTTGCAGGTCCATGATGGAATGCTGTCTGTGTTTTGCAGGTCCTTGATGGAATGCTGTCTGTGTTTTGCAGGTCCTTGATGGAATGCGTCTGTGTTTTGCAGGTTCTCCATGGAATGCTGTCTGTGTTTTGCAGATCCTTGATGGAACGCTGTCTGTGTTTTGCAGGTTCTCCATGGAATGCTGTCTGTGTTTTGCAGGTCCTTGATGGAATGCTGTCTGTGTTTTGCAGGTCCTTCATGGAATGCTGTCTGTGTTTTGCAGGTCCTTGATGGAATGCTGTCTGTGTTTTGCAGGTCCTTGATGGAATGCTGTCTGTGTTTTGCAGTCCATGATGGAATGCTGTCTGTGTTTTGCAGGTCCATGATGGAACGCTGTCTGTGTTTTGCAGGTCCTTGATGGAATGCTGTCTGTGTTTTGCAGGTCCTTGATGGAATGCTGTCTGTGTTTTGCAGGTCCATGATGGAATGCTGTCTGTGTTTTGCAGATCCTTGATGGAACGCTGTCTGTGTTTTGCAGGTCCTCATGGAATGCTGGTCTGTGTTTTGCAGGTTCTCCATGGAATGCTGTCTGTGTTTTGCAGGTTCTCCATGGAATGCTGTCTGTGTTTTGCAGGTTCTCCATGGAATGCTGTCTGTGTTTTGCAGGTTCTCCATGGAATTCTGTCTGTGTTTTGCAGGTCCTTGATGGAATGCTGTCTGTGTTTTGCAGGTCCTTGATGGAATGCTGTCTGTGTTTTGCAGGTTCTCCATGGAATGCGTCTGTGTTTTGCAGGTTCTCCATGGAATGCTGTCTGTGTTTTGCAGGTCCTTCATGGAATGCTGTCTGTGTTTTGCAGGTCCTTGATGGAATGCTGTCTGTGTTTTGCAGGTCCTTGATGGAATGCTGTCTGTGTTTTGCAGGTTCTCCATGGAATGCTGTCTGTGTTTTGCAGGTTCTCCATGGAATGCTGTCTGTGTTTTGCAGGTCCTTCATGGAATGCTGTCTGTGTTTTGCAGGTCCTTCATGGAATGCTGTCTGTGTTTTGCAGGTCCTTGATGGAATGCTGTCTGTGTTTTGCAGGTTCTCCATGGAATGCTGTCTGTGTTTTGCAGGTTCTCCATGGAATGCTGTCTGTGTTTTGCAGGTTCTCCATGGAATGCTGTCTGTGTTTTGCAGGTCCTTGATGGAATGCTGTCTGTGTTTTGCAGTTCTCCATGGGAATGCTGTCTGTGTTTTTGCAGGTTCTCCATGGAATGCTGTCTGTGTTTTGCAGGTTCTCCATGGAATGCTGTCTGTGTTTTGCAGGTTCTCCATGGAATGCTGTCTGTGTTTTGCAGGTTCTCCATGGAATGCTGTCTGTGTTTTGCAGGTCCTTGATGGAATGCTGTCTGTGTTTTGCAGGTTCTCCATGGAATGCTGTCTGTGTTTTGCAGGTTCTCCATGGAATGCTGTCTGTGTTTTGCAGGTCCTTCATGGAATGCTGTCTGTGTTTTGCAGGTCCTTGATGGAATGCTGTCTGTGTTTTGCAGGTCCTTGATGGAATGCTGTCTGTGTTTTGCAGGTTCTCCATGGAATGCTGTCTGTGTTTTGCAGGTTCTCCATGGAATGCTGTCTGTGTTTTGCAGTCCTCAGACATGTTTACCTCCCGACCTCACCGGGAGATTCTCCCGAGTTCAGACGTTGTTATACGGTCTCCCGCTCGACTTCAAATCTCCCGATCGCGAAACGCGCTTTCTCCCGTTGCTCACCGAAACCACTTCGGCAGATTTCCGATCCAGAATTTTATCAGCATACAGTTCACTGTCGGTGGCGCCCGGCCAAGTTACCTGTTCTCTCGCGCGTGTGCGGTGATGAGTTACGCGTCCGCCATAGTCGTCGCGGGCGGGAAGTTGATGCAGCTGAACGCTACCACTTCTGCGCAGTGAAAATGGCGGCGATTGAGAAGAAGCTGTGCTCATGAAACTGATGAAAGCGGCGGCGACTCAGACTGGATTCCCGTGTGATTGATGCGGTTAAGAAGAAGAAGAAATATTTTCAAAAGTTCAAGCTGCAGTACAGACAGACTTCCCGGACATTATATCATCAAAGTAAAGGAGCAGAGTTCGCCTTCTGCACCAAGTGCAAACTTCACTTCAGTATCTCCAGAGCATACTACATTATAGTATGCTCTGGTATCTCGCATGGCGGACAACACGACATAAAAAGGCATGTCAACTGTGAGTCTCATAAGTGTTGCGCGCGCAGTTCCGGCCCACAGATTACGAACTTTTTTACGGCTGCCGTGACCAAAGACGACGCCAAAGGAAAGTTGGAAGATGACATCACAAAGGCAGAAGCAACACTGTGTCGAGTGATAGGAGGTGTCACAGCTGACACAGTCATTGAACAGTTCATCACATATCAGTGTACTGATATAAGGCAATGTGTGACTGAAGGGGATGCTGATGGGATTGATTCCACATGGAAGAAGATTGGGGAACTGGATGAAGGGCTTCTGTCAGAATTGTCTCTTGTGATGAGAGGTATCTTGACTATTCCTCATGGCAGCGCTCACTGTGAGCGTGTCTTCTCATGTGTCAAGAAGAACAGGACTAGCCAGCGGGCCTCCCTTTCAGATGTTACCCTGGAGAGTTTACTGGTGGTCAAATCAGATCCCAGGGAACCTGTCGAGGCTGTCAGGGACATGTCCTCTGAATCCGTGCGCAGGTAAGAAGTGCTTACACGCAAAGTCTTAAGCACCACTAGACTAACCTAAAATGAAAAGACAGCAAGCCATGTACTGTATATTCATCATGCAGAACTATTTTTAAGTTAGTGAAAAGTGCTATTTGCTCTCCCTGTGTGTAGTCACCATGCAGAACTATCTAGTTAGTGACAAACTGTGCTGGCTGCTCTCCCTGTGTGTAGGCATCATGCAGAGCTGTATGAAGTTAGTGACAAACTGTGCTGGCTGCTCTCCCTGTGTGTAGTCATCATGCAGAGCTGTATGAAGTTAGTGACAAACTGTGCTGGCTGCTCTCCCTGTGTGTAGGCATCATGCAGAACTGTATGAAGTTAGTGGAAAAGTGCTGGTTGCTCTCCCTGTGTGGTGTAACTGAACATTAACAATAAAAAGTGCTGCCTGCAGAACTCTATGATAGAGTGACGTTTTGCTGTGTTTCTTCATCATGTTGAGCACACACACAACAAAGGGTAAGTGAGATATATATTCTAAAGCTGTCGCAGAAATGTGTTTTCCACAGTCATATTATATTTTGTTTTTGGTTTTTAACGTGCGAGGGGAAATCTACTGTTTTGAGACCAAATCTACTGGTTTGCTACACCTAATCTACTGGTCAAGGGGATAGAGGGGTAAACAGGTCTGGGTCCTTCATGGAATGCTGTCTGTGTTTTGCAGGTTCTCCATGGAATGCTGTCTGTGTTTTGCAGGTCCTTGATGGAATGCTGTCTGTGTTTTGCAGGTTCTCCATGGAATGCTGTCTGTGTTTTGCAGGTTCTCCATGGAATGCTGTCTGTGTTTTGCAGGTTCTCCATGGAATGCTGTCTGTGTTTTGCAGGTCCTTGATGGAATGCTGTCTGTGTTTTGCAGGTTCTCCATGGAATGCTGTCTGTGTTTTGCAGGTTCTCCATGGAATGCTGTCTGTGTTTTGCAGGTTCTCCATGGAATGCTGTCTGTGTTTTGCAGGTCCTTGATGGAATGCTGTCTGTGTTTTGCAGGTTCTCCATGGAATGCTGTCTGTGTTTTGCAGGTCCTTGATGGAATGCTGTCTGTGTTTTGCAGGTTCTCCATGGAATGC
>CM031606.1:41674737-41687237 GCA_018398815.1 Conus ventricosus
TCAGTTTATGCATCCATTTTGATTTATTTATCAGTTTTGTTCGATTTTGAGTTATTTTCTCTTAGTGCATTTACTTATCTTTTTAATTCAAGCATTTTTCTTTTCATCACTCAAGAAAAGATAATATGACTTATTTCTCTTAGTGTATTTACTTATCTTTTTAATTCAAGCATTTTTCTTTTCATCACTCAAGAAAAGATAATTCATCACATAGCCTTTCTTCCAGCTGTAAACACCACCAGCCTGGCCTAGTCATCTCTGTGTTGCTGTTGCTGTGTTTCTAGTTTGTCATGCTTTTTCTTTTACTCATGTCTAAACAAATGGCGTAATCCTAGTTAGTGTGGAGCAGTGCTGTCTGCTTCAGGAATTGTTAGAAAAAATTGTTCCACGCCAAGTAAGATTAACGCATTTGTTTTGACAAGTATTTTGTAAAGCTACTTTTTGTAAGAAACTTCTTGTTTGTTATGTCTGTAGAAAACTTTCAGGTCAAAACACGTTGTGTTTATATTGTTATGTGTGCCTTCCACCTGTTTGATGATATAGCAACACAGCTTGTGTTCTCCTGTATAAGAAGGAAAAGAATGGGATGTGTGTGTATGTTACAGGATGGTGTGTTTGCTACAGGATAGTGTGTGTGTGTGTGTGTGTGTTACAGGTTATACAGTACATACATGTATGGTGATGTTTGTAGTTTGCATAGGTTTATGGGTGGTATGGAGGATTTTTATTGAATTAGATTTAATTTGTGATGCCTGATGAGCTAAAAATGTGCTTGATATGAAACTGTAAATGCACTTATGAATTCCCATGTGGATTAATAAAGTGCTATTGAATTGATTTAAGTTGAACTGAATATTGAAAAAGATTATTATGTTGTCTCCAAGAAAGGCAGTCTGATTTGATGCAAGACAAGAATGACAATGTCAGATCTTGTGTTGTTGAACAAATAGTTCATGGAAACACAGTTTTGATATCTTACTGCGGAGAGTGTTCTCAAGTAGTTTCGATAAATTACTAAGGAAAGTGTTCTCCGGTTGTAATTATGGATTTTGTGACTGAATTAATCTGCTGTGTATTGTTACTGTAAACACACACAGAGACAGACACACACACACACACACACACACACACTCACACACACACACACACACACACTCATGTTCACTCATTCAAATATATGAATCCGCACACATCCTGCAATATGAATGATTCGGCTTTTACCAGATTGTCCAGTGCAGGCTCAGAGAATGTCTTTCTTCAGTATCTTTTGCTGTGATGAAAAGAACCATCACATCCCATTGTTAGTGGAATTCCAGCTTGAAATTAGCTACCAGTTTTAGATTAAAGTGTGCACATGTAGTTGTGGTTGATTACAGCAATTGGACAACGTGGCTGTTGGTACGGAGAATGCTCGCCGCTACTTTAAGGGAATCCAGGGCGATGCGGCCAATAAGGGAGAACTTTTTGGAATGAAGAACATGTTTAAGCTCCGTACGGGGGACTCTTGCCTCACCATGGACATTTTGAGTGTAAGTGTGTGCGTGTGTGTTTATGATATGATTTGTTTTTATTTTCCCATATCAGTTTTGAGTTTAATTTCAACCATCCACTGAACAGCCATTCCAGATATATGTACATGCAAGCATGTATTTATATGTATGCATGCATATATAAGAACGTATACATGCACATACAACACATGCATGTACATGTGCATGCATGTCAGCATATACAGGTACACATACCAGACATGCCAGTTGTCCACTTTACTGATTTCCTCTGTTTTTTTGCAACTGGAGAGATCTTCAGAAGCCATCCCCACTCCCAGTTTTTTTTTTTCCCAACAATAATACAGAATCTGAAAGAAAACTTGTTGGAAATATCTTTGAAAGTAGAAAATGTGTTATCTTGCGATGTCAGACTAGCCAGTCTGCTGTGTGAAATGGGTGCTCAAGAGCACTACCTGTTGTTTTTTTCTCCCTTCCATTGCACCTGCCATTTTTCCCCAATTGCAGTCATAATTTTTTTCGTTCTTTTGTCTTGAGGAAGTTTCCATGCCTGATACACACATGGACACACATACTCACATACTCTCGTACATGCGCACGCACACATGCACACGCATGCACGCACGCGCGCATACACACACACACACACACACACACACACACACACACACACACACACACACACACACACACACAGAGTCATACATGTCTGTGCTTATACACTCATGCATGCACTCACATGAACACTCACACTCACACATAGGCAGACACTCAAACACACGCACACACACTCTCACACACATGCTCTCTCTCTCTCACACGTACACAGACACACACACACACTCTCACACACATGCTCTCTCTCTCTCACACGCACACAGACACACACACACACACACACACACACACGCACGCACACACGCACACACACACACACACACAGACACTCGCTCACTCACTCATGCACAGACACATGCCCACAAGCACGCACACTCAGACATACGTCTGTAGTGGTGCTGGTGGGGTGGATGACATGAAAATAAAACACATGCACACTGGTGTCTTGTCCTAACACATCCCTGAAGATGGCATGTGGCTACCTTAATGGTGGGCTGAGGACCAGGTGTGGAGTGAAAACTCTCACCTGTGGTAAATCCCAGCCTCCTGGCTGAGGGATGAAGAAAGAAAGGAGAGAACAAACTACCGTTTCATTTACCGCATGTAACCACTGTCTTTGTTGTTGGTTTCTTTTTCATGATGCCACCATTTTATTTGCCTTTTCAGCAAGTGAATTTTCATTTCCACATGCTGACACCCCTGAAAAGGCCATGTGTGGATGATTAGACAAAAATGATAAAAAGGAATTTTACTGCTTAAAGGAGTTTTGCGACATATTTACGTGTCTAAATAAACACTACACCTGCTCGGCATGAAACGTCACTTCAGAAAGCAGGGAGAGTAGGGAGCTGTCCCGCCACCCAAAAACAACAGCAAAAAAACAAACCAAACAAGACCGAATTATGAAGAATAGAGGGAAAAGTGCTCCCTTGTCAAGGAAAAGGAGAAAAGTGTGATATGTTTGAACATGGAGCAGTGAGGTAAACTCGCTAAAGGTGATCACTCTTACAGCCTAACTAGGTACTAAGGCGAGGTTAGCTGCCTGCTCTCCCAATTTATGTTTTTGACTTTTTGTGTGTGTGTGTGTGTGTGTGTGTGTGTGTGTGTGTGTGTGTGTGTGTGTGTGTGTAATCCTGATGATATGGTGATGTTCCTTACCAAGCAGAAATAGGGCATTTGTTTGGACAGGTAAGTATGAGAAAAAAACTATGGTGAAAAGGTAGTGACAGAAAAACCCTGACGAAAAAAAAAAACCACGAAAAAAACTGGGATTATAAGGTAGAGGCAAAGAAACACAAATGCTGAAGATTGTGGTGCTGCAGAGAAATGCCAAGGTGGAGGCTGGCATCGCTGGTCACAATGTGGCCGACTACATCCCCTCCTGGCGAGAGCAGCATGACATGGGAGACGACTCTATGCAAGAATCGGATGATGGGGGAGGGAACTCGGGTGAATCAAGCGATGAGGAGACGCTCAAGGCTTTCAAAGATCTGTTTGAAATAGGTGAGACGGATTGCGTTGGACAAGTGAACTGTAGTGCCTTTTATCTTTGGATCATTTTCTGCAGATGTTTTGTGCATATCCTCAAGTGCTGTGTTGTTATGCAGGATGCGTGCTTTGTGTACATGCGTGTGTGTGTGTGTGCGCATGCACTTTGGCTTGTGTGAGAATCGTTCTGCATGGCATGTGTGCATAATCAGATGTGTTTATGCATGTGTTTTTGAATGGATGGATTGACAAGAGGATGGAATATATTCACCTTATCCCGTATTTTCTGTTGTAGCTAGACTATTATGAGGGTCCTTAACTGATATGCTGTTTTCTTTTTCATAAGTGTATGCAGATGTATGTGTTAAAATGACTTAAGTGTTGTTGGGGTTTTTTTTGTTTGTTTGTTTGTTTCCTTTCCCCCCCCCCCCCCCCCCCCCTTTTTTTTTTTCTTTCTTTTTTTCCGTCTAATATCATCTGCTGGATGAAAAGACGTAAAATTAAACCACCACCACCTCCTGTATTTCCAAAGCTTTGTTGTCACACGCTGTTACAGACTCTGATGACGAGGAAAAAGATAATCAGCCAGAGGAACCAAGGACGAGTAACCCACAACCGCCTGCCTCGGGACTCCGCCGACAGACTGTAGTCAAGGACCCACTGCCCTCGACCTCTGGACTTCAGAAACAAACCAGACCAACCACACGCAGCGCTGAGTCCCTCGACTCTTGTACCGACTCCCTATCAGAGACAACCACCAGGTGGTCAAAACATACCACCCGTCAACGCAAACGAGTGAATACAGATGGTGGCGTTGGATGGTCTGAAGAGACCTCTTTAACAGAGGCACTGAGTTTTTTGGAAGACGGGGATGAACGTGCAGCCAAGAAAGGGAAAGCACTCCGATTACAAAAAACAGGGGTTGCGCGTGGCGGGAAGAGGTTTGACTCTCCACGGGTTCCAGTGACATCTGAGAAGGACAGTCTGGTCACTCCCACGTTTTCCTCGGTCTCCTCAGTGTTTGGTGAGTGTTGAGATAAATGAATGTGTACACTTTTTAGTTCATGTTTGAAATTCACTGCACACTGCGGTGATCACAGTGTCGGGCATAGTTCATGTTTGAAATTCGCTGCACTTGCCGTGATCACAGTGTCAGGCATAGTTCATGTTTGAAATTCACCGCACACTGTGGTGATCACAGTGTCAGACAGAAACATGGGTGAGAGGAAAAGGGGTCTGAGGGTATGAGGAGGAAGGAGAAGATAAAGTATTGAGGAGAGCAGAGAAGAAGTCCTAGACTATAACAACACTCAACAAATGACCCAACCATTCAATTATCACCCCTGCAGCCTGTCGCCTCAGCATATCATATCCACCCTAACATATCACATGACATTATATCATGCTAGCACACATCATATCACATTATATCATGCTAGTATTCCCCATGTCTCTACTCTAACACATCATGTCGTATCATATCACACTAGTATTCCCCTCCTCCACCCTAAAACATCATATCACACTAGTATTCCCCCTCCTCCACCCTAAAACATCATATCACACTGGTATTCTCTCTACCCTAACACATCATGTAACACTAGATTTCTCCTTACTCCACCCTGACTTGTCATATCACTCTAGGATTCCCCCTACTCCACCCTAACACATCATGTAACACTAGATTTCTCCTTACTCCACCCTGGCCCTGATGTGGCCCTTTGCGGTCGGCTGGGCTATAAGCAACATTATCCTATCCTACTCCACCCTGACTTGTCATATCACTCTAGGATTCCCCCTACTCCACCACAACACATCATGTAACACTAGATTTCTCCTTACTCCACCCCAACATGTCATATCACTCTAGGATTCCCCATACTCCAACGCAACACATCATGTAACGTCGATTTCCCCGTACTCCACCCCAACATGTCATATCACACTAATATTCCCCCTATTCCACCCTAACACATCATGTTGCACTAGATTTCTCTTTACTCCACCCCAAAATTGTCATATCACTCTACGATTCCCCCTACTTCACCCTAACACATCATGTTACACTAGGTTTCTCCTAACTCCACCTCAACATGTCATATCACTAGTATTCCCCTTACTCCACCCTTAAACATCATAATCACATTATATCACACTAGTATTCCCCCTATATTTTCCCTATTTCAATCTCAACATATATTCATCCTAACATATCATACCACATTATATCATACTAGTATTCCCCCTGTCTCCACTCTAACACATCATGTCGCATCATCTCACATTACTTTCCCCCCTACCTCCACCCCAACACATCATGTCACACTACTTTTCCCCTTACCTACACCCCAACACATTATGTCACACTACTTTTCCCCCTACCTCCACCCCAACACATTATGTCACACTACTTTTCCCCCTACCTCCACCCCAACACATTATGTCACACTACTTTTCCCCTACCTCCACCCCAACACATTATGTCACACTACTTTTCCCCCTACCTCCACCCCAACACATTATGTCACACTGCTTTTTCCCCTTACCCCCACCCCAACACATGATTATGTCACACTACTTTTCCCCCTACCTCCACCCCAACACATTATGTCACACTACTTTTCCCCCTACCTCCACCCAACACATTATGTCACACTACTTTTCCCCCTACCCCCACCCCAACACATGTCACACAACTTTTCCCCCTACCTCCACCCAACACATTATGTCACACTACTTTCCCCCTACCTCCACCCAACACATTATGTCACACTACTTTTCCCCCTACCTCCACCCCAACACATTATGTCACACTACTTTTCCCCCTACCTCCACCCCAACACATGATTATGTCACACTACTTTCCCCCTACCCCCACCCCAACACATGATTATGTCACACTACTTTTCCCCCTACCCCCACCCCAACACATGATTATTTCACACTACTTTTCCCCCTACCTCCACCCCAACACATTATGTCACACTACTTTTCCCCCTACCTCCACCCCAACACATTATGTCACACTACTTTTCCCCCTACCTCCACCCCAACACATGATTATGTCACACTACTTTTCCCCCTACCTCCACCCCAACACATTATGTCACACTACTTTTCCCCTTACCTCCACCCAACACATTATGTCACTACTTTTCCCCCTACCTACACCCCAACACATTATGTCACACAAGGATGAGAACAGCTCCGCTGTTCTCCCGCCGTTCCGCCGTCTTAAAAAAAAATGTCCGCCGTTTGAAAAAATCTCCGCCGAAAAAAAAAAAAAAAAAGCTATCGCGATTTTCTTTGTTCCCAATCTCGGCGAGACGCCTCCGGCGAGATTACTCTTGGCTTATACCCAAATGGGCTGGTTTTTATTCGGTTGACTTGGCCAACCACTGCACATCCGCTTGCAGCGCTGATCGACCGAGTGTCATCTGTGATTCATGGCGTCGAACGAAATCGCAAAAAAAAAAAAAAAAATCCCAACCGTTGGAAAGAAAACTGGCTCGAGGAAGAGGTGTGTGTGGGAGTAGAGTTAGAGATAGCATATGCAAAAGCAGTGACGAGCAGGCGTTATGTCTAGCTTGCAACAAGAAAATCAGCTTCGGAAATCGTGGCTTCATTACGATTGCTGACCACATGAAACGCCTGGTTCACAGGCAGCGTGTCGCTGCATTGAAGAACAATTAAACTTTGGAAAGTAAGCTGTTGGTGATTTTGCTCTCTTCTTTGTTATATTTTATCATTCATTTGCAATGGTCAAACTATCTCAGTTAGCTGAAACATTCGTCATTTGACTTTATGTTGTGAAACAAAACCTAGACGTCTAGTTACTAATAATAGAACCAGGACCAAGGGCAGGTAATTTTCGGAAAAACCCATTTCTTACGTAAATCGACCAGCCACAAACGCAGAGAGCCCTGTATTAAATCCATTTGCATGTTTGACAAAAAACAAAAACAAAAAAAAAGAAAAGAAAAAAAAAAAACCCTCAGAATTTGAGGTTTGAATTGAAGGGTAGAAACATATTTTGATGGTTTTAAATGTGGATTTTTCTTTATATATTAAAAAAATGCTTCAGCTTCAGGGGGCGCTGCCCCCTCACCCCCGCAGGGGCGTTGCCCTTTGACCCCACTGGGGGCTCTGCCCCCAGACCCCCAACAGAAAAATCTCCTCTGCTTTTTAAAAATCGGTTCTCATCCCTGGTCACACTACTTTTCCCCCTACCTCTACCCCAACACATCATGTCCACACTACTTTTCCCCCTACCTCCAACGCAACACATAGCACACTGTTAACCCCCTTACCTCCTTCCCAACACATAATAACACTCTGATGAGTCCGATCCAGCGGACGAAAGGCCTAGGAGCAGGCAATACATATAAATCTGCCTTCGAGAGGGATTGTGATGGTTCCCCCATGCAGCTAGTGAAGGGTTTTTATATTTAAAACATATATTTTCCCATTTTCTTCATCTTCAAAAAAAAAAAAAATTTTTTTTTTAAATCTTTGCCAAGTCATTATTATAATGATGGAAGAATTGTTGGCCTGCACTTGTTTTCCCTCACTACTTAATTGTTCAGCATTACATAATAACAATCCAGTATGAACCACGTTTCCACCCTAATACATCATAGCACACAAGTACTTCGCTTACCTCCACCCTAATACATCATAGCACACAAGTACTTCGCTTACCTCCACCCTAATACATCATAGCACACAAGTACTTCGCTTACCTCTACCCTAATACATTATAGCAGACTAATATTTTCTGTGCCTCCACCATCATACATCATATGACACTAGTACTTCCCTTACCTTCACCCCAACACATCATAGCAGACTAGTGTTCCCAATACCTCCACCCCAACACATCAAAACATACCAGTCCCCTTTGCACTCTGGTATTCCCCCCACCCCATTCATACATCATAGTACACTGCTTCCACCCCAACACATCATCACTCTTATGTTCTTGTCTATACCCAACACACCATCACTTTTATGTTCTTGTCTCTTTACCCAACACATCATCACTCTCATGTTCTTGTCTCTTTACCCAACACACCATCACTTTTATGTTCTTGTCTCTTTACCCAACACACCATCACTCTTATGTTCTTGTCTCTTTACCCAACACATCATCACTTTTATGTTCTTGTCTCTATACCCAACACACCATCACTTTTATGTTCTTGTCTCTTTACCCAACACATCATCACTCTTATGTTCTTGTCTCTTTACCCAACACACCATCACTTTTATGTTCTTGTCTCTATACCCAACACACCATCACTTTTATGTTCTTGTCTCTATACCCAACACACCATCACTTTTATGTTCTTGTCTCTTTACCCAACACACCATCACTTTTATGTTCTTGTCTCTTTACCCAACACATCAGCACTCTTATGTTATTGTCTCTATACCCAACACATCAGCACGCTAGTATTCTCCTTATCTGCACCCCAACACATCATCACTTTTATGTTCTTGTCTCTTTACCCAACACATCAGCACGCTAGTATTCTCCTTATCTGCACCCCAACACATCATCACTTTTATGTTCTTGTCTCTATACCCAACACATCAGCATGCTAGTATTCTCCTTATCTGCACCCCAACACACCATCACTTTTATGTTTTTGTCTCTATACCCAACACATCAGCATGCTAGTATTCTCCTTATCTGCACCCCAACACACCATCACTTTTATGTTCTTGTCTCTATACCCAACACATCAGCATGCTATTATTCTCCTTATCTGCACCCTAACACATCATCACTCTTATGTTCTTGTCTCTATACCCAACACATCAACATGCTAGTATTCTCCTTATCTGCACCCCAACACATAGCATGCTAATGTCCTCCTTATCTCCACCCCAACACATCATAGCATGCTAATGTCCTCCTTATCTCCACCCCAACACATCATAGCATACTAATGTCCTCTTTATCTTCACCCCAACACATCATAGCATGCTAATGTCCTTATCTCCACCCCAACACATCATAGCATGCTAATGTCCTCCTTATCTCCACCCCAACACATCATAGCACACTAATGTCCTCCTTATCTCCACCCCAACACATCATATCATGCTAATGTCCTTATTTCCACCCCAACACATCATAGCATGCTAATGTCCTCCTTATCTCCACCCCAACATATTGTAGCATGCTAATGTCCTCCTTATCTCCACCCCAACACATCATAGCATGCTAATGTCCTCCTTATCTCCACCCCAACATATAGCATGCTAATGTCCTCCATATCTCCACCCCAACACATCATAGCATGCTAACGTCCTCCTTATCTCCACCCCAACACATCATAGCATGCTAATGTCCTCCTTATCTCCACCCCAACATATAGCATGCTAATGTCCTCCTTATCTCCACCATAACACATCATAGCATGCTAATGTCCTCCTTACCTGCACCCCAACACATCATAGCATGCTAACGTCCTCCTTATCTCCACCCCAACACATCATAGCATGCTAATGTCCTTATCTCCACCCCAACATATTGTAGCATGCTAATGTCCTCCTTATCTCCACCCCAACACATCATAGCATGCTAATGTCCTCCTTATCTCCACCCCAACACATCATAGCATGCTAATGTCCTCCTTATCTCCACCCCAACATATTGTAGCATGCTAATGTCCTCCTTATCTCTACCCCAACACATAGCATGCTAATGTCCTCCTTATCTCCACCCCAACACATCATAGCATGCTAATGTCCTCCTTATCTCCACCCCAACACATCATAGCCTGCTAATGTCCTCCTTATCTCCACCCCAACATATTGTAGCATGCTAATGTCCTTATCTCCACCTCAACACATCATAGCATGCTAATGTCCTTATCTCCCCCTCAACACATCATAGCACACTAATGTCCTCCTTATCTCCACCCCAACATATTGTAGCATGCTAATGTCCTCCTTATCTCCACCCCAACACATCATAGCATGCTAATGTCCTCCTTATCTCCACCCCAACGCATCATAGCATGCTAATGTCCTCCTTATCTCCACCCCAACACATCATAGCCTGCTAATGTCCTCCTTATCTCCACCTCAACATATTGTAGCATGCTAAAGTCCTTATCTCCCCCTCAACACATCATAGCATGCTAATGTCCTTATCTCCACCCCAACACATCATAGCATGCTAATGTCCTTATCTCCACCCCAACACATCATAGCATGCTAATGTCCTTATCTTCACCCCAACACATCATAGCATGCTAATGTCCATATCTCCACCCCAGCACATCATAGCATGCTAATGTCCTTATCTCCACCTCTGTCCTCAACACATAGCATGCTAATGTCCTTATCTCCACCCCAACACATCATAGCATGCTAATGTCCTCCTTATCTCCACCCCAACGCATCATAGCATGCTAATGTTCTCCTTATCTCCACCCCAACACATCATAGCATGCTAATGTCCTCCTTATCTCCACCCAAACACATCATAGCATACTAATGTCCTTATCTCCACCCCAACGCATCATAGCATGCTAATGTGCTCCTTATTTCCACCCCAACACATCATAGCATGCTAACGTCCTCCTTATCTCCACCCCAACGCATCTGTCCTCTTTATCTTCACCCCAACACATCATAGCATGCTAATGTCCTTATCTCCACCCCAACACATCATAGCACGCTAATGTCCTCCTTATCTCCACCCCAACGCATCATAGCATGCTAATGTCCTCCTTATCTCCATTCCAACACATCATAGCATGCTAATGTCCTCCTTATCTCCACCCACAACACATCATAGCACGCTAATGTCCTCCTTATCTCCACCCCAACACATCATAGCACGCTAATGTCCTTATCTCCATTCCAACACATCATAGCATGCTAATGTCCTCCTTATCTCCATTCCAACACATCATAGCATGCTAATGTCCTCCTTATCTCCACCCCAACACATCATAGCATGCTAATGTCCTCCTTATCTCCACCCCAACACATCATAGCATGCTAGAATTCCCCCTGCCTCCAGCCACCCTTATCCATGCATGTCCACACTGTCATGTACCTTCTTGTGCTCAAGTGTCTGGTTTTTATAGCACACAGCTCGGGTAAATGGTGTGTGATGGTAATAAACCAGGTGGGTGTTGGTGTGTGTTGGTAATACACCAGGGTGGGTGTTGGTGTGTGATGGTAATAAACCAGGGTGGGTATTGGTGTGTGTTGGTAATACACCAGGGTGGGTTTTGGTGTGTGATGGTAATAAACCAGGGTGGGTTTTGGTGTGTGATGGTAATAAACCAGGGTGGGTTTTGGTGTGTGATGGTAATAAACCAGGTTGGGTTTTGGTGTGTGATGGTAATAAACCAGGGTGGGTGTTGGTGTGTGTTTGTAATAAACCAGGGTGGATGTTGGTGTGTGATGGTAATAAACCAGGGTGGGTGTTGGTGTGTGATGGTAATAAACCAGGGTGGGTTTTGGTGTGTGATGGTAATAAACCAGGGTGGGTTTTGGTGTGTGATGGTAATAAACCAGGGTGTGTGTTGGTGTGTGTTGGTAATACACCAGGGTGGGTGTTGGTGTGTGATGGTAATATTAAACCAGGGTGGGCTTTGGTGTGTGATGGTAATAAACCAGGGTGTGTGTTGGTAATACACCAGGGTGGGTGTTGGTGTGTGATGGTAATAAACCAGGGTGTGTGTTGGTAATAAACCAGGGTGTGTGTTGGTGTGTGTTGGTAATAAACCAGGGTGGGTGTTGGCCTGATTTTAGAGGAGTACGGTGTGGTTCACATCCATGCCAACCCCCAGGTGGTGGGGGCCAGCAGGGTGGAGGACCACATGTCGCGCTGCGCCATGCATGACGTCTTTGAAC
>CM031606.1:41692237-41702237 GCA_018398815.1 Conus ventricosus
GGAGGATGACCCCGATGGCGAAGACAGCGGGTTTGACATCACAGCCCCAGTCAGTCCACGGAAGGTCAGGGCCACACAGATCCGACGGAGAGGGAGGCCTGGACGCAGTCGTCCAACTCGGCAGAGCATGACTTCTCCATCGCTGTTTGACCGAAGGGGAGAAGAACCCGGACCCTCCGGCACAGTCCTCTGGGAGGATGCGGTCAAGGACAAGATTCCTGGGGCGGCAGGGTCAGTGGAGACGGAGGATGTGGCTGGACTTCTTAGTGAGCTGGGCAGGAAGGCCAGCGATGGTGAAGCCTGGGATGAAGTGGACCAGAGAGCGCGGGGTGGGCTGAAGCCACCCTGTGCAGGAGGCAGACAGCACAGCAGTGCCAGCACAGTCCACATCACGTCGTCAGGCCAGGAGAAAAGCAGGCTGTGTGTGCTGGACGACCTGTTCGACGAGCCGGAACACTGCCAGGTGAGGAAGCGAAAGCCTCCTCCAAGTCGGGGACATAAACCCACAGGGGTCCCAAACAGACCAAACCCACCATCAGATCCATATCTTGCTGGGGATGCCGGCTCCTCCAGACTCTGTGATGCTAGAGAATCCCATGCACAGTCTGGCAGTGCTAAACGAAGCAGCACAAGCTCCTCGGACATCTTCTCCGACTTGATGAACAACAGCACGCTGCGTGACGACGATGTGGACTGCTTCGGTGAACCCAGCCAGTGGAAAAGGCGACACAAGACCCGACCGTCTCCTGTGAAAAAAGCGGAACAATTGCTGCAGAAAAGTAGCGATGACTATCTCCAACTGTTTGAAACGGGTCGCCTGGTGAAGAAACGGCCAAGGGAGAAAGTGGGCGAGAAGAATGTAACAAACTACACAGACATTGCGGCTGTTTGTGACAGGCAGATTCGTAAAGACAGCAGTGACCTGGATCCCTCAGGCAGCTTGTTCTCTTAAGAAAAATTACTTACCTGTTGCGGAATTAAACTTCAGCACTGTACATTGCAGGCAGCACTGGCCACCGTTGAAGTGACTTAGCAGTGGTGGAGAGTCTTCTCTGGTGGATTGTACAGCTGTCTGATGCTGATCATGACTGCTGGTGTTGGGAGTGTGTGAGATGGATAGGGCTTTGACTGAATGGCAGCAATAGGATAAAACGGTGGATACTGATGACAGGTAATGATGTTGAAAACGCCGGGCGAAACCTGCTGATATATATACTACTGAACATTGCGGCAGGGAGCAGCAATGAGATGAAATTTATGTTTTACATACAGTGCATGCAGATTGTAGTTAGTGATGTGTCTGTTTTTGTGCGCACGCGTGTCAGCATGTGTGTGTGTGTGTGTGTGTGTGTGTGTGTGTGTGTGTGTGTGTGTGTGTGTGTGTGTGTAGCAGTTGTAGTACTTTAATTTTATGTCTTTTCACAAAATTATGTGATATTGGATGAGTGTGTGTGTGTGTGTGTGTGTGTGTGTGTGTGTGTGTGTGTGTGTGCTTGTACATGTATGTGTGAGTGTGATCTAAACATCGCAAGTGTTCCTTTGGACTACAGGCAGTATCAAAATCATGAAAATGATTTATGGTTCAGGTCAGTTTATGATCACGCTGTTTACAACACTGGACAGTGTATCCTGGTTATAATACAGATGGACCTGTCTCTGAAACAGTGACCAGCACTGAATTCATTATGTTTTAAAGGGAAGCCTGTTGCAGACGTTCTGTCTGTCAGAGTTGTCTGTTCTGTGTGTTCACTGGTTTTTGTAGGTCTACAGGCCAGCATACCAACAAAGAAGAAAGCAGCAAACACTCAAACAACGACATTGTCAACAGATGGAATTCATTGGCTGTAAGTCCATGACTGGTGGTGATGAAGTTGCTAAATACCTGGATTTCATTTCTTTTTGTCTTCATTTCTATGATTTTTTTTTTAATCAAAGGATAGTTCTGGATGTGCATTTCCTGCGCATGTTACTGGTTCAGTTATATCTTGGACACTAGAATACGATGCCAGTTTCCCCGAGTCCTTATTCTCTACCACTCTCCCACCACCCCTTTCCTTCCCACACTCCCCACCCCTCCTGTCTCTCTTCTTCCTCTCATTGTTGGTTTTAAACCCCAGGACTGCAGATTAAGGTAGAGTGCTGTCCACTCCCTTTCTCCAGCTATTTACCTGTTTGTTGACCACAGTGGACCTTTTTCACCTAATGTCATCAGGAATAAGTGAGGTTTTTGTGAAGTGGTCTTCTCTTGGTGGCAGACATGTCATGCATGTAAGACTAGGTGTAACACCTCACCATGGAGACCTCACCATGGAGACTAACACCTGTTTCACTGCTTTCATCATCACGCTGTCCAGTAAAGAGATGAAGACCAGGTTATGTGGGACTCCATGGATTCCTGAGCCTACTACTCTTACACAGATAACCAGTCTGCTTGCTATCTATCTCCTCGAGCCCTTTATGTCCTTTCCTCCCATACTTTTGGTTTTCTAACATCATCTCCGCCTCGCTCATAATGCTTCTTCTTTGTTGACATTTGTATAATGATCACATTAAAAGAAATTACTTCTTACACCCATTCAAAAGGATTCTTTTCTTTTGGAATTTAATAACATAAATCAAACATGTACAGGTACTTACACAACATGATGAAAATTTCTGATGAAGTTTCCATTTCAAACTTTGCATGGCTTATTTTCATGTTCTTGTCTTGTCCACCTTTTATTATTGCCACTTCTCAGCCCCCTCCCCCCCCCCCCCCCCCCCCCCCCCCCCCCCCCCCCATCACCCTTCCCCCATCAACACCTGATGAAATCTGTGCACAACAGAAATTGTCAGTGTGTGTGTGTGTGTGTGGTGTGTGGTTGTGTGTGTGTGTGTGTGTGTGTGTGTGGTGTGTGTGTGCGTGCGTGCGTGCGTGTGTGTGTGTGTGTGTGTGTGTGTGTGAGAGAGAGGGGGGGAGAGATACACGTCATTAAACAAACAAACAATCCTTTTCTTTGCAGGCAAAAATGACCAGGCATATATCATTATTCACTTGATTCAAATACGAATTGTTAAGTGCACAGAAGAAAATCACGAGTCTTTCAATATCAAGCAGAGGCCATGTCTCCTCTGAACGTCCTGGAGAATGCCAGACTCCACCTCACTGGTGGTTGCAATCAGCCTGCATCTCTGAACATGGCATTTACCGGCTGTTTTGTTTGCTTGTACCCACACATAGGACCGACTTGACCTGTTCTCAGAGACCTGATCATGTTTGGTTTTAAACGCCTGTGGCACAGTACTGCTGACACTCTTGCAGTGCTACTTTTAGGGTTCTGGTCAATGCTGTTTCATCATCAGAGCAGATGGTGAGGTTGTTAGTCACCACATCGAACAACTGGCACGCCATATTTGCTTAAAAACTGTGGAAAACAGAAAAGCGGAATGGGCATAGAGACAAACAGGCTTCATGAATATGGGCACTTTGCATGTACAGCGCCTGTCCAGTCAAACACTTGCACACAGTGAAAATGAAGTGCACAGGTGAAAGGTGTACGGTCTTGTCAACGTCAAGGAAGGCATTACCAGTGCAATGAACCCCTTTGCTGTCCTGGATTTGCTGTTCAACGAAGAGAACAACAAAAAGTGAAAGGGATCACCAGTTACGTTGGTGACCGTTACATTTTGTTACGCAGTCTCCATGTGTCGAGGAAGTTTTTGTCAGATGTAGGAACTGGTCGGGCGAGATTTCCTTTGGACCCATCTTTCTTGGATTCATCAGATTCGACTGTTCATTTTGGTGCTTGTTGTCGGCATATGCCAGACACGCGGGATAGTTCGTGTCCAATCAGTTTGCGAAAGACCATCATCGATGGAAGATGACGTTGATCCTGGTTCTACTGGTCAGGGGTTTTCTTGGAAGTGCAGATGTAGTCCACGTTTTTGTCTGTCTTCTCGCAGTTTCCGTGAGTATGTCTTCAAAAAACGTCCCTTTATACTCAACGACGGCATGGTTTGTTCTCATTTTGTCTTTAAAAATAAAAATAAAATAAGATAAAGCAAAAGATCAGTGACGCATCTCTTACTCGCGTTATTTTGTGCTTGTAAGACGTCATCATCGTGAGGCTTGCATATAATATGTTTGCTGACAACAAAACTAAATGTCTCAGGTTTTTTTTAAGCCATGCCTACCCGGTAACTTCAATATCATCACCATCATCGTCATTATATCATTTACAGACAACCGATTAATCCTCATTAACATCACTGCTACCACAACCATGATCATCTTGATCATAAACGAAATATCATCTGGAGTCAACCCACCAATTATCGTCATTATCACTACAATCATGACTACATTAATCATTATCGTCGATGTTACATCATCTACAATCAACTGATTAACAATTGAAGCCGTATAAGTAAACATCATCATCATCAAGTTTATATTATACAGTGTTGAAACCAGCTTTCGAAAGAGAAGACCAGTTTGGCCGTTGGTATGGATGATACATGCACACACACACACACACACACACACACACACACACACACCTTTGACTATTTATACACATATTCGTGGATCTTAATTTCTTGTTTCAGTTTGTGTTTGATCTGTATAGGCTTACCGCAAGTCTTGAAGGAAGAGCGCGGATTCTTGTACAGTTGAATGGCGTCAAACTCTTGCGAAGTACTACAGTTAGCTCTGTTTGGACCTCTCTCTCTCTCTCTCTCTCTCTCTCTCTCTCGGGCTGACACCGTAAATAGACGCCCACATCCACCGACTTCCGTGCGAAGCGGACTTGAAGTCATTCAAACTGGCCAGCATGAAGCGGAAGGTTATTGTCATTCTTAGTACTGGTTCTACGTGCTGGTGACTGTATTAGGTGGCATGAGAGAGAGAGAGAGAGAGAGAGACGGACGGACGGACAGACCAGTAAGGAATGGGGGGGGGGGGGGGGGGGGGGGGGGGGTGATGGTGGTTAAGATGGAAGGAGGGGTGAGATGGGAATGTTAAAACTAGTTGTGTCAGATTTCTTGTTTCCGTTCTCTTTGCTCCAAGTTTAGAATTGTTGATTCACAAACTCCACAAAAGCTCGGAGCAACGGCACGTGCAATGCTGTATTAGCAGTGCACGTGCAGGGATGTGGATGTATTCACATACATATGTACATTTAGATGTATTAGGCACCGATTCATACAAAACCAGGTGCTGTTTTACGGCAAAGTAATAATAAAAAGATTTTGTAATTTTGAAAAGTTTTTTTTTTTTTTTTCAGTGTGGTGTGTATATTTGACTGTTACTGTGTTGACTGTGTATATATATATATATATATATATATATATATATATATATATATATATATATATATATATATATATATATATATATAGATCAGTATATTTAAAAATGCCTAAAACAATTTTTTTAAGTGCTCAACCCCTTGGGGAGCAACATTAGTTCCTTCAGGCCACAGTGCTCAACGTGAGGAGCGATTAAGATCAGTATATTTAAAAATGCCTAAAACAATTTTTTTAAGTGCTCAACCCCTTGGGGAGAAACATACATAGGGATCACTGAAAACCACTTCAAAACCAGATATGCAAACCACAAACAGTCATTTAATAAAGAAAAATATAAAAACCAAACAGAACTGAGCAAATATATCTGGAAACTTAAAGACGCAAAAACAAGCTACAATATATCCTGGAAAATCATAAAAAGAGCATCACCATACAGCAATGTTTCAAAAAGGTGCAACCTATGTTTAACTGAAAAATGGTTAATACTATGCAAACCACACTTAGCAACTTTAAACACCAAAACAGAAATAGTAAACAACTGCAGGCATAAATGGAAATCGTTGTTGGTGAACACACCCAAAACAAAAACCTGAAAGCCCCAAAAAACACGTGCAGCCAACCCGCACGTGCAAACAACCGCAAACGGGAGCCCACACGCTATATAACATCGGCGGTGGGCAAACCAAAAACCATCCTGATGACAGCGCAACACGCTTGAAACAAATTTGTAGATAGTTTTAAGATTCCTCTTTTAACTTGTTTTAACTATGTGTGTGCGCGAGCGCGTGTGTGCGAGCGCGTGTGTGCGTGTCCCGTGTGCGCGTGGTTGAGTATGTATGCGTGTGCATTTGTGCGTGTGCGTGTGTGTGTGTGTGTGTGTGTGTGTACAACCATGAGTTAATCTGACAATAAATTGGTTTCAGTCAGTCAGTTCGTGCATGCGTATGTATGTGAGGAAGAGGGGGGCGATGAGAAAATGGTGGACATGGGGAAGATTTTTAAGCAAACATATATATATTATAATAGAGACATGCTTGTCTAACAAACGTTGTCTGGTACATTTGAACGCAGATGACAGGCAGACGGCAGCAACATACAAATAGAAAAATTTACAGACAGGGATCGAAAAGAAGAAAAACTCAAAAGAGCAGGTGAGACAAAAAAGGAGTCACTGCGCAGCTGGAGCTTTTTTAAAATTTTTTATTTTTAAGGGAATAGGAGGAGAGGGGCAACAACACATACCTTCTATATTCACAAGAGATAAAAGCATGGCAATTAATCCAGTAGCCCCGCCTTGGCGGCTGTGTCAGACCAATTGACCCAGGCTAGAACACCAAGGCTACATCAAAATGTTGTTGTGCTCAGCATAGTTATGCGGGGATTGTCTTCAGTTGTGACAAGCTCCTAGCATAGCATTATCAGTTTCCGAAATCCCCCGAAGTCGGAGTGTGGCTGCCCATGTGGCGGGGTAATCAAAAACGGTCGCACACGTAATGTTCTCATCCTCAGCTGATGCATTTTTACCAGAGTGTTCAAGTACTTCGGCTGTTTGAATGATCCCTGGAGTCTTTTAGCCAGGGTACGACGACGACAACAACAACAACAACAACATCCAGTGGCTGGAGTTTCAATGCATTCCATTAACATTGAATTGTAAGAAGGATCACGGCAGTTCACATACAGATCTATCTGAGGTAAAATATAGGCAGATATCCACATAATGGTCACCCAGGCTCACAACTCCTGGAATTGTGCTTCAGATCTCTCTCCCTTGCACAATGGCTGGAGCAATTTAACTCGGCGTTTTCTCCGCTGCGTTTCAAGACCCAGTGCAAGACCGTCTTAGGAGAGCTCTCTATTGATAAAGAGAAAGAATTGGCAAAGGATCGACCGCAGCCAGTGGAGATCTACTGCGTATAAAGGAGATAAAACCTTTGAAAACGCCCGGATTCAATAAGCTTTAAAAAAAAAAAAAAAAAAAAAGCAAGGCAAAGACGCAAGGACACTTCAGTGACAGACAAATGCTGTCTCAACCCTTCACAACTATGAAAGTAATGCAAGAAATCGTACCGTGCGTGCACAGAGCAAAAAAAGCAACAACAAAAAAGCATTGCTCAGAGACAAGCTAAATCATCCCAGGTGTTGTCTATTGATTGAGCACATGAGGCTACCGTCTCTGCTGTAAGACTGTCGGTTATGACGAAAGGAGTCGCACACAATGGCTGGGGGGCAAAATTATGAAAGGGCTTGTAGATTGAACAGGATTCAACACGGAACTCGGAGCTGACAGCCGAGAGAATGATACCAAAAGACTGTGAAATGAAGTTGACAGGTGTGAGAACGATGCCAACACACCGTGAGATGGAGCTGATGACAGCTGTGAGAGTTTCATTTTCAGTGTTACCAAGGTGTCACTCCGTGCGGACCGCTCCATATACGCTACACCACATCCGCTTAGTTTCGAGGCCACACTGCGCGCAGTTTAGGCCTAATGGATAAATGTATTAATGACTGAGATGAGAGAATTTAAAAGAGGAGGGTCTCATAGCTACGACTTGGCAGATGTCTGACTTGCGTATTAGCCCAATGTGCTGGTGAGACCTTGGTTACCACCTACCTAACATTGTCTGTGTCATGATTGTCATTACGCATTGTGTTTGTGGTGAGAGAACACATGTGTGTATTATTATGTGTGCGTATGGGTGGGTGAGCACAGGCGTGTGTGTGTGCGCGCGCGTGCGTATGCATGCGATGCGTGTGTGTGTGTGTGTGTGCGCGCGTGCATGCATGTTTGCGTGTGCGCGCACGCATCTGTGTGTGTGTGTGATCTGTTGGCTTGTGTAAGCATACCCCTGCATGCACATACATGCGCATGTCTATGTGTGCACATATGTATATGTATGTAAGCCTATGTATACGGAGTACACACACACGCGCGCGCGCGCGCGCACACACACACACACACACACACACACACACACCTGGAACCCAATAGCTGATCCTCTGAACAGTGATCATATACCACTTGTGACCAGGTTTGAACTAGATCAACCTTCCGCTACAGACTCAACAGAAAAGGTTCCAAAATATAATTACAAACGTGCTGACTGGAACAAATTTATAAACATATTACTTTCTTATGATGAGTTCGAAACTTCTGATCAGGATGTTGACACCTTATACATGATGTTTACTAAAGCTGTTCTGCATGCCGCTGACGAATCCATTCCGAAGTATAAGTCAATAACATCAAAAAAGCATGTCGGTAACATTTGGTGGAATGAGGCTTGCCAGAAAGCAAAAGACGAAAAAAAGTTAAAATTTAATGCTTATCTAAAGCACCAATCTATTGAAAATCATGTGGAAATGAAAAAAGCCAAAAATAAATAACAGAGTAATAGATGAAGCCAAAAAAGAATAATGGTCATCTTTTTGTACAAATGAAGTTTCAAATCATAAAGATCTTCAGAAAGTATGGGAAAAATTGAAGACAATGAAGAATGGCGTAAAAATGCCACAATATCCAGTACAATTGTCTCATTGTGATTTGCCAACTAATTACGAAAAAGCCGAAGCCTTTGCTGATATGTTTGCAAATAACAGTCGCAGCGATGGACTATCGGACAAAGATAGAAAGTACAGAGCAGAACATGAGTTACAGCTTAGTGATGAAGACTCGGAACAGACCAGAAATCTATCTATTAATGCTGCAATTACGATAGGAGAATTAAAAGAATGTATCTCTAATCTCGGCAGCAAGAAAACATCAGTTGGGCTGGATGGTATTTCCAACGAAATGTTAGGTCATTTATCACTAAATATGTTGAATTTTTTACATTTTATCTTTCAAAAATGTTGGCAAAGTGGACAACTACCAAACGTATGGAAGCAGTCAATTGTTGTACCCATTCACAAACAAGGAAAGCCCCGGAATGATAAAAACAGTTATTGACCAATTGCGTTAACGTCACACACATGTAAACTTATGGAGAGAATTATATTAAGGAGACTTAATCACTATTGTGAAAAGTACAAAGTTATTCCAATTAATCAGGCAGGCTTTAGAAGAGGTAGATCAACCATTGATCACCTGATAAAACTAACTACTCAAATTAAGCAACAGTTTGCCAGACGAAAGAATGTTCTTGCTACGTTTTTTGACGTCAAAAAGGCTTACGACCAAGTGTGGCACAATCGACTGCTGACAAAGTTACGAAAAGTTGGTATTGTGGGTAATATGTTTGATTTTATCAAAGCTTTCTTTTTAATCGATCAATACAGACAAGGATTGGGAATACGTACTCCAATATTAGATCTCTTCATATGGGCCTTCTCAGGGATCAGTCATTGCCCCCATCTTGTTCAATATTCTAATGTCAGATCTTCCTAGGGGGTTATCGAAAGATGCAGTTGTAGTTCAATATGCCGACGACATCTGTTTATGGATGAAAGTATCAATGAAAAGAAAACTCCAACCAGAGCTCTGAATTACATCAAGAAGTTATACCAACACGAACTCGATAAAATAAGTAAATATATGACTGAAAATGGTCTTTCATTATCTCTTGAAAAAACCAATATGATGCTTTTCAATTCAGGATAAAACCCTGAAAAACTTCCTGTATTTTCTATCCATGGTTCAGTCATACGATATACTCAAACGACTAAGTTTTTGGGTGTCTATCTCACGTCAAAACTTTCCTGGACCAGC
>CM031606.1:41707237-41709737 GCA_018398815.1 Conus ventricosus
ATGTCCATGACAAACTATCAACACACAAGACAACCACAGTGCGTTGCAGGCCTTTTTTCCACTCTGTGAATAAATCATGTCAGGCAGCCTAGCTATGAGCGACAGCCTTAAAACAGCCAGGTTGTTTAGGACAGTCATGATGTAATACAACAATTGTTCTCCACTCTGTAAATATATCAGGGTAACGGCATCACGCGTTGCGGCACTGTTCTCCACTGTGAAAATAAGTTGTGTCAGCGACAGTCTGTATGTGTAGGACAAGCCTAAGTACTGTTGCGGCCATCTTATGTGAGATAGGTCTGAGACTATATTGCAGCTCGGTTTTCCTCGGTGTGAAAAAAAAGTCATGCCATACCAACGACAGCCGAGCTATGTGAAGCAGGCCTAAGACTCTTGCAGCACTGTTCTCTCTGTGTGTGAATAAATCATGCCAGCGGCGGACGGAGCGGACCACTCACCAGCTGTACATCACTGCAACCCGCCCCCCCCCCCCCCACCTCTCCCCGCCCTCTCACTCAAACTCCATCCCTCCTCCCCGGCTAAACATCCAACAGTGGATCAATCGATAGTCGCTACATCGCTCCCTCATCTGAACTGAGCTCAGGAGCAGTATGGACTGGTTGATCGGACCTAATCTCTTCACTAAAAAAAAAAAAAAAAAAAAAAAGAAAAGAAAAAAAATAGAAAAGCGCTTTCCATTCGCAAATGTGCGGACGCACATGATGTGAAGGTTGTGTAGCCTTTTCACGCAAACGAGTACATCCACACACATATATACGTTTATCGTTGTCAATTGTCGTTTGGCACCCGACGCAATTTTTTCAAGGTAAAGAGAATGATGATGGGTCTGAGCGGTAAACAAAACGTTGTTTACAGACTTTCTGATTTCCTGGCACGTCGAAGTTTACGACATGCTAACTGGTGAACAACGAAGAAGAACACTGCACCGTCACACATGCCCTGATCCTCTTCCCGTGGGAATCGTAATTTGAAAAATGGAACACTTGCGCGCGCGCACGAGTGTGTGTGGAATAGGTGGGAGGATGGGAGGAGAAGGTGGGTGGGAAGAACAGAGAAAGGAAACGCAAGGTCTAACCATTCACCACCGAAGTAATGATGCCATGATATTGTAGGGCGCTGCGAACATTTTAATTTTTTTCTTTATTGGCTTTCTTTTTCTTCTTTTTTTTTATCGTAGTGTTTTCAATCTGATCATGACTAGCAGAAAATGGCAAAAAGAATATCACTAGCACAGGAAAGAGCGTATCTTTTTTTATCGTAGTGTTTTCAATTGATCATGACTAGCAGAAAATGGCAAAAAGAATATCACTAGCACAGGAAAGAGCGTATCTTTTTTTATCGTAGTGTTTTCAATCTGATCATGACTAGCAGAAAATGGCAAAAAGAATATCACTAGCACAGGAAAGAGCGTATCTTTTTTTATCGTAGTGTTTTCAATCTGATCATGACTAGCAGAAAATGGCAAAAAGAATATCACTAGCACAGGAAAGAGCGTATCTTTTTTTATCGTAGTGTTTTCAATCTGATCATGATAGCAGAAAATGGCAAAAAGAATATCACTAGCACAGGAAAGAGCGTATTTTTTTTATCGTAGTGTTTTCAATCTGATCATGACTAGCAGAAAATGGCAAAAAGAATATCACTAGCACAGGAAAGAGCGTATCTTTTTTATCGTAGTGTTTTCAATCTGATCATGACTAGCAGAAAATGGCAAAAAGAATATCACTAGCACAGGAAAGAGCGTATTTTTTTTTATCGTAGTGTTTTCAATCTGATCATGACTAGCAGAAAATGGCAAAAAGAATATCACTAGCACAGGAAAGAGCGTATCTTTTTTTATCGTAGTGTTTCAATCTGATCATGACTAGCAGAAAATGGCAAAAAGAATATCACTAGCACAGGAAAGAGCGTATCTTTTTTTATCGTAGTGTTTTCAATCTGATCATGACTAGCAGAAAATGGCAAAAAGAAATCACTAGCACAGGAAAGAGCGTATCTTTTTTTATCGTAGTGTTTTCAATCTGATCATGACTAGCAGAAAATGGCAAAAGAATATCACTAGCACAGAAAAGAGCGTATCTTCGTGGTAGGCCTATGCCTGGTTAAACTGCTTGTTCTGTGACATTCTTAATTTCAGCACTTTTTTTTTCCGAGAAAAGGGGATGAATTGAATTTCCAAAGGATGTTCTGCTTTATGTTCTGATTAAATGTGCTATTTCTGCACTCATTATGACATAACTCATCAACCGACTCCGCACTCGTTATGACATAACTCAGCAACTGACTGCACTAGTACGTTCGTTATCGCTGTTCCAGAAAGAAATGTTTGGATGGGATCACTGGTTGGCCTAAATCTTCTGCCCGGATTATCATCTTCGATATTACTCCTCTCTCACCCTTTCCCTCGTTTTCTCTATCTCGCTACCCACTCTCTTCCCTCCATTTTCCCATACCGTTCGAAAAAAAAGGATGTTTCCTC
>CM031606.1:41723310-41735810 GCA_018398815.1 Conus ventricosus
TGGTCACTGAAGACCTGCTGGACGTCTAATCGAATAACGAAAGTTATCGACATCGCTGCTTGGTTTTGTTTTGTGGATCTGGAATGACTTGATCGTTTGATGACTTCCAAGCGAGTTTCAGTGTTGAACATGTTGAGTGACCGAAGCTGGACCGATACAGCTTGATTGCAATGGAAATTTGCTGTATCTAGATGAACACATTGCACGATTTTAGAATTAATGTGAAAATAATGAGAGAGAACGGTGCACAGTTTAATATAAACAAAACTCAGGAGGTAACGTTCAGGGATGCAATGCCCCCACCCCCCACCCCCACCCCAAAGAAATGTGTTATGGAACAAGAATTTAAAGCGGACCAGTGACTTCACTTGTGATTCCACACATCCTTTGGAGAAACACAGAGAAAGCTATCCACTAACTAAGCAAAAGTAAAAGGTCAGCCATCTGTGGTTTCATTGTGACCATAATGAGTCTGCAGCTAATGCACTGACGGTCATCAAGTTACATGGAAAGTTGAAACAAACAAACAAACAATCAAGAAAAACAAACCCTGTCGTCCAAAATCTGGACTGATGTTCAATAGTCGAATTTGTGAACGTGTCATTAAGCTTACAGCTACGAAGGCTCAGAAAGAAAACGTATATGCCACTGCATTCGGATCGGAGAACGTAGCTGCACTTGAGAAAACAACAGTTGATCACAGCGGATGTGTGAAGGAGCAGAATAATTGAGCCGTCAGGTGTCCACAGACATGTTGACAACTCCGGCAGCAGGTCCGATGGCCCAGGCGGCGTTTCAATCACCCCCTCCACCCCAACCTCCCCTACCTGGCCGTCCGCCGTGGACGGTGAGACCACTTCTGCCACAGGTGATCATGTTGCTCCTTCTCTGGTTCTGGGCTGTTGCAAATGTTGGTGCTCTCTGTCTCTGTCTCTCTCTCTCTCTCTCTCTCTCTCTCTCTCTCTCTCTCCTCTCTCTCTCTCTGTCTCTCTCTCTCTCTCTGTCTCTGTCTCTCTCTCTCTCTGTCTCTCTCTCTGTCTCTGTCTCTCTCTCTCTCTCTCTCTCTCTCTCTCTCTCTCTCCTGTTCTAAATCATGCGTACACCTTGCCATATTCATTCTACTGGGTGTTTTATACACAACCTGTTGCCCGTTACAGTATCTTTCCATGTACCCCCTACCTACTCCCGGTCTGCCTCCTCTCCTTTTCATTGATTTTGCATTACCATTGCATGACCGATTTCTTAAAGTACATTATTTCATTTTTAATATGTATTGCCCCTTCTCCCTGCTCAGGGTGAGGACTGTATATAAAAAAGCACGTCAGTACGTTCCTGTAGTCCTCTCTCTCTCTCTCTCTCATGACAAACTATAGCGCCTGGATAGCAGCTCAGGTAAAGTCATGTGGGCATTTCTGTAGTGTACAGTTGTAGGAGGTTGTGTTAAATCTGTATTCTGTGCCGCCAGTCATGAACAGTTCAGTGACAGTCGGGACTGTGAAAAAATGGTGGACTTAGATACCTGGAGAACTGCTGTTGACAGTTTTTGCTTGTTTGTTGCTTTTTGGGGGGTGGTAAAGTTCAATGTAGGCCAAGTTGACATCAAATGCGTGAATTCCTACAGGTGAGCCATGACACAGACATTGCAACACATCTTGCTACGACTGATGTTGTTTTTGGTTTGGTTTGGTTTTTCTGTCTCTATTGTGGCTTTGGTGGACAGCCCCCCCCCTCCCTCCTCGCCCCTCCTGGAATATCCACAAGATTATATCACAGGACAGAGCGTGGGTGGAAGATCGAATAAACCAACAAGGAACATGACTACGTGATGGGGAAATATTGTGTGTCGACGATTATTCATGTTGAGCCGGCCATGCACGTGCTCTCGGTTCTCCCCTCAGGCTGTTGTGCTGTGCATGCACGTGCTCTCGGTTCTCCCCTCAGGCTGTTATGCTGCGCAGTGTGCAGGCTTTGTTCTTTCAGCGAGGACTGTTGCTCAGTGGTGACGTCGGGTCAAATCCCGGCCCACCCCTGACGGACGAGATCACTCCAAGGAAGAGACTGACAGACTGACTAGCACGGTGACAGAACAAGACGACAAGATTGACAGACTGAACAACCGGTGACAGAACAAGACCACAAGATTGACAGACTGACCAACACGGTGACAGAACAAGACGACAAGATTGACAGGTTGACTAACACGGTGACAGAACAAGACGACAAGATTGACAGACTGACCAACACGGTGACAGAACAAGACGACAAGATTGACAGACTGACCAACACGGTGACAGAACAAGACGACAAGATTGACATACTGACCAACACGGTGACAGAACAAGACGACAAGATTGACAGACTGACTAACAGGGTGACAGATTAAGATGACAAGATTGAATGAGTGACGAACACGGTGACAGATTAAGATGACAAGATTGACAGACTGACGAACACGGTGACAGATTAAGATGACAAGATTGACATACTGACGAACACGGTGACAGATTAAGATGACAAGATTGACATACTGACGAACACGGTGACAGAACAAGACGACAAGATTGACAGACTGACTAGCACGGTGACAGATTAAGACGACAAGATTGAATGACTGACGAACACGGTGACAGATTAAGATGACAAGATTGACAGACTGACGAACACGGTGACAGATTAAGACGACAAGATTGACAGACTGACTAGCACGGTGACAGATTAAGACGACAAGATTGACAGACTGACTAACACGGTGACAGAAAAGACGACAAGATTGACAGACTGACTAACACGGTGACAGAACAAGACGACAAGATTGACAGACTGACTAACACGGTGACAGAACAAGACGACAAGATTGACAGACTGACTAACACGGTGACAGAACAAGACGACAAGATTGACAGACTGACGAACACGGTGACAGAACAAGATGACAAGATTGACAGACTGACGAACACGGTGACAGATTAAGACGACAAGATTGACAGACTGACTAACACGGTGACAGATTAAGACGACAAGATTGACAGACTGACTAGCACGGTGACAGATTAAGACGACAAGATTGACAGACTGACTAGCACGGTGACAGAACAAGACGACAAGATTGACAGACTGACTAACACGGTGACAGAACAAGACGACAAGATTGACAGACTGACTAACACGGTGACAGAACAAGACGACAAGATTGACAGACTGACTAACACGGTGACAGATTAAGACGACAAGATTGACAGACTGACGAACACGGTGACAGATTAAGACGACAAGATTGACAGACTGACTAACACGGTGACAGAACAAGACGACAAGATTGACAGACTGACGAAGGCTTTGCAACAGCAACTTTTACATCAAACAGGACTGATTAGAAGTGATTTCGGAGACATCGAAGACGAGCCGAGCGAAGTAAACAAACGGTGCTGCGATATAGACCTACGATGTGACAGGCCGGAAAACGACTACAGGCACTTGACGGAGACTGTGACAGACATGACAGTAAACATACAGCATCTATTTGTTGTATGATATATGACTGGAAAAAAAGAGATACATCAACTTACAGAAATGAGACAAGAAGTTGACAAACTTAAGTCGGACACAGATAGACTTCAAAGATTTTTATCGCAAGGATAATCTGCATTTTTATTTTCCAATATTACCCTCGACGGGCCTAGTGAGACGTTTCAAACATGTGCCAGCGCGGCGGTCGTCGTTTTGAATAGGATTCACGTACATAAGTACACACTGGATTATTCTGAATATTTATGTGTTATGGTGATAATGGTGATAAGAGCTCTCCTATGTACTCTCGCTGAAGGCTTCAGCGGATTAACTGCAAGAATTACCAAGAGTTGACGCATGAGTGTATGCAGATGCGGCAATGTTCACATGCATTTAGATTTTAAAAAGGTGTCAAATTTTTGAAAGCTGGAAGTCTTTTTGAGATCCATTTTTACTTAACACAATGGTACAAGGTGACCAGGTTAGTGTTTAAGATGGCACACTAAACTTACATATCTTGCTTGTCATTGATGTATGGAGAGGACGGAATAGAAATTCAGTTTTATCTTTTATTTTTTGTCGCTATGTTTGAAGGATACATTTTGTTTTCTGTTCACTCAGGGACGTAAACGGCGTGCTCCAATTAACTGATTGATTAATAGTCTCTTGTAATTTACAGAATGAGAGAGAGAGAGAGAGAGAGAGAGAGAGAGAGAGAGAGAGAGAGAGAGAGAGAGAGAGAGGAGAGAGAGACTTTGACAGTTGACACTTTGATATTTTATTGTCATTACCTAAAATGTCTTTTGTTTGTTTGTTTTTAATCGTCATTGGACTTGTAAACAATAATCTCTCTCCTTATGATAAACTATAGGATCAAAATCAGTAAGCTAGAAAAATTGTTTTTCAACCATACCATAACATAATATAAAGAATAATTAACCTCCTTAGGATAGATAGGAGAATCGAAATAAAGTTTGAAAAAAAAAGCTTTTCAGCAATACCATAACTTATTCACACGGCATTATAACACTGTAACAAAGCATTCAAATCTCTCTCTCTCTCTCTCTCTCTCTCTCTCTCTCTCTCTCTCTCTCTCTCTCTCTCTCCATTCCAGTGCAACAGGCGCTTCGGTCGAAGGTTTTTTTTCTCTGTATATGCTCCGAACGTGGATAGTCTCGTTGTTGTATTTATATCAATGTAGTCATTTGTAGGCGTAATATGAATATGATGGCTTAGCTGCCGTTGCCGCCTTGCTCGCTTCCTTCACCCCTGTTTCCTCTAACCTTTCCCCACTTCTTGCTCGCCTGTGATGCACTGTGTTTTACATACTATGTTTTATGTTTTAGTAATTTTTAATGTGCCTTTTCCCCACGTTGCATCATTTTGTGATATATGTTCAAAGGCTGAGAGTCGAGGATGCGAGCATTTTATTTTAACAATCTGTATCGCCCGACAAAGATACTGAAGTCGCAAATTTGGGATAATTCAAAGTTGTTTGATTTTTATCACACGTGCACTGCTCTTACATTCATCTTTCAATCTATCTATGTTGAACAATTTTGTACTGGGGGAAACAAGTGCAGGCTAACAGTTTCGTCATTACATGTACATAATTTTGTCATAACACATAAAAACACACGCTGTCAACCATCCACTCATTATTCAAATGTCATGTTGACGTAACTTTACAAATAACGCACAACGTACTGATTGTTCGCTTCATACAGAGCGCTTTTTTTTTTATTGTATCTGCGTTTGAGAGAGAGAGAGAGAGAGAGAGAGAGAGAGTAAAAAATTATTGATTTATATTTATACAATGTTTGCCGAGTCGTGCTCAACTGCAAATATGTGCGATCGCTGTAAGAAACGGCACAGCAAGCGGACTACGGCAATGGCCATTGTGTGACGTCAAACGGGATCTAAACTCAGAACAGGAAAAAATTGCCGGAAAGATCCATAGGCCCACTGTTATCATCATCACCATCGACAGCAAACTCCTCACCACAATGATTGTGTCTTCACAGCTCTTATTGTATGAAAATGTGTGAGAGATTGTGTGTTTGATAGCAGCGATGGGAAGAGAGAGGTCGGCGGTGGCTCTCAGTGGGTGGGTGGGAGAGTCGGCTGAAGCGGGGAGGGAAGGGAAGAAAGGAGTGAGTGGGTATCACTAAAGAATACACGGACCTGTCAAATCTGCCAGTGGTGTGATTCTTAGCTTCGCCAAAGAAGTGTAGATACATGCGTATAATAGAAACTTGTTTGGGAAGGTCCGTCGCGAGCACTTGTCACTATAGGAAACAGTGGTGAACAAAGGCATGCTGTGCAACATGTGGTCTTCCATCGTCAGGGTTCCCGATTTTGTGCGTTTGTTTTGTGAATTTGCTATCCCTCGCACAAAACCTTCGCCGGACGGTGCTCTTGACTATACACGGAAGACGGTGTGGGTCCATGTGGACCCATGGCTCGCAAAGAGGGAAAACTCTTTGCGGACATGGGTCCACATGGACCCACACCGTCTTCCGTGTTAGTCAAAAGCACCTTCGCCGGACGGGTGCTTTTGACTATACACGGAAGACGGTGTGGGTCCATGTGGACCCATGTCCGCAAAGAGTGTTCCTCTTTGCGAGCCATGGGTCCACACGGACCCACACCGTCGTCGATGACTGTATAAAATGTCACCTTTAATTACCTTTTGAAATTTTGACCTATATTTTCGAAAATTTTTAGGACAAGGAGAGAATTTGTGTGTTTGGAGCATATCTAAAATTTCATTGAAAAATATCTATAAATATACGAGATATTGGCATTTAAAGACCCTTCTGGTCCACATGGACGCACACCGTCCGGCGAAGGTTGGTTGATTCTTACTTACCCCAAACGGTTGTTCCCTCAAATAAAGAAATCAATTTACAAAAAAAAACACCTGCTTTTAACATACACTACTGCAGACGCATTTCAAGCTCAACTTTCATACTTTTACGCAGTTTATTATGGACTGAACATTGCTACAATATAAAGTGTTCTTTTTCACGTGATATTTTTGTTCGCATATCATCATTTTGGACTGTGATTGAATGAAGCCTCGCTTATATGAAAGTCTGCCACCTATAAACATTTGGATTGTTGATGTTTTTGACTTCTTAGATTCATTACCGTTCTCTCGTTAAACTGATGACTTTCCTTTTACAAAGTCCATTAAGTAATGTTATATTGTATTTTATATAACTTCAAATGTGTTCCTTTGATTCCCGCTCCCCCCCCTCCCCCCGCCCCCTCCCCTCTCTCTCCTCTCTTGTTGCCCTTCACACCACCCTACAGCCTCCCCCCCCCCCCCCCCCTCTCTGATTCCTTCCATTCCCGCCCACCTCTTATGCTTCCCCCTTTTTTTCCCCTGATGATCACAATGTAATATGAATATAGATATCTTAAAAAAGATGTCTACAGTCGCCTGTTTGCGTGACACATCGAGTGAGTGTATGAAACAGAGTATGGATTTCGGAGACCATAATAACGAGCAAGTTTGAAAATAACTGTCAAGTTTAGCGCGTTGTAACGGGGCTCTGTTTACGCATTCAGTTTGCAACGTAACGTGTAGCATTATCTTGTACTGGATGTCATCACTCTGCATTTCATTGTATCGTATTTCGTTGTGCTGCTTTTCATTGTATTGTTATCTTATTGCTTTTAGAGATTTCAGTTCAGCGGGGTGTCAGTCCTGGGATAGTCCTTTGCGGTCGGCTGGCCTTGAAGCAGCATGAATTGAAATGATTTCCAGTGTATTTCATTGTATTGCATTGTAATGCTGCCCCCCCCCCCCCCCCCCCTCCTTCTCCTCCCCCTTTGAACACTACTCAGATCCGTGTTATTTCATACAGTTTTATGGCACACTGTGCCATATACGTCCTCCTGCATCGCTCTGTTTTACACAACACGACAGTGTTCTGGTTTAGGGTAAAAAAAAGACGTAGGTTTTTGCGATGTCTGCAATGGACAGATGGTCGATCTATTGCTGCTTACAGCCCAGCCGACCGCAGAGGACCATATCAGGGCTGTCATCGCGTTGCAGCCATTGCGCTATACCGTCATGCTATGCACTGTTTTCAAAGTGACATGACATAAGATGCACGGAGAAGTATGCGTCATGGCACGGTTTTCTGAAACACTGTGTCAAACGATGGTGGATCCGTCGCGCTGTGCAGCACTGTAAGGCATTGCTTCACGGTCACTGACGTAGCTTTACACTGTGTGCAGACGACGGCAGCGTGGACCCCTTCACCGACTGGCCGTGGTGGTGGTGGGCGGCTGGAGGAGGCGGTGTCCTCGTCATCATCATCATCATCGTCGTCTGTGCCTGTTGTTGCTGCTGCCGCAGGCGGAAACGAAGGTGAGAAGACTCCTGGCTTGCTGGTGTGGGCTGAAAGGTTGTGTAGGCAGTGTGGAGTGTGTGTGTGTGTGTGTGTGTGTGTGTGTGTGTGTGTGTGTGTGTGTGTGTGCATGGGTAAGTGTGTCCGTGCGCGCGTTTATGTGCGCGCGCGCGCGGCGGTGTGTCCATGGGTACATACGTGCGTGTGCGCGTTCATGTGCTTGTGCGTGTGTGTGTGTGTGTGTGTGTGTGTGTGTGTGTGTGTGTGTGTGTGTGTGTGTGTGCTCGCGCGCGTATGTGCGTGTGTGTGTGTGTGTGTGTGTGTGTGTGTGTGTGTGTTTGAGCTCTAGCATGCGTGCATATAGCAGCGTGCTAACAGACCATGTTGATTTGGTATCTGCTATTGCACACACACACGTGATCAAGATGGCGACATCAAAACAACTGTAAGCTGCTCTGCTGAATTTTTGCAGCTCTACAATTATCATGAGGAGATCCCGAAGAATAGCGATTTCGAGTAGTTACGCTTCAAACCCGAAATCAGAAAATGCATGCAGGTGTCCTAGAAACTACAACAACTCTGAACACGGGAAGAGAAAATTTGGAGCGATCGACCCAAACCAAGTCCTGCCAAACCACAGGCAACCCAGAGCAACGGTCAGACAACATCTGCTCCGCTCATGCACTGCCTGACTTGAAAAATGAGGTTGGTGATCTAAAAACAC
The DNA here is from genome assembly GCA_018398815.1 of Conus ventricosus. Classification (NCBI taxonomy): domain Eukaryota; kingdom Metazoa; phylum Mollusca; class Gastropoda; order Neogastropoda; family Conidae; genus Conus; species Conus ventricosus. The sequence continues at coordinate 41,731,906 of CM031606.1, forward strand.
TCGTAAGAAAATATGTGCGAAAGAATAATTTTGCTTGAAAAAACAATAGCAAATCAAACGAGTTGATAAAAAAATGGAACACTCCTGTACCAAGTACCAACCCAAAGCTACTGCTTCGAGTTCGAATCCCTCAAAATCTAAGCGTACATTTGCAGAGGTAGTGGCATCGATTCCAACAGAAAAAGATGCCAGTAAAGAAAAACAAAATAAAAGCGCAAAAGATAAAGAAAAAACAATGCATCGAACCACCCGACCACTACGACAGAAATGTCCTTCAAAAATGACGCAAAGAAGAAGAATGACGTCACGACTTCGAACACTGGAAGGAAGGGAGTAAAAAAAGAAAACAAGCAGGACTTGCAAATGTTCTTCTACTACATGACTCTGTACTGAAAAGAGTGGATGGGGAAAGGCTGGGAGACTCATATGGTTTTCAATCAACATCTATGAAAACTTTTACGACCAAAGAAATCCTACCGTCCCTGCAAACAGCAGCATCCACAGACAAACACCCAGAAGTAATCGTAATCCATTGCGGCATAAACGAAATAAAAAACAATGATGCCACCAAGACAAGCAAAACCTTCACTGAAACAATCAAGGAGATCTCAAAAGAAAACCCCCACTCAAAGATTGTTGTGAGCAAAATCGCCCCTGTTAAACACGACGAGTTGGAGATGAAACGCAACCTGTTCAATGCGACCACCACGGCAGACCTGTTTGACACCCCGAACGTGAGCTTCGTCAGTCACGACACTCTTCGGGCAAACACTGGAACCCAGCGTGATGGCATTCATCTGACATGGACGGGAACCAGCGTCGTTGCCCGTAACATCGGCAGACACCTCAACAGAATGTTATGGTCTAAACCCAAGAGGCCCCGGAAACAACACACCCGCACGGTATCCATCATGGGAAGATTCCTTTCACTACAATCCTAGGGATCTCGGCCGCCCCTTCCGTGGCCCCTGGTGGAACTATTTTGACGTGCTAACACAGTTGGGAATAAATACTTTTAAACAGTCTAAGATGCTAAAGACATTATTCTAGCACAATGATTTGTAGAGTTGTTATTTATTCAGCATCAGAACGTTTTGATTGTTTGAGATTGACATTCAATTTTTTGTGCCATTCTTCACAATCCCTAAAATATTTTCCCTTCTTTTTTTTCTTTCTTTTTTTTCCCTATTATCCTTGTTGAAATTTGTTGTATATTTAGTGTTGTTACTTTCTTTTTTCTTTTTTTTTCTTTTCTTTTTTAAATTCTGGTGATATAGTATTCAATTATAAAGAACATGACGAGACCAAAAAATGTAAACATACTGCAATGGAATTGCAAATCAATATCAACAAATATTCAGGAGCTGATTCAACATCTCTCAGATCATATCTACCAAGCATTAGTATTACAATCTCTTAATGTACATGAACAAAAGCTTCCAAAAATTCAAACTTTGCTACCCACCAATATACCAAATCAATGATGAAACGGGAAGGGTTGGTACCGCATTGTACATTCGACAAAACGTAGAATACATCGAAATAGATACACCTTTTTCAAAAGACATTAAAAACATAATGCTTGTGCAGTAAAAGCAAAATTCCATGGATCATTGATACTGAACATATTGTCGGTTTATTTGCCAAAAGGTCCTGACAATCAAAACACAGAGTGGATTCGTACTTTACAAGACCAAAACGATAAGTGGCTAATAGCAGGTGATTTCAATTCACACGCCCCCTTTTGGGATAATGAGTGCAAAATCATAACGCATAACAGATTCCTTGAAAATGTAGTAGACTCTTCACTCTGTATACTGAATGATGGTAGTGTCACTCGAATCCCGGATGTTTCATATCAATCGGGCTTCAGCGATAGACCTAAACTCTCATGTCGGCTGCAATCGCTCCATGTTGTGAATGGGACACATTAAAGACTCGCTAGGCAGTGATCATTTACCATATTATTTCCATCAAAGTAAAACAAACTATTTCTGATCTCACTAAAGATCAAATCCCAAAATTTAACTACAACAAAGCTGATTGGGATAGATTTGAAAACATGCTTTCTATTTGCAATTGCGAGGAGATGATGGTTGATGATGTTGATACAAGCTACATGAAATTTGTTGATACTGTTTTTGCGTGCAGCTGAGCTTTCAATCCCTAAATGTAATCCTGATAAAACAAGAAAATATACAGGAAATGTTTGGTGGAAGTTTTCCTGTGAAGAAGCAAGAGAACAAAAAATGGAGGCTTATAAAAATGTATCTAAAAAATAAAACAGATCCAGAAAAGATTGCTGAAAAAAACAAAGCAAAAAATCACAGTAATAGAGTGAATGAAAAAGCAAAGGAAGAATATTGGTCAAATTTCTGTGAAAATGAGGTTCAAAATCATAAAGATCTCCAGAAAACTTGGAAAAAAATAAAAGAAATGAAAAATGGAATAAGTCATCCTGGGGTACCCCTTAAAATTGGAAAATAACGAATTTCCTTCCAATTTTGAAAAGGCTGAAGCATTTGCAGATGCATTTGCAAAAAATAGTAACTTCGAAGGCCTCTCAGAAGAACAAAAACAGCTTAGAGAAAAAATGGACGAAAACGAAGACAATGAAAAAAGTCCCAATAACAATCACTATACAAATGCTCCTATTACTTTTCAGGAAACAAAAGATGCAATTTCAAACCTGGATCAAAGAAAAAATCTGTGGGACCAGATGCAATTTCCCCAAAGAAATGATAAAACATTTACCAGTTAATATAACACTTTTTCTAAGTTCATTTTTTCAAAAATGTTGGTTTGAAGGGATTCAGCCATTTCTTATGGAAACAATCTACTGTTACCCCTATTCCCAAGGAGGGAAAGTCAAAAATCAGATGAAAATAATTACAGACCTGTCGCTCTTACATCACATGTGGGAAAACTTATGGAAAGAATAATTCTAAAAAGGCTTGAAACATTTCTGTGAAAAAAATGATATAATACCAATACAACAGGCGGGTTTTAGAAAAGGTAAATCATCAGTTGATCATTTAGTAAAAATTACCACACAGATTAAACTCAGTTTTCACGTAGGAAAAACGTACTTGCCACTTTTTTTGACATTAGAAAGGCATATTGACCCAAGTTTGGCATTCAAAACTTCTGAACAAACTAAGATCCATAGGTTTTTCAGGTTGTATGTATAACTATATAAAGGCATTTTTAAGTGAAAGAACAATACAGACTAAGGTTGGTAATGCCTACTCTAATCAAAGACGTACACAGATGGGAATCCCACAAGGAGGTGTAATAGCCCCAATCCTTTTCAACATTTTGATGCATGATCTTCCAAAAGTGGTCTCAACAATGTCGAACTAGCACAATATGCGGATGATATTTGCATATGGATGAAAGTTACTCTAAAAAAGCTTACACCGATTAGATCAATTAACTATATTAAAAGGTATATCAAAAGAACTAGACAAAATTAGCAAATACATGATTGAAAACGGACTAACCCTTTCACATGAAAAATCGCATATGGTTCCTTTCAACTCTGGGTATGATCCTAAACTTCTACCCTCTTTTCAAATAAATGGAAGGCCGCTTGAATATAAGAAAGTTGTTAATTTCTAGGAGTAAGCCTGACTTCTAAATTGAATTGGAACTACCATTTGGAAAATATTCTGACAAAAGCCAGAAAAGGATTAAACTTATTAAAAATGATAAGTCGACAGTCGTGGGAAAAGATAGTAAGGTACTTATTCATTTAGCAACTGCGCTTGTGAGATCAAAATTAATCTTATGCTCAGGAAATATTCTTTTCAGCTCCAAAATATTTGATAACAAAGATGCAAAGCATTGATAGCAAAGCTTAAAATAGCTCTCGGTGTCCCTGTCCATGCCTCAACACTAAAAAA
>CM031606.1:41740810-41750810 GCA_018398815.1 Conus ventricosus
CAAGGGTACAATGTATTTTATTCTTTTACTATTTCTTGGTATATGAAATGTGTACCATTCTATTACCATTTCTCAATGTAAAATGTGTGCCACTCTCTTACCATTTCCCAATTGTAAAATATGTATGTGTGTCACTTTCGAAACATTCCTCAATTGGTACTCTTGCTGTTCCTCAGGCGTAAACAGTGTGTCATTATCTTACCATCTCTCGGAATAACATGTATGTCACTCATTTATCATTCCTTATGAATAAATTGTGTCAGTCTTCTACCACTCCACAAGAATAAAATGTATGTCACCTACTTACCATTCCTCAGGCATTAAATGTGTCACTCTCTTCCAATTCCTCAGGAATGAAGTGTGAGTCATTCTCTTACCATTCTTCAGATTAAAATGTGGGTCGCTTTCTTGCCACTCCTCAGGTGTAAAGTGTGTGTCGCTTTCCTATCGTTTCTCAAATGTAAAATACGTGTCACTTTGTTACTATTCTTCAGATGCAAAATGCTTGTCACTCTCCGACCATTCCTCAAGAATAAAGTATGTCACTTTCAAAACAGCCCTCGGATGTAAAATGTATGTCAATTTCAAACCATTCCTCAATGTGTCTCACTTTCTTGCCATTGTGTGCCATGTGTATTACCCTCTAACCATTCCTCAGGTGTAAAATGAATGTCGTTTTCTTTCCATTTTCATTTTAATTAGTGTGACACTCTCTCACCATGTCCTTATGTTTAAAAAGTTTGTCACGTTTTTGCCATTCCTCACTTGTAAAATGTGTAACATGTGCTAACCATTCCTCAAGTGTAAAGCATGTGTCACTCTTTTACCATTCTTCGGCTGTGTACATATGTGTCACTCTGAAATCTGTGATAAAATTTCAGTTATGCCCCTTCCTGGTTTATTGCTTAAGATTAGGCATTGTTTAAACTCTCTTACTCAATCATCAGGTTACGAAATGCATCATTTTTTTTAATCATTCCTCAAGTGCAGAAAGAGTCTCTGAGATACCATCCATTAGGCGAGAGATACGAGCCCCTTTTTTGTCATTCATCAGGTGTAAACTCCGCATCATTGTACTTACTTCTTCTTCTCGAACACTCTAGATGGGAACGCCAGCTCCCCTGACGAATGCTGCCGTGCGCTGTAGGTCCCCACGGGCACCGTAGAGCTTCCTTTCCACTGATGTTTGTTCCGTCCATATCTGTTGTCTCAGAGCTTCATGCAACGGGCAATCCTGCAGTAGATGTGCTGTTGTCATACTGCTGGTCTGGCATGGGCACTGGTCTGACTGACCGATCCTGAAGTTGGTAAAGAGGTGATAGTTCAGGCGGTTGTGGTCTGTCCGCAGCCTGAAGATGGCCACCTGCTCTGATCTTGTTAGCACGTGGTACGGGTCATGTCTATTGAAACGTGGATGCTCCTGCAACCACTTGCTCTGCTGTCTGGCTTTGATGATTGTACTGTACTTACAGGATACTTACTCTCATCAGCTGTAAAATCTGTGTCACTCTTTCGCTAATCATCAGTCACACAATATGTACCCTTCATCAGGAGTAAAAATGCGTGTCATTCTCTTGTGTAATTTATCAAAAATGAAATGCGTCGTTCTTTTACAATTTGTCAAGTGTAAAATCGGTGTCTCGTGCTTATCATTAATCAGATTTCAAATGCATTTTACACATTTCGTTAGCTTAAAATGTGTCATTCATACCACACGTCAGCTGTCAAACGTGTTACTCTCTACCCTACTCCATCCTACGCTCTGTGTTCTGCACCAGTCCAGTGACACGACAAACACATCAGGTCACCGACGACTATGACTTCTAAAGACCATCATCACAATCGATCACGTTCACCAGCAAGTGTGTGACCAAATAGATCAATGCATTATTCATGGCCGCGAGAGTGATCCCCCTTCACTTTCCATGTGGACAACAAAGGCCTGGTTGAGTCATTTTCCCTTCACTCTGTGATTCAGGTCATCTCGGTTAACCGGGCCACTGAACCACAAGAAGCCCCAAACAAAACTCCTACATGTGGACGGCTGACAAGACAAAGTCAGAAGAAAAATGTGTAACACCAATGTAGCTAAGTTTTTTTTTGTTTGTTTTGTTTTTGTTTTGTTTTTGTTTTGTTTACCGCGTTGGACTCGTTTCCTTTCAAACGCTCGCTCCAAAAGATATTGTATTCAAAAGACAGGCGGTAGGGTTTTGAGCTGTTCCTATCATAGCGGATTTGAATTCAGCCTGCATTCAATGCGCAGAGCGGTTCTGGTGCCGTGAATAGACCAGGTCGCTGGCGGTGGAAGTGTACAGGGTGTGAGGAATAATGCCGTTGTCAGGCCTGTATGTGCTGGCGGTGTTACAGCTCCCCAAACTCTACACCCCCCCCCCCCCCCCCCCCCCCCCCCCCCCGTGGTGATTTTGTCTGCAATGTCAAGACTCGTCTCTTGGATACTGTATTATACACGTTTCGAATTTTCGTGTGTGTGTGTGTGTGTGTGTGTGTGTGTGTGTTGTGTGTGTGTTTATTTTTGTTTGTTTGTTTTTTTTTGTACGGCTTTTCGCTCTCACTGGCAGAAACAAGCTAGGAAGAGACCGACGGCTCTCTAGGAGGAAGACGGATAAGAAAAACAAGGAATGATAGATAAATCAGTACAGAGAGAGAGAGAGAGAGAGAGAGGAGAGAGAGAGAGAGAGGGAGAGAGAGAGAGAGAGAGAGAGAGAGAGAGAGAGAGAGAGAGAGAGAGATTTACCGTATAATTTCCATGCAATTCTGACTCGTTCAGCTCTCACCATACCATGTGTCGAGGTGCTTTAAATAGTCTCTGCGTTGATCGAAAACAAAACTTGAAATGGAAAGGCTATCACGTGCCTCTGTATACATTTTTGAAAATAATTTTTACGGCTGTCATGGCGCTTGTCGCTACCATGAAATACGACATAAAGCATATGTTGTGGTTTAGATATCACTAAGAGACATATGTTATTGGTTGTGCATTATTGTCTGATAATGACCACATACATAAATCCCCCAAAAAGAAGACAGGTTTATGTTATTAACAATAAAAAAACATGTGTCACGGGGGCAAATAATAAGCCTAATGTTAACCCAAAACTTAAGATTTAAAAACAACAAAAAGCAAAAACAAAAAACAAACAAAAAAAACGGCGACATAACATCAGATGATTGAGTGTATGATCGAGAGCGTGTCTTTAACTTCAGAATTGGGGTATTTTATTTCATTGTTATAATGATCTACTAACTTTTTCTCATATTATGCGTGGAGATGGCTGCTATAAATCTTTCCTGCTAACTTACGTATTTTCGTTCTATAATACCTCATGTGAAGATGAGATTTTATGCAGGGCTCCAACGACGAAAAGAGCGGCCTTTCTTACCCCTTTGTCAGAACCCCTTTCAGATAATGACAACAAAATACCGAAGAGTCCAAAGTGTCCAACTGACACAATTTGCATAGCTATTGAACTGTCAATCAAAATTAATCGAAAAAATGTCACAACAAGGAACTCCGGGGGTCTGTATACTGATCATTTTTATTAACGTGCCACGAGAGGCGGTTGCAGGAACACCGTTACCAGCGTTTGGATCTGCTTAGCCCGCTGTTCTCGGTCATGCACAACAGCGTAGAGAACTTGTTACCGAGCCAGATTTTTGTATCATCCAACCGTAACTTCTTAGGTCTGCCTTCGGCATGTCCACCTTGTATTGTAGAATGGCGGCGAATCTCTCGTTTGAGCTCTCCTACTGCAAGGATCTTGCTCCGTTCAGCATCATGAAGACATTCTTGTCTGTTATCAGCACTTCTTGGAACTGTTTGCTTGGATATTTGATTGTCAAGCGCAAACTGTTTTTTTGTATAATGTGGCTCACAGTTGCTGGGACTGAACACAAAGGTGCTGTATCTGTGCATATATCTACTTTCTAGCAATTTGGGGGCATGTTCATATGTATTCCTAATTATGTAATATATGGTGAAACCAACATGTATCTGATATGTTCAAATTTTACTTTCCAGTTCGTTTAATATTAGTTTGACTTGCGTCGGATGCTTAAGTGCCGTTCTTCTCTCAAAGCTAATTGCATTTTGTTTGGTTTAGATACTAGGGAAAGAAAAATTAGGTATGATATGTATGCGCTTAATTTTATCAGTTTATTTGGATATAGTGTGGATAAACCGGCGTTTTGGTAATGATAAGGATTTTTTCCATCAACGTCTGTAGATGGCAAAAATGACACGATTATATTCAAACATAAAACATTGATAAACACTTGAAATATGTAACAAAATTTAGGATGACGTGGGGATATGAAAGCTGTTATACATTATCGTGGACACGGAAAATATAACGAAGTAAACCTAATGTCGCCCGTTGTGTAAATATGCTCTATAGAAGAGAAATGAGATTGTGTTTTATATCGTCTAACTCTCGGTAAAAATTCGAGAGAAGTTTATTTGAAATAAATCTTGTCCATACCCATGTGCCTTGAAGCTTTGATTATTGATGGAATACTCCAGATGTAGTGGGGTGCAGAGTTTGCTCCCTTTTTGTGGGAACTCTTTTATTTGAGAGAAACAGTAAGGGCTGACCATTCCTGTTTTAGAATTTTTGAATGAATGTCAAGAGGTGTATTCAAAGACTCCTTCATAGAGAGGGGGGAGGGGGGTAGAGAGGGGGAGTGGCATAGAATAAGGGGGCGGGGCCTAGTGCCAAATGAATAAAGCATTTTAATTCGACTTTACATTATTTCTGTCTCTGTGACTCTCTGTCTGTCTCTGTTTCTGTCTGTCTCTGTGTCTGCTTCTCTCTGAGAGAGAGAGAGAGAGAGAGAGAGAGAGAGAGAGAGAGAGAGGAGACCCGCGCGCGCGCGCTGGCGCGTACGTGAGTGCACGCACACACTCACGCGCGCGCGTGCACACGCGTACACACACACACACACACACACACACACACACACACACACACACACACACACACACACACACTCACACACATGTACACATACACGCGCGCGCTCACGCATGCACACACACACCACACACACAAGCGCACGCATACACACACTAACGCATACACGCACGGACGCCAGCATGTGAAAATGATTGAGATCAAAGTGCAACAACTGTCTTGAATAATGGAAAACGTATGTTTGTAACATTTCATCTGCTGTGTTATATGTATCAGTTATGGGAGAAATATTTTGACTGGGTGGGAGGGCGAGAGGCGGGGAGAGATAAAGGTAGAACCTTGTTTGTTTTGTGTACCTTTAACTGATTCATATGATGGATAAGTGGGTAAGCAAACAACACTGACTTGGAACAATATGCATTTGTTCTCGGCGTGAGAGCATATGTTAGCGTCTCTGTTTATTTCTTTGATAGAAGACTTACCCATTTTCATAATGTAAACAGTGGCCACACACTGCAGATAGTGATCTACACCATAACGTCAACAGTACATGATAATGATCTACATCCATAACGTCAACACTACATGATAATGATCGACATCCATAACGTCAACATTACATGATAACGATCTACATCCATAACGTCAACATTACATGATAACGATCTACATCCATAACGTCAACACTGCATGATAACAGTCTACATCTGTAACGTCAACATTACATGATGACGATCTACATCTATAACTTCAAAATCACATGATAACGATCTACCTTCATAACGTGAACATTGCATGATAACGATCTGCATCCTTAACGTCAACATTGCATGATAATGATCTACATCCATAACGTGAACACTGCATGATAATGATCTACATCCATAACTCAACACTACATGATAATGATCTTGAACACTGCATGATAATGATCTACATCCATAACTCAACACTACATGATAATGATCTACATTCATAACGTGAACACAGCATGATAATGACCTATATCTGTAACGTCAACACTGCCTGATAATGAGCTACATCTGCAATGCCAACACTGGATGATAATGACCTATATCTGTAACGTCAACACTGCATGATAATGACCTACATCTGTAACAGTCAACACTGCATGATAATGACCTACATCTGTAACAGTCAACACTGCATGATAATGACCTATATCTGTAACAGTCAACACTGCAGGATAATGACCTACATCTGTAACGTCAGCACTGCATGATAATGACCTACATCCGTAACATCAACACTGCCCGATAATGATCTATATCTGTAACGTCAACACTGCATGATAGTGACCTACATCTGCAATGCCAACACTGGATGATAATGAGCTACATCTGTAACGTCAACACTGCATGATAGTGACCTACATCTGTAGCGTCAACACTGCATGATAATGACCTACATCTGCAGCGTCAACACTGCATGATAATGACCTACATCCGTAACATCAACACTGCATGATAATGACCTACATCTGTAACATCAACACTGCCTAATAATGACCTACATCTGTAACGTCAGCACTGCATGATAATGACCTACATCCGTAACATCAACACTGCCCGATAATGATCTATATCTGTAACGTCAACACTGCATGATAGTGACCTACATCTGCAATGCCAACACTGGATGATAATGAGCTACATCTGTAACGTCAACACTGCATGATAGTGACCTACATCTGTAGCGTCAACACTGCATGATAATGACCTACATCTGCAGCGTCAACACTGCATGATAATGACCTACATCCGTAACATCAACACTGCATGATAATGACCTTCATCTGTAACGTCAACACTGCCTAATAATGACCTACATCTGTAACGTCAACACTTTATGATAATGACCTACATCTGTAATGCCAACACTGGATGATAATGACCTATATCTGCAACGTCAACACTGCATGATAATGACCTACATCCGTAACAACACTGCATGATAATGACCTACATCTGTAACATCAACACTGCATGATAGTGACCTACATCTGTAACATCAACACTGCATGATAATGACCTACATCTGTAACGTCAACATTGCATGATAATGACCTATATCTGTAATGCCAACACTGGATGATAATGACCTACATCCGTAACATCAACACTTCATGATAATGACCTACATCCGTAACAACACTGCATGATAATGACCTACATCTGTAACATCAACACTTCATGATAATGACCTACATCTGTAAGGTCAACACTGCCTGATAATGACCTATGTTTGTAACGTCAACACTGCATGATAATGACCTACATGTGAACGCCAACAGTGATCACACAGCAGGTTCATGATCTACATCCATAGCAACAACAGTGGTCATAAACTGCATAGAATTAATATTCTTTTCTAAGTCACATGTAGGTTTGAATCCATGTAACTGGAAATTTCATCTATATGAAATTATTTTTTTCAAAATTCTTAGAAATCGACTTGGAAATCGATCGAATAGAGTCATTATTGACTCACGTGGATGCTATAGTCTGTATTTGGGGAGTGGATGGTATTAACGCAAGCGACATTTTGATCATGATGAAACGGAAGCTCTACCGGTCCGTCTGCCAGGACCAAAACTGCCCCTCTTTCTGTCACTGCTTCACATCTTACCTGTGATGGTGTCGTTCCTTTCTCAGTAAAGGTAAAAAGACTTGGGTGTCTACAAGGATAATGATCGAGATATGAGGGCACTGGGGACCATTTCTGTAGAGTATGGTTTCTGGAACTAAGACGAATCTGTGCCATCCAGCATCTTCTTCCAGCTGATGCGACCAAACCTCACGTCTTGTTTACTGCAATGCTCTGTTAGATGGGCTTCCTGATCACCTTATTCAGAAACTTCAACACGTCCAAAACTGTGGAGCAAGAGTAATTTTCAAAGCTCCCTTCAGAGAACTCATACATGCTCTACTGCGCAGACTTCACTGAGTCCCGGTCAAAGCTAGTATTTCATGTAACACTGCCCCATACAGCCCTTCGCTGTTCTGCTGACTCTTCGCTCCTAGCCGCTCCTCAATACAAATAACAAACAAACAAACAAACAAACAAAAAAAGATCGCTCCTTCTCCTTCCTTGACACATAAACTTTGAATTCTCTGCCACATGATACTAGGCATTCATATTCTTATCCAGCTTTCAAATCAAAATCAGAAACTTACCTTTTTTATTCTCAGTCTCAACCGACGTTTCAAAGTCTAGATTGCGGAGAAAGATGTGTCTATGAATGCTATTCTCTCTCTCTCTCTCTCTCTCTCTCTCTCTCTCTCTCTCTCTCTCTCTCTCTCTCTCTCTCTCTCTCTCTCTCTCTCTCTCTGCGTGTGCGAGCGTGCGTGCGTGCGTGTGCTTGCGCGCGCGCGCGCGTGTGTGTGTGTGTGTGTGTGTGTGTGTGTGTGTGTGTGATATTCATCGTGAGGAGGTGGGGATTAAAGAGATGAAGGGATGCATACGCGTGCGAACGTCTGTATGTGTGTTATGGGGGGGGGGGGGGGGGGGGGGGGATGGAGGATGAGGGCGGTAGCGAGTGAAAGGAAGAAAGTATGAATGATTGTAAAGCACTGAGAGATATTTCAGAGTTTGCGCGGTACTATTATCATCATAATTATTATTGTTGTTGTTGTCTATCTATTTATTTACCTATCTGCCTCTCTATCTATCTGCCTCTCTATCTATGTATGTATGTATGTATGTATGTATGTATGTATGTATGTATGTATGTATGTATGTATGTATGTATGTATGCATGCATGCTGCATGTATGTATGTATGTATGTATGTATGTATGTATGTATGTATGTATGCATCCATCCATCCACCTATCTATCTATCTACCTATATATCTATCTATCCTTCCATCTATCTATCTGTCTATCTATCGGCAAATGAAACAAACTGCGGCGTTACTGAAACACGACAAAAACGCAGAAGAGCACACAAAACAAAGTGTGAAGTAACGACGATTTAATGCACGACACAAAACAGGACAAGAAATTTTCGGCAAAATGCCTTCCTCAGCGACAAAAAAATACAGACATAAACATGCACAATACTCCCTTGTGAAGCCGAAGTGGTGAATGAAGTAGACAGAGGGACAGTGGAAGAGAGGGTGAGTAGAGTTCGAAGAATAGGGCCCTATTCTTCGAACTCTACTCACCCTCTCTTCCACTGTCCCTCTGTCTACTTCATTCACCACTTTGGCTTCACAAGGGGAGTATTGTGCATGTTTATGTCTGTATTTTTTTGTCGCTGAGGAAGGCATTTTGCCGAAAATTTCTTGTCCTGTTTTGTGTCGTGCATTAAATCGTCGTTACTTCACACTTTGTTTGTGTGCTCTTCTGCGTTTTTGTCGTGTCTATCTATCTGTCTGTCTGTCAGTCTGTCTGTCTGTCTAATTGTCTTGATCCAACACAACCCAAACTCTCTCCTCATTTCTTTGCAACCCCCTCCCCCTCCTCACCTCCCAGCATACCGTCATTCCAGTACTTCCACCAACTCATCCCTTCCACCCCCACGCCGAGGATCGATCTCACTCACACACAAAAAAAAAAAAATCAACGGAGGAGGGTCCGAGAGCCAGTGGGTCGTGTCGACGCAAGCGGTGACAGGCTGTTAGTTTCACTGGGCCGACGGCGGAGGACGGGGGGTGGGCAGGTGGCACACGACGTTCCCACTGACAACGACATTCACCGTCGCTGCCAGCACCAGCCCTGCAGGCTGTCTCACCGTCTGACGCTCTGTGTCTGTGTGACTGTGTGGTGTGTGGGTGTGGGTGTGGGCTTCGCTGCCTGTCTGTCTGTCTGAGCCGGCACTGCTAGGATTGTGGAGTGCGTCTTCTCACCTTCCCAAAGGCTGCCGGCTTCTTTTGTCCCCCTCTCTGTTGGACACCCACACCTCCCATCCAGATCGGCGTGCTGTTGTCTTCTTCTGGTATTGTATTCCAGAGGTGGGGAGAGAAAGGTGAGATTTTGTTTCCTCTCTTTTTTTTTTCTTTTTTTTTTTCTTCGGTGGGATTTTTTCGTTTGTGGTGGGAAACC
>CM031606.1:41755810-41765810 GCA_018398815.1 Conus ventricosus
TATGTGTCCATGTCTTCTGCTCCTTTTCCCTGTATGTGTCCATGTCTTCTGCTCTCTTCCTGTATGTGTCCATGTCTTCTACTCTTCCTGTATGTGTCCATGTCTTCTACTCTCTTCCTGTATGTGTCCATGTCTTCTACTCTCTTCCTGTATGTGTCCATGTCTTCTACTCTCTTCCTTTTATGTGTCCATGTCTTCTGCTCTCTCCCTGTATGTGTTCATGTCTTCTGCTCTTCCTGTATGTGTCCATGTCTTCTACTCTTCCTTTTATGTGTCCATGTCTTCTACTCTTCCTGTATGTGTCCATGTCTTCTACTCTCTTCCTGTATGTGTCCATGTCTTCTACTCTTCCTGTATGTGTCCATGTCTTCTACTCTTCCTGTATGTGTCCATGTCTTCTACTCTTCCTGTATGTGTCCATGTCTTCTACTCTCTTCCTGTATGTGTCCATGTCTTCTACTCTTCCTGTATGTGTCCATGTCTTCTACTCTCTTCCTGTATGTGTCCATGTCTTCTACTCTTCCTGTATGTGTCCATGTCTTCTACTCTTCCATGTATGTGTCCATGTCTTCTACTCTTCCTGTATGTGTCCATGTCTTCTACTTTTCTCCCTGTATGTGTCCATGTCTTCTGCTCTCTTCCTGTATGTGTCCATGTCTTCTACTCTTCCTGTATGTGTCCATGTCTTCTGCTCTCTCCCTGTATGTGTCCATGTCTTCTGCTATCTTCCTGTATGTGTCCATGTCTTCTGCTCTTTTCCCTGTATGTGTCCATGTCTTCTACTCTCTCCCTGTATGTGTCCATGTCTTCTACTCTCTTCTTTCATGTGTCCATGTCTTCTACTCTCTCTTTCATGTGTCCATGTCTTCTACTCTCTCCCTGTATGTGTCCATGTCTTCTGCTCTCTTCCTGTATGTTTTCCATGTCTTCTGCTCTCTCCCTTTATGTGTCCATGTCTTCTCCTCTCGTCCTTTATGTGTCCATGTCTTATACTCTCTTCCGTTATGTGTCCATGTCTTCTACTCTCTTCTGTTATGTGTTCATGTCTTCTGCTCTCTTCCTGTATGTGTCCATGTCTTCTACTCTCTCCCTGTATGTGTCCATGTCTTCTGCTCTCTTCCTGTATGTGTCCATGTCTTCTGCTCTCTCCCTGTATGTGTCCATGTCTTCTGCTCTCTTTCCTGTATGTGTCCATGTCTTCTGCTCTCTTCCTGTATGTGTTCATGTCGTCTACTCTCTTCCTGTATGTGTTCATGTCGTCTACTCTCTTCCTGTATGTGGCCATGTCTTCTACTCTTTCCTGTATGTGTCCATGTCTTCTGCTCTCTCCTGTATGTGTCCATGTCTTCTGCTCTCTCCCTGTATGTTCCATGTCTTCTGCTCTCTTCCTGTATGTGTCCATGTCTTCTGCTTCTTCCTGTATGTGTCCATGTCTTCTGCTCTCTTCCTGTATGTGTCCATGTCTTCTGCTCTCTTCCTGTATGTTCCATGTTTTCCCTACTCTTCCTGTATGTGTCCATGTCTTCTGCTCTTCCTGTATGTGTCCATTGTCTTCTGCTCTTCCTGTATGTGTCCATGTCTTCTGCTCTCTTCCTGTATGTGTCCATGTCTTCTACTCTTCCTGTATGTGTCCATGTCTTCTACTCTTCCTGTATGTGTCCATGTCTTCTGCTCTTCCTGTATGTGTCCATGTCTTCTGCTCTCTTCCTGTATGTGTCCATGTCTTCTACTCTTCCTGTATGTGTCCATGTTTCTCTACTCTTCCTGTATGTGTCCATGTCTTCTACTCTTCCTGTATGTGTCCATGTCTTCTGCTCTCTTCCTGTATGTGTCCATGTCTTCTACTCTTCCTGTATGTGTCCATGTCTTCTGCTTCTTCCTGTATATGTCCATGTCTTCTGCTCTTCCTGTATGTGTCCATGTCTTCTACTCTCTTCCTGTATGTGTCCATGTCTTCTGCTCTTCCTGTATGTGTCCATGTCTTCTACTCTCTTCCTGTATGTGTCCATGTCTTCTGATCTCTTCTTTCATGTGTCCATGTCTTCTGCTCTCTCCCTGTATGTGTCCATGTCTTTGCTCTCTTCCTGTATGTGTCCATGTCTTCTGCTCTCTCCCTGTATGTGTCCATGTCTTCTGCCTCTCTCCCTGTATGTGTCCATGTCTTCTGCTCTCTTCCTGTATGTGTCCATGTCTTCTGATCTCTTCTTTCATGTGTCCATGTCTTCTGCTCTCTTCCTGTATGTGTCCATGTCTTCTACTCTCTTCCTGTATGTGTCCATGTCTTCTACTCTCTTCCTGATGTGTCCATGTCTTCTGCTCTCTCCCTGTATGTGTCCATGTCTTCTGCTCTCTCCCTGTATGTGTCCATGTCTTCTGCTCTCTTCCTGTATGTGTCCATGTCTTCTGCTCTCTCCCTGTATGTGTCCATGTCTTCTACTCTCTTCCTGTATGTGTCCATGTCTTCTGCTCTCTCCCTGTATGTGTCCATGTCTTCTGCTCTTCTCCTGTATGTGTCCATGTCTTCTGCTCTCTTCCTGTATGTGTCCATGTCTTCTGCTCTCTCCCTGTATGTGTCCATGTCTTCTGCTCTCTTCCTGTATGTGTCCATGTCTTCTACTCTCTTCCTGTATATGTCCATGTCTTCTACTCTCTTCCTGTATGTGTCCATGTCTCTGCTCTCTTCCTGTATGTGTCCATGTCTTCTACTCTCTTCCTGCATGTGTCCATGTCTTCTGCTCTCTTCCTGTATGTGTCCATGTCTTCTACTCTTCCTGTATGTGTCCATGTCTTCTACTCTCTTCCTGTATGTGTCCATGTCTTCTGCTCTCTTCTTTCATGTGTCCATGTCTTCTCCTCTCGTCCTTTATGTGTCCATGTCTTCTGCTCTTTCCTGTATGTGTACATGTCTTCTACTCTTCCTGTGTGTGTCCATGTCTTCTACTCTTCCTGTATGTGTCCATGTCTTCTACTCTTCCTGTATGTGTCCATGTCTTCTACTCTTCCTGTATGTGTCCATGTCTTCTACTCTTCCTGTGTGTGTCCATGTCTTCTACTCTTCCTGTATGTGTCCATGTCTTCTGCCTCTTCCTGTATGTGTCCATGTCTTCTGCTCTCTTCCTGTATGTGTCCATGTCTTCTGCTCTCTTCCTGTATGTGTCCATGTCTTCTGCTCTCTTCCTGTATGTGTCCATGTCTTCTGCTCTCTTCCTGTATGTGTCCATGTCTTCTACTCTCTTCCTGTATGTGTCCATGTCTTCTGCTCTCTCCCTGTATGTGTCCATGTCTTCTGCTCTCTTCCTGTATGTGTCCATGTCTTCTACTCTCTTCCTGTATGTGTCCATGTCTTCTGCTCTCTTCCTGTATGTGTCCATAGTCTTCTACTCTCTTCCTGTATGTGTCCATGTCTTCTACTCTCTTCCTGTATGTGTCCATGTCTTCTACTCTCTTTCTGTATGTGTCCATGTCTTCTACTCTCCTGTAGTGTCCATGTCTTCTGCTCTCTTCCTGTATGTGTCCATGTCTTCTACTCTCTTCCTGTATGTGTCCATGTCTTCTACTCTCTTCCTGTATGTGTCCATGTCTTCTACTCTTCCTGTATGTGTCCATGTCTCCTGCTCTTCCTGTATGTGTCCATGTCTTCTACTCTCTCCCTGAAATGTGTCCATGTCTTCTACTCTCTTCCTGTATGTGTCCATGTCTTCTACTCTTCCTGTATGTGTCCATGTCTTCTGCTCTCTTCCTGTATGTGTCCATGTCTTCTACTCTTCCTGTATGTGTCCATGTCTTCTACTCTTCGTGTATGTGTCCATGTCTTCTACTCTTCCTGTATGTGTCCATGCCCTTCTGCTCTCTTCCTGTATGTGTCCATGTCTTCTACTCTTCCCTGTATGTGTCCATGTCTTCTGCTCTTCCTGTATATGTCCATGTCTTCTGCTCTTCCTGTATGTGTCCATGTCTTCTACTCTCTTCCTGTATGTGTCCATGTCTTCTGCTCTTCCTGTATGTGTCCATGTCTTCTACTCTCTTCCTGTATGTGTCCATGTCTTCTGATCTCTTCTTTCATGTGTCCATGTCTTCTTCTCTCTCCCTGTATGTGTCCATGTCTTCTGCTCTCTTCCTGTATGTGTCCATGTCTTCTGCTCTCTCCCTGTATGTGTCCATGTCTTCTGCTTCACTCCCTGTATGTGTCCATGTCTTCTGCTGTCTTCCTGTATGTGTCCATGTCTTCTGATCTCTTCTTTCATGTGTCCATGTCTTCTGCTCTCTTCCTGTATGTGTCCAATGTCTTCTACTCTCTCCTGTATGTGTCCATGTCTTCTACTCTCTTCCTGTATGTGTCCATGTCTTCTGCTCTCTCCCTGTATGTGTCCATGTCTTCTGCTCTCTCCCTGTATGTGTCCATGTCTTCTGCTCTCTTCCTGTATGTGTCCATGTCTTCTGCTCTCTCCCTGTATGTGTCCATGTCTTCTACTCTCTTCCTGTATGTGTCCATGTCTTCTGCTCTCTCCCTGTATGTGTCCATGTCTTCTGCTCTCTCCCTGTATGTGTCCATGTCTTTGCTCTCTTCCTGTATGTGTCCATGTCTTCTGCTCTCTCCCTGTATGTGTCCATGTCTTCATGCTCTCTTCCTGTATGTGTCCATGTCTTCTACTCTCTTCCTGTATGTGTCCATGTCTTCTACTCTCTTCCTGTATGTGTCCATGTCTTCTGCTCTCTTCCTGTATGTGTCCATGTCTTCTGCTCTCTTCCTGTATGTGTCCATGTCTTCTACTCTCTTCCTGTATGTGTCCATGTCTTCTACTCTCTTCCTGTATGTGTCCATGTCTTCTACTCTCTTCCTGTATGTGTCCATGTCTTCTGCTCTCTTCCTGTATGTGTCCATGTCTTCTACTCTCTTCCTGTATGTGTCCATGTCTTCTGCTCTCTTCCTGAAATGTGTCCATGTTTTTCTACTCTTCCTGTATGTGTCCATGTCTTCTACCTCTTCCTGTATGTGTCCATGTCTCTGCTCTCTTCTTTCATGTGTCCATGTCTTCTCCTCTCGTCCTTTATGTGTCCATGTCTTCTGCTCTCTTCCTGTATGTGTACATGTCTTCTACTCTCCTGTGTGTGTCCATGTCTTCTACTCTTCCTGTATGTGTCCATGTCTTCTACTCTTCCTGTATGTGTCCATGTCTTCTACTCTTCCTGTATGTGCCCAAATGTCTTCTACTCTTCCTGTGTGTGTCCATGTCTTCTACTTTTTCCTGTATGTGTCCATGTCTTCTGCTCTCTTCCTGTATGTGTCCATGTCTTCTGCTCTCTTCCTGTATGTGTCCATGTCTTCTGCTCTCTTCCTGTATGTGTCCATGTCTTCTGCTCTCTTCCTGTATGTGTCCATGTCTTCTGCTCTCTTCCTGTATGTGTCCATGTCTTCTACTCTCTTCCTGTATGTGTCCATGTCTTCTACTCTCTTCCTGTATGTGTCCAGTCTTCTACTCTCTTCCTGTATGTGTCCATGTCTTCTACTCTCTTTCTGTATGTGTCCATGTCTTCTACTCTCCCTGTATGTGTCCATGTCTTCTGCTCTCTTCCTGTATGTGTCCATGTCTTCTACTCTTCCTGTATGTGTCCATGTCTTCTACTCTTCCTGTATGTGTCCATGTCTTCTACTCTTCCTGTATGTGTCCATGTCTTCTACTCTCTTCCTGTATGTGTCCATGTCTTCTACTCTTCCTATATGTGTCCATGTCTTCTACTCTTCCTGTATGTGTCCATGTCTTCTACTCTCTTCCTGTATGTGTCCATGTCTTCTACTCTTCCTGTATGTGTCCATGTCTTCTGATCTCTTTTTTTAACTTAACGTTTCCATATCTTCGCTCTCTTTCTTTGGTTTTCATGTCGTCTGCTCCCGTTGTCTGCTCTCATTCTTGATATTTTCATATGTTCTGGGCTTTCATGTCGTCTGCTCTCATTCTGTATGTATCCCTGTTGTCTGCTCTCATTCTTGATATTTTCATATCTTCTTTATGTGTCCTTGTTGTCTGCTCCCTTCATTCTTTATGTTCCCATGTTTTCTACTCTCTTCCTGTATTTTCAACGCTTTTATTTTGCTTTCTTCCTTTATGTGTCTGTGCTTTCTGCCTTCTTCTTTATGTGTTAGTATCTCTCTCTCTCTCTCTCCTCTCTCTCTCTCTCTGTCTCTCTCCCCTCTCTCTCTCCTCTCTCTCTCTCTCTCTCTCTCTCTCTCTCTCTCTCTCTCTCTCTTTTCTTAATGCGTCCATGTTTCTGCTCTTTTTTTTCCTTTTATGTTTCCATGTCCTCTGCTCTCTTCTTCCATGTCACTACGTCTTCTGGTTCCGTTCCGTTCCTTCGCTTTATGTTACCATGCATGTCTTCTGCTTCCTTCCTTTATGCCTCTGTGTCCTCTGCTCTCTTCCTTTATGTTTCCCTGTCTTCTGCTCTCTTCCTCTACGTTTCCATATCTTCTGGTCTCTCTTGCTTCCTTTGTCTTTTTGTGCCTTTCATTTCATTCTTTTTTTATTTCCAGATCTGCTGGCTCTGTATTTTCTATGGTTTCACGTCTTCGTTTCTTCCTTTTTCCATTCATGCTTCTCTACGTTTTGCTGGTATTTTTCAGAACCCTGCGTCTTCGTGGTGCCGCAGACAGTAAGGCGAGAAAGGTCTTGCAGGAGGTGACCAGTCATCCAGACCCCCATACAGACAGAAAGGCTCTAGGACAGACGCAGGGTAACACTGCCTTTATCGCGGATTATTTCGGTGCCAGAGTTAGAGAAGAAAACAAAGCCAAACAACAACAGCCACAGAGTAGAGCAAATAGACCTTACACCCTCCACACTTAGGGACCATTCATCTTGCTGATAGTTAAGTGTTTGACACGCCTGGTATCCGATCAGGCTTAGATCCTTTTACTGCGGCATTAAACGAAATCAACGCGCCATCTGCACACTGGAGGGGCTGTTTCGCCTCCTTCCTGTCGGCTGCCTGTCGAACATTTCGTCACAGCTAGCTGCTTCTGAATACAAAGGCGGTTTTGTGGGGGTCATTTCGTTTCGGCGAATTGAAATTTCCCTTTTTACGGATTCAGATATGTTCGTGTCATTTTACTCAGCAGAAAAGGGGAAGGAGCCATTTCCGTGAGCGACCCCGGTACAGTAAACAAGGACGGATTGTCGAGCGATTTCTGTAGAAAGATTTTTGTAGACAATTTCTGTGGATAGATAGACGTAGAGGATTTCTGTTGATAAACATCTGTGACGGTAGTCTGTTGTAAACTTATTAGCCAGGCTTAAAACTCTGAGTACTTTTCTCTCTCTTTTTTTAGGCCGTGAACAGAGGAATAAAACCTACAACCAAGCAGTCAGGTAATGAGCGAAACTGACCGAAAGCTCGAGCAACCAAGGAAACCAGCAGTCAAAAATAGACAGACCTAACAAACCAACCGACCGAACAGCTAGCAGGCCTACATCTCAGAGATAACTTCAAACCCAGACAACCAAGTGACAGAGCCAGCTTCACCCCCTGCAGCAGACCTCCATCCCTTTCTCTCATCCTGCAACTCCCCAGGAACCATGTCGCTGTTACAGAAGTTGCAGCCGCCCAGCAGAAGGACGAGGGGTCCCCTAGACGGCCCTCCATGCGGAACCTGTCCGTGCCCACGGGGCCGGGCGGGCGGGTGGGGGAGGGCAGGGCCCCGAAGGACCAGCAGCGTGAGCCTGGCGGGTCCCCGGACCAGCAGCGTATCGTCAGGGTCGCAGCCCCAGGGTCCCTCCCTGATCGGCCTGCTGGCCTCTAAGAGGTTGGCCAAGCGCTTTGCCTCCCGCTTCCACAACCGCCGCTGGGGGTCCCGCAGCTCCGCCGCCATCCCGTGCAGAAAGAGCCCTCCTACCGCATGGAGCCCCACAACAAGTTCGACCCCTGCAAGGTGAGTGGTGGACCTGCGATGTGAGTGATGGACTTGAGCTACGTTTGACCCGTGCAAGTGAGTGGCGGACGTGAGCTACGTTTGACGTGTGCAAGGTGAGTGATGGACACGTGCTACAAGTTGACCTTTGCAAGATGAAAAGATGGCGCGTACAACAGATCAAACCCTATGAGGTGAGTGGCTGACTGGTACCTACAACAGATCACACCTATGAGGTGAGTGGCTGACTGGTACCTACAACAGATCACACCTTATGAGGTGAGTGGCTGACTGGTACCTACAACAGATCACACCTTATGAGGTGAGTGGCTGACTGGTACCTACAACAGATCACACCTTATGAGGTGAGTGGCTGACTGGTACCTACAAGCTGCAACTTTGACCATCACAAGGAGACAGATGGAGGGCACGTGCTACACGTTTGATTCTTACAAGGCGAATGGTGGTCACGTGCGACAAAGTTGAAAGGCGAGTGATGGCCATGTGCTGGGAGCTTGACCTTTGCAAGACAAGTGCTGCAAGTATGACCCCTGCAAGGTGAGTAATAGGCGCGAGCTACCAGTTTGACCCTAGAAAGGTGCGTGGAGTGCACGTGTTACAAGTCTGACCCTCGCAAGACGATTGTCAGTGTTGTAGGTTCGTGCTATTAACTTGGCCTTTGCGTAGCCAATCGTTAATGCACGTTTAAGTGTGTGATGTGCTGGTACTTGCAATTTTACGCTCTTAGGATAAAATTGCAGAAAGATTGGTTGCTGAAATGTGAGAGTCAGTGTTTGGTTCTTGACTGGCTGATTCCTTCTTTGAATTCGTTTTTCTTTATTTTACTTTATTGTTATTTTGTTTAATCTGATGATCAGATACAATCTGTTAGTTACTAATTCGTTTGAGTTTATCCTGTCTTCATCTTGTACACCAACTTTCCGCATATTTTTCTCTTCTTTTTTTTTTTTAAAAACATAAAATCATATTAAAACAAGAAACCCTTCTCATACCTGGTCGGCAAGTTGCCAACACCAGAGATGTGCAAAAGGCACGAGAAAATTGACACATTTTGCAGCATGCCCTTTTAGAATCCGAGGTAGGCCAAAATGCCCTTTGTTTAGTACATTCTGCATTGCCGAACTAGCCGTAAGCATCGGTTTGAAAGTCAACGAACTGCCACAGCATCAATCGAGCCATAATATCAACACAAAGCAAACAAGACACTTCTTACATTCAGAGGATGGATTAGTGCCAGAGCGGTCGACACCTTCAACTTGCCGTGGATGGGGTACCCGGGTGGCGCAGTGTCAAAGTGATCGGCACCTTCAACTTGTTGTGGGTGTGATAGGGTAACTTACCTGGGTAGCTCAATGCTAAAGTAATCGGCACTTTCAGTTTGTCGAGAATGGGGTACCTGGGTAGTTCAGTGCCAGAGTAAATGGCACTTTCTACTTGCTGAGGATGGGGTACATAGGTGGGTCAGTGCCAAAGTAACTGGCACCTTCAACTTTTGTTGTGGGCAAGGTTGGGTGGGGTACCTGGGTAGCTCAATGCCAGAGTAATCGGCACCTCCAGTTTGCCGAGCGTGGGGTACCTTGGTGGGTCAGTGCTAAGTAATCAGCACCTTTAGTTTGGCGAGCGTGGGGTACCTTTGTGGGTCAGCACCTTCAGTTTGGCGAGGTTGGAATTATGTAGGTGGGTGTGGGCTCTAAATCTGCATGCATTTAGCCAAGGGAACCTTGCACAGTGAAAGCAGAGGATCTCAGCTGGTACCTATGTTCCGTGTTACTTTCTGCTAACGCAGTCAGACGTTCAGAAAATTCAGAACACCATCTTTCACGTTGATTTCTCCCGAGTTCTGCTTTCGTTCTGACTTGCAGGTGGAAGTCATGTTGAAGAGCGTGCTGGAGGAGAGGTTCAGCCGCTTCCGCTACACGCCCAAGATCTGCGCCAACATGTGCAAGATCCTGGCCGACGAGATCAAGAACCACGTGAAGAAGATGAATTTTGACCGCTACAAGATCGTCAGCAACGTTCTGATCGGCGAGAAAAAGGACCAGTCCATCATCGCCAGCTCGCGCTGCGCGTGGGACG
>CM031606.1:41775810-41785810 GCA_018398815.1 Conus ventricosus
TCCTTTCTTCTGAAGATAATACAATTCTGGTTGAGTCATGCTGGTCAGTTGGATCAAGCTGCTGTGTCTTCCGTGGGCCCCAGCGATCAGACGATTAGCTTTCCAGAAGAAAGGCAGCTGGATGTAGAAAGAGCAATGAGGAAGGAGAGAGTTGCGTTACGGTGAGTTGGTAAAGTGGAGAGGAACAGGGATAGGGTGGGGGACAGATGGAAGGAAGGGGAAAAACACACAGAGAGAGAGAGAGAGAGAGAGAGAGAGAGAGAGAGAGAGAGAGAGAGAGAGAGAGAGAGAGAGAGAGGGGGGGGGGGGGGGGAGAGAGAGAGAGGGGAGAGAGAGAGGGAGAGAGAGCGAGCGAGCGAGAGAGAGAGAGAGAGTAGGAGAGAGAGAGAAGAGAGAGAGAGAGCAGGAGAGAGAGAGAGAGAGAGAGAGAGAGAGAGAGAGAAAGAGAGAGAGAGAGAGAGAGAGAGAGAGAGAGAGAGAGAGAGAAAGAAAGAGAGAGAGACAGACAGAGACAGAAAGACAGACAGAGACAGACAGACAGACTGACTGACAGAGACAGACAGACGAACAGAAAGAGAGCGACTAATTCCACCTCCGATTCTGTCCTGACAGAGGCACTCAGCCCATGCTTTATTTGAACGGGGGAAAAAATATATAAATAAAGGAAAAAATGAAGAACAAGGCCAAGGCAGTGTCAAATTCACGCCTTGGAGTTCAAAGACTCCCAGAGTTGTACGACAGAAAACAACGACGACAAAAGCCCTCAGAGCCTGTCAGCGAGCAGGAAAGAAGGCTTAATGCTCATGAAAACATTCACACAACAATTGGTCCCCGTGTGTGTGTGTGTGTGTGTGTGTGTGTGTGTGTGTGTGTGTGTGTGTGTGTGGGGTGTTGTGTGTGTGTGGGGTGTGTGTGTGTGTGTGTGTGTGTGTGTGTGTGTGTGTGTGCACGTGTGTGTGTGCACACGTGTGTGAGGAAGTCTTTTCACACAGTTGTGTGACATGAGAGAGAGAGAGAGAGAGAGACAGAGAGAGAGAGAGAGAGAGAGAGAGAGAGAGAGAGAGAGAGAGAGAGAGAGAGAGAGAGAGAGTTTCCAACCCATATCTCTCTATCTATAGCTCTATCCACAGATCGATCGATCAGTTTATGCAAATGAACAGACGAAAGCATGGGAGACGGCATTCTCCCCACTCTCTCACGCCCCATCCCTCTGCACCTCGCCGTCTGACTCAGGCCTTTATGACAAAACATTTTAATTTGTTCTTCTCTTCTTTTCCAGTCCGTTTGCCTTTTATTTCGCCCTCTCCTCCTTTCTGTCCACCTGTTTTGAGATCAGTGTGTCAAAGTAAAGCCCCTCAGTGTCATTTTTGGAAGAGAATGACTTTTATTCATCCATTCTTCTTCCTCTCTTTTCCTTCTTCCCTCCTTGACTCTCTGCTTCTCATCTCTGTGTTCCTCTCTTCTCCTTCTTTCTTCTCTTTTCATACCTCCTTCTTCTCCTCCCCCCCCCCTCTCTCTCTCTCTCTCTCTTTTCCTCCTCCATTCCGTTTCACTCTTTTTTTTTTCTTCTTCTTCGTAAAATTTCTTCCCTCTTTACTCGTCCCTTTCTTCTCATCCTTTCATAACTTCTCCTTCTTCCCCCCCCCCCCCCTCACTCTCTCTCTTTTTCTCCTTCTTCTCTTCTAATCCTTACCTCCCTTCTCCTCCGTTTATCCTCCCCTCTTTTCTCCTCTTCTGTCCCTCGTTCCATCTCTCCCCCCCCCCCCCTTTCTCATATCCCACCTTCCTCTTCTTTTTTCTGTACTCATCTTTCCCTCTGTGAACCTTCCTCCCTCCGTCCCTCTCTCTCCTTCTTTCCTCTCTTCTTTTCCTTTCCGTGTTCCCTGTCTTATTTTCTTTCCCTCTGTGCTTCTCTTTTCCTTCTCTCTACTCCCAATCTCCTTCCTTATTTTCTCACCTTTTTTGTTCTATTCCTTCCCTGTCTTCCCCTCCTTCACTCCTACCTTCTCTTCTCCTCTTTCCCTTCTTCCTTCTCTTTTCCTCCTTCCCTTCTTCTCACTCTCTTTCTCCTTCCCTTTCCTTTTCTTGAAATTTTCTTTTTCCTTTCCACTCCTCCTCTCTCCTTCTTTCCCCTTGTTCTCCTTTCCCTCGTCCGTCTCTTCTTTCCCTTCCCTCTTCCTTCTCCTCTTCCTCCCACCATTCCTTTCTTCTTTTCCTCCCCGCTGTTCTCTTCCCTCCTGCCTTTCCCTCTTTATCTCCTTCCTTTCTTCCGTCTCTTTTTTTTTTTTTTCCCCTTTCTCTTTTCTGTTCCTTCCCTTCTTCTCTCTTTCTCCGTCTTCACCTCTCTTTTCATTGTTTTCTTTCTTCTAGTCTTCCCTTCTCCTTCTAATCTCCCTCTCTCTCTCTTCCTTTCCTTTCCTCTCTCCTCTTCCTTCTCCTTCCCTTCCGCCTCGTCTCCTTCGTTCTTCTTTCCCTCTCGGCTCATCCTCTCTTTTCTCCTCCTTCCCTGCTTCCCTCTGGTGTCTCCCTTCCTCTGCACCCCCTCTCTTTTCCTTCACGCCTCGCTCTCTACTTCTTTGTCCCTTTCCTCTTTTCCCCTCTTTCCATCCCATCTGGCCTCCATCCTTTTTGATCTCTTTCATACTTCCTTCTCTTTCGTTTTTTCCTGTCCTTACGTCTTCTTTTCTACTCTTTCCTTCCTTTTCTCTCTCTCTTCTGCTTCCCTTCCCCCTCTCTTCTCTTCCTCTCTTCTTCTCCTTCTTCTCTCTCTCTCTCTCTCTCTCTCTCTCTCTCTCTCTCTCTCTCTCTCTCTCTCTCTCTCTCTCTCCCCTCCTTCTCCCATCCTTCTGTCTCTCCCCCTTTTTGCTCACTTCACTCTCGGTCGTTGTTCCTTCCATCCCCCTCTTCCCCGCCTGTCCTCCCGGTTCCCTCCTGCTTCCTCCTTCCCTTCCTTTGCTTTATTCCCATATTCCTCTCTTCTCTTTCTTTTCTCTTCCCCTCTCTCTTCTCTTTCACTCCTTCTCTCCCTCCGTCTCTCTCTCTCTCTCTCTGTCTTTACGTCTCCGTCTCTCTCTCTCTCTCTCTCTCTCTCTCTCTCTCTCCTCTCTCTCTCTCTTCTCTCTCTCTCTCTCTCTCTCTCTCTCTCTCGCCCCTCCTCCTCCTCCTCCTCCTTTCCTTTTCCTGTCTAATACCCGCATTCTTCTTTACTGTTCCTTTCTGACTCGGGTGTCCTTCAGTTCTCCCTTTTAATTTTTGTCGTGTCTGTTTCATTCCTCTATTCTAATTATTGCTTTCTTCATTCCTTTTTCTAACCTTTTTCTTGTTCACTTCTCCCTTCTACCTCTTGTCTTCTTCTCTGCTCCACCCTTCTGTCTTTTGTCTTCTCTGCTCCACCTTCTGTCTTTTGTCTTCTCCGCTCCACCCTTCTACCTCTTGTCTTCTCCGCTCCACCCTTCTATCTCTTGTCTTTTGTGCTCCACCCTTCTACCTCTTGTCTTCTCCGCTCCACCCTTCCATCTCTTGTCTTCTTCTCCGCTCCACCCTTCTTTCTTTTGTCTTCTCCGCACCACCCTTCAGTCTTTTGTCTTCTCCGCTCCACCCTTCTACCTCTTGTCTTCTTCTGCGCTCCACCCTTCTTTCTCTTGTCTTCTTCTCCGCTCCACCCTTCTATCGCTTGTCTGCTTCTGTGCTCCACCCTTCTACCTCTTGTCTTCTTCTCCGCTCCACCCTTCTACCTCTTGTCTTCTTCTCCGCTCCACCCTTCTACCTCTTGTCTTCTTCTCTGCTCCACCCTTCTATCTCTTGTCTTCTTCTCCGCTCTACCCTTCTATCTCTTGTCTTCTTCTGTGCTCCACCCTTCTATCTCTTGTCTTCTTCTGTGCTCCAACCTTCTATCTCTTGTCTTCTTCTGTGCTCCACCCTTCTATCTCTTGTCTTCTCTGTGCTCCAACCTTCTATCTCTTGTCTTCTTCCTCCGCTCTACCCTTCTATCGCTTGTCTTCTTCTCTGCTCAACCCTTCTACCTCTTGTCTTCTTATGTGCTCCAACCTTCTATCTCTTGTCTTCTTCTCCGCTCTACCCTTCTATCGCTTGTCTTCTTCTCTGCTCAACCCTTCTATCTCTTGTCTTCTTCTGTGCTCCAACCTTCTATCTCTTGTCTTCTTCTCCGCTCCACCCTTCTATCTCTTGTCTTCTTCTGTGCTCCAACCTTCTATCTCTTGTCTTCTTCTGTGCTCCACCCTTCTATCTCTTGTCTTCTTCTGTGCTCCAACCTTCTATCTCTTGTCTTCTTCTCCGCTCTACCCTTCTATCGCTTGTCTTCTTCTCTGCTCAACCCTTCTACCTCTTGTCTTCTTATGTGCTCCAACCTTCTATCTCTTGTCTTCTTCTCCGCTCTACCCTTCTATCGCTTGTCTTCTTCTCTGCTCAACCCTTCTATCTCTTGTCTTCTTCTGTGCTCCAACCTTCTATCTCTTGTCTTCTTCTCCGCTCCACCCTTCTATCTCTTGTCTTCTTCTCCGCTCCGCCCTTCTGCTTCTTGTCTTCTTCTCCACTCCACCCTTCTATCTCTTGTCTTCTTGTTCACTCCTCCGCTCTGTTTCTGTCAACTTCTTCAATCTACTGTATTTAACTCTTGGCTGCTTCTTTACTCCTTCCTTGTAACTCGTCTGTTTCACTCCATCCCCATCGTCACTCTTCTCTCCTTCTTCACTCTTCTTTTCTGCCTCTAGTCTTCTTCTGCGCTCCTTCCTTCTACCTCTTGTCAACTTCTTCACTCTTACCATTTCAACTCTTGGGTCCTTCTTCACTTCTTTCAAGTAACTCGTCTCCTTCTCTCCTTCTCTGTTACTCTTCTCTCCTTCTCTGTTACTCTTCTCTCCTTCTCTGTTACTCTTCTCTCCTTCTCTGTTACTCTTCTCTCCTTCTCTGTTACTCTTCTCTCCTTCTCTGTTACTCTTCTCTCCTTCTCTGTTACTCTTCTCTCCTTCTCTGTTACTCTTCTCTCCTTCTCTGTTACTCTTCTCTCCTTCTCTGTTACTCTTCTCTCCTTCTCTGTTACTCTTCTCTCCTTCTCTGTTTCTCTTCTCTCCTTCTCTGTTACTCTTCTCTCCTTCTCTGTTACTCTTCTCTCCTTCTCTGTTACTCTTCTCTCCTTCTCTGTTACTCTTCTCTCCTTCTTCACGCTTACTTTTTGGTCCTGCCTTCATCTACTTTCCTTTCTACTTCTTTCTTCATGTTCATTCCTCTCTTCTAACTCTCACCTCTTTCTTCACTCTTTCTTTTCTAATTCTGATCTCCTTCCTCATTCCTCCCTCTCAAACTCTTGTCTCTTTCTTCACTCCTTCTTTCTAAGTTTTGTCTTCTTCTGTGCTCCTCCCTCTAAGCCTTGTCTCCTCCTTCACTCCTTCCTAACTCTTGTCTTCTCCTTCACTCCTTCCTAACTCTTGTCTCCCCCCTCACTCCTTCCTAACTCTTGTCTTCTCCTTCACTCCTTCCTAACTCTTGTCTCCTTTGTTTTGTTTTTTTTATTCCTTCCGTCTGACATCCATATTCTTGTGCACCTCTTCTTTCTAGCTCTTGCTTCCATCTTCACTCCTCCTCTTTCGTGTTCCTCCTTTCCTTCTCGCCCTTCCCCTCCATCCCCCACCCCATCCCTTTCTATGTCGTCTCAGAGAAAGAGTAAGAGAGAGAGAGAGAGAGAGAGAGAGAGAGGAGAGAGAGAGAGAGAGAGGAGAGAGAGAGAGCTAGAGAGAGAGAGAGAGAGAGAACTATTAGCAAGTACAGGGAGGCAACAACTGCCTACCTCTGCTGTGCCACGCGTGGATTTAGCCCCCTTTGTGTCATGGTTGACCAGCTGTGGCATCGTTTCATATATATGCACAAACAATTCAAGCGTACCCTGCTTCTTCCCTTCTCTATCCATCTCCTCCCCTACCATCTCCATTTCTCCTCTTCCTCCTCCCCCCCCCCTCTCTCTCTCTCTCTCCTCTCTCTCTCTCTCTCTCTCTCTCTCTCTCTCTCTCTTGATGTTCCGATTCAGTCTACAGAGGGCAAAAGCCAACGAAACCATAACCGAAAACCAGTAGTAATGTTCGCTTAAAAAGCTTTTGCTCTGAGATTAAAGCATAGATCTCAAGACAAATTGTTTTGGTTTTTATGCCTTGAAAGAAACATTTTTCTTCCCGTACGTGCGTGTGTGTTTTTCCGTGCGTGCGTGCGTGCGAGCTTGTGTGTGTGTGTGTGTGTGTGTGTGTGTGTGTGTGTGTGTGTGTGTGTGTGTGTGTGTGTGTGTGTGTGCGTGCGTGCGTGCGCGCGCACGCAGGTGTGTGCGTGCGTGCATGCGTGCGTGCGAGCTTGTGTGTGTGTGTGTGTGTGTGTGTGTGTGTGTGTAGGGGGGGGGGGGGGGTCTGTGTGTGTCTGTGTGCGCGCGCACGCAGGTGTGTGCGTGCGTGCATGCGTGCGTGCGTGTTGTATGAATGCGTGCACTCGCATATGTGTGTGTGTGTGTGTGTGTGTGTGTGTGTGTGTGTGTGTGTGTGTGTGTGCGCGCGCGCGCGCGCGTGCGCGCGTGTTTGTGTGTGTGTGATTTTATACACATCATTTTCCATATTATAATAGGCCTTTTCAATTAAAGCACCCTGACAGCTCTCCCCCCCCTTCTCTCTCTCTCTCTCTCTCTCTCTCTCTCTCTCTCTCTCTCTCTCTCTCTCTGTGATGTAAACGAGTTATGATTTGCGGATATTCTAACTCGAGAACAGGTTATCTAAATTCACTCAAAGTAACATTCAAAAAGAATTTCATGATTTACGACTGCCTCTTGACACAGATGAGGCAAAGAAAGAAAAATTCCGGTGAAATACTAGGGATGTCTTGGGATAACACAGTAAATCCTTCTGGTCGATATGTACTATCCGTACGTGACCAGTATGACAATGGTGTCTTGAATGTAGTTGGATTGCAGTCTTTTTCAAAGGAATGCACACGTACATCTGCGAGATGCAGTGTTGTGGATTACACTTTAATTTCGGGTTTCATGGCAAAAAAAATGTGGTTGTTTTGACGGGGTTTCTATGTCTGAATCGAAACGCACAGCTATCGAACAGTCTATCAACGTTTTTGTAGACGCTGTTCATTCAAAACAACACATAAGTTTCTTTTTGCTTCTTCAGGAAGCATGTCTGCATGGGATGATGAGAAATGTCACGCTTTCTATGACTTGACGCATAACGAATGCGGAAGAAAATCGTGGAGGAAGTATCGTCACTTTCTGTATTCGATATCAACCAAGCACTTGAAAATCAATGAACGCTTCCTACATGCTGATAAATTAATGGAGAACGTTATCATCTGCTGGGTCTGAAAATAGGAAGAGATTTTTTAAAATTTTAATCTCGAATGCAAACAGACTTGAACACTTCTGCGCAGGGAATTGCATCATTATATCAGATTTCACTTTAATATAACCAGAATAACTAATTCTTAAAAAAAAGAGCGCCACTGAAATACGAAAGGAAATCGCCCGAAAATGATTTGCATGATAACTTTAATAATTCCATAAAGTTCTGGAGTAGAATTCGTTCAGTGATACCTTCAGCTAGTCTAATGAGTAAAGCACACACACACACGACACAAACAAAATGGCGGAAATGGTTGTTAAGTGAAGCCCGAGTCTGCCGAAACTAGGCCTAATACAATTCTACTAAGATAGGGCATACGTGTATATAACAAGATCTAGATATGTGGGAGGTCGTCTAAAACATGCGACATTCGAAAAAGTGACGGCATATGACAAGAAAAGTGGAGTGACGTCTAGCCAGGTTTGATGAAAACTGATTTGGAGTGACGCTAGTGGCAAAGCGCTGAGAAGTCGGCGGCCAGCAAACCTACAGAGTCGACACATCGGAAGGAAAAACCAGTGAAGAAAGCCAAGAGAAACCGAATGTAGAGCTGGTGAGTGGAATCAGAGAATTAAAGTTTATGATTCAGCGTTTAAGTGTCAAGATTTCGTCTCTCGAATCGACAATTATTGATCAGAAAGACATGGTGGACCATTTTAGAACACTCGGTGGAACAAGCTACGTGAACCGCCAGACACAAACAGTCGGCACTGTTTCACCACCAACCTACGAGAGGCCACGGCCACCAACTTCACATCATTAGGCCTTGGTCCTCAACTGTTTACACCTCAAATCACCTAGGTCTAATGAGAAACCTTAAGCGGAGAAAAAGAAAAGTGAAAACATATTTAAACAATATTCCAGAACTAATTTGAGAAAATTTACTTTTACTAATAGAGTAACCAATTTTTGGAATGAACTAACAGTTAACACCAAACGTGCACCTAGTATTAATGTTTTTAAGAATCTCATAGATAAACATGAATTATTAACAAAAATTAGATATGAATTTGATGGATAATAGGACTGAGCTAGCCTATGACTGGACCAACGGTTACGAAAAAAAAAAGGATATATACATACAGAAGGGGCGTAAAAAGCCTAAATAGGCTAAGTTGTTTTGATACAACGCCCCTGATTCTGATCCTGATCTTGATCCTGAAAAGAAGAATAAAGAAAGAAACGAAACTCCAGCAACTGCAAACGACGTAAACGTTTCAAATGACGTCGAAGCAACGCCAAATAGAACTAGAACAGAAAAAGGTTCTCTCAGTCGCTCCCATCGTCAGGAATATGAAGATCTACCGCTAGTTGTCTTTCTACATGATTTTGTCATGAAAAATGTAACGGTTGAATGCTTGGTCGATCATACGGTTTTGAGGTACTATCTGTTGGATAATGATCGAAGATTATTAAGTGGAAGGGAAGTAACTTTAAGATGTGTTAAACAAGAGTTACACGTGTAATAGTGTTGCAGTACAGACTAGCAGACGACGTCCGTCGCCTTACACTGCGCATGCGTCTTTCCCATAATGCTTTTGTTTTTAACTGTTCGGCTTCATGAAAACACAACGAAGCTTCGTGTCAAGCCTTGTGACTTGTATGTATGATTTTTGTGTGAGTTAAGATACCCACTATACATTACATGGTGGCAGCGAATGAGGATACCTGTAAGTAAAAGAACCTTTTACTGCCGAAACCCACATAAGAGTCATTACTGTACTTCGTTCATCGAACGATTCAGACTAATCCGAGTCCGACTGCTTCGTCATTTCAACACTGGATCATTCTATACCACATATGGACTGGACATCAGACAATCTGTCTGATGCGTTCAAGCTCTTTGAACAGCGAATCAAATTGTACTTGAAAGTTAAGAAAATAATTGATAATGAAGAGAAAGTAACTCACATTCTGCTTCAAGCGGGAGAGGAAGCAATAAGACGTTATAATGCCTGGACTCTAACTGATGCTGAAAAGAAAGATTCAGAAGTCATTCTCCCAAAATTGAAGGAGCAACTTGAGCCAGCGGAAAACTTCCGTGTACGTAGACTGAAACTCATGGGATTCGGACAAGCAAGAAACGAATCTCTGGATGATTTTGTTAACAGAGCAAAACTACAAGCAAAGAAATGAGACTTCAGAGGAGGAGAAGAGGAGGAGCGCATCCTTGAACTAATAATAGCTGGAACACCTGATGATGATTTTAGAAAAAACAACAACACTCCTATCCAAGGAGAGAGAATTCAAACCCAGTGATGCTCTCGCATTAGGCAGGACATATGAAGCCACAGCAGCCCATGTCAAACAATTAAATACTGGAGTTCTTCACGGATCCTGTCATAGTTTGGTGTTGAGTTGGTATGAGGAACACTGGTGGGAAGGTTCACTTGTGCTTTCCTGCCAGTCATGATGATTTCCATAGGGCTTGGCAGGTTTGCTGATATGGGGGTTGTCCTGAGGCAAAGCAGTGCAAGGTCAGGGTCAGTTTTGGCTTCAACAGATTTGGTCAGTGTGGCTTTCACTGTCCTGACAAGACGCTCGATGAACCCATTGGATCTTGGGTATCGTGGTGATGATGCAATGTGTACAAAGTTCCACTG
>CM031606.1:41790810-41810810 GCA_018398815.1 Conus ventricosus
CCCCCCCCTTTTTTTCCCCCCCACTGTTGTTTGGCTTTTCATTCCCAAATCCCTGTGCACAAGAATAATGTAGGAACAGAAGGGGTCCAGAAGTCATACAAATTTCTACTATCCTTGTTGACATCTAGCATTCAACTATTTTGTTAAACCTAAAGACAAGGACAGTGTCTTCTTTTTATCATTTAAAATTCTTTTCACAGAAGCAAGGCCATTCTTACTCATTCAAACTGCACTGTTCCGACTTTGCCTCTCCCATAACCCCGAACCCTGACCTGTACTAGTGTCAGAAGATGGAAGAGAGAAGGAGCAGAAGGTGGGGGTGGAGGATGGGACAACTGTCTTGGGGATAAAACACCCACATGGGCCTACAGTCAGGACTGTTAGAACTTCCGGTTTAACGTCCATACTCCCTTCAGTGACAGGACCGTCGGGGATAACCGTCCAGTGAATGTGAGTGAAGGGGGTCTAATTGACAAGGCACTATACCACAAGAACGACAACGCTATAAAACGAGCAGCAGCGAGAATGGTACGGTGTTCAATGATGGGCGCCATGCAAATGTCAAAATGTTAACTATTTACAGTGTTTGTGTGAGCCAGAGTCCTGTTTATATAATCCTACGTACTTTTGGGGCGTGGTTGGGATGGATAACAACTTCCCTTTTTTTCTCTTTTTTTTTAATGTTTGACTTGCTGCTTTTTTTCTTTTTGCCCACAAATCAAGGCATGTTTGAATCTCTCTCTCTCTCTCTCCTCCTCTTCTTTTTCTCTCTCTCTCCCCTCTCTCTCTCTCTCTCTCTCTCTGCAACAACTTTTCCCCGCCTATTCCTCACTGCCTTAAAACTTGTTTTTGAGCGAGAACGTTGAATATTGATACAGTTTATATACTTAACATAACCGCCTCACGAATCCCGTTCATCCCCTCACCTAGCTGATAATACAAATTTTGGGTGGACAGATGCGTCTTATATCCTCCACTTTCTGCATATGATTTTTAAACATACTTTCATATTTTTCTTTTCAGCACATTTCTGCAGACAGAGAAGGGGCGAGAGCCTATCTTTTGTTGAAAGGGATACAGGCACAATTTGGCGCGTGCGCGCTCGAGCGTGCGCGCGCCGCGTGTGTATGTGTATTGTAAGTCGAGATTGAAAAATTGAAAAGATCGTGTGGCTTGCGGGAGGTCGAAACCGGAGAAAAAAAGAACGTGATAGCTCTGTGAGAGTGTTTTTGGGGGTTCAGAGAGCAAATGGCGTCTGAAAGAACACACTTTGTCACGCCGACCCCGGGAGGTCTGCCCTGACAGGATCGGTCTAGGTGGGAGTAAAGGGGAGTGACTGACCTCACACGCTCCGCAAGAGACCAAAACAAAGTTTACGATACAACACCCCATTATTCACACCAGCAAAATAAACTTTCCCAAACACACGCACCATGCACGATCACAATAAACACTCCAACGCACACAACATGCACAATCACGATCAAGCACTCCAACGCACACAACCTGCACAATCACGATCAAGCACCCCAACGCACACAACATGCACAATCGAAATCAAGCACCCCCACACCCACACATGCACGATTATAAATAAATATTTCACCATACGACGTACACAATACAATTACAGCATTCCAGCACATATGGCATGTACACAATTATAAAGAAATATTTCCAGTATTGACCCTTTCTCACACCACGGAGTGCGTCCACATCCCTGCCCCTGGTCAAGTCCCAGGGAGCACCCTGTCGCACTAGGGCTCCGAGCCGGGTTGGTTCTCGCAGGGAGTCGCCCAAAGCGACACCCTCGACTTCCAAGCGGGCAGTGAAGAGGTGTCCCGGGGGGGGGGGGGGGGGGGGGGGGGGGGGGGGGGGGGGGGGGGACGTAGCTGTTACTGGAGGTCCGGACGGGGGTCCAGGCCGGCCAGTCAAGACGGCGGGCGTCTCTACCAGCCCTCGGTCCCGACCAAGGCGTGGCCTCGATCAGCGTGTGGCACCATCCCGTCCGTGGTCTCACCAAAAACGGGGCCTCGCCCAGTACGTGGCACCATCCAGATCGTGCTCCAGGTGAAGCCCCCGGGAGGGGGGAGGACGTAGCTGGGAGGAGAGTCGAAGAGGGGGGAAAGAAGAAGGAAGGAGGAAGGAAGAAGGGTACTGGAACCCTGCCGTCAGTACCGTCTGACCATTGCTGTCAAGTCTTAGCCACTCGCATGATGGGCGAGGGAAGTGAAATTCAACGCACACAGAAAACCCATTGAATCAAGTCTTCTCACACGGCAGGTAAAAAGACTGCATTAAATCAACAGGTTATAAAAACAAATATGAATTATCTTCACCCTTCTCTCACTCACGCTTAACGTTTTCCCTTTCCCTTGGGAAAAAATCAACACAGCGCCCATCGCTTAATAACTGCCACCACATTTGCAAATAATAATTCAATGGCACAACGTCACATTTTAATAAACACATTTAAAAATAACACAAATTTCCAACCACGCATCCGAACGACAAATCATGCGTACGCACGCTCGTGAACATAAAAAACTCGTTCCTCCTTGCACACACAAACAGACGGTGGCCGAAGGATAAAAGTCCGGCAAAATGTGACAGGGGCGGACGAGCGAGACCAAGCAAGTTCCAAACCCCTGAATCACCAGGTTCTCTCCCTTCCCCACCGACTACCGGGCATCACCCAGATACATAAACAGGAGAAGAATTTTGGAAATAATTTAGAATGGCCAGGTTAAAGATGGAATTAACCAGAGAAAAGGGTCTAAACACAATATTTCTCTTACAATTTCGAAAACAAAAGAAAATTGCGCAAAGCGAAGACTAAGCCGCTAACAACAACAAACCAAAACAAACAACCACGAAACTGATGCTTACCAGCTACCCGTGGGTGACCCCGAAGAGGCGGGTCAAAGGACTCTCCCAAACCCTCTGTCCAGTCGAAGGACAGAGGCGAAGATGCGGAAACCGAAGAAGCGATGTCCCTCTCCTACAGGCCGACTGCGGGAATTGAAAGTACTGACTGTACTCTCGATGATACGGTAAGGAACCGAGACGGGAGCAGGCGCTCCCAGAGACATCTTCCGCTCGAGTGAAGAGCTAACCTCCCTCAGCAATGGCGGCCAACATGCCATGCTGCGTCACAGAGTGAGCATACTTCAAACTAAAAAAAAACGAAGCACGTGCGACGGGTAAAAAGACAGGCAGAGGCCGATAGACAGAAAGTTCGGGGAGAAAGGTACCGGGCCCAACCCGTGAACTTGCGGGATGAATAGCACGGCGGTGGAATTAGAGAGAGAGAGAGAGAAAGCAAACCGAAGTTGAGCTGAACTTTCCCAAGGTGCAACCGCACCACAGCCACACTAAGGGACGGGTACACGACAACAGCAACGACAATAAACAAAAAGTAATTCCGCCACCCTGGGTGGGTCAAAACGTCGTAGGCCTCGTGACGAACTCGTGACAAACCCCCTTCTAAAAGCATCTTTTTTCTCTGAGATACAGTGCTCCTTTGAACCTTGTCGCATGTGCAACTTCACAACAATGGCCCGAACCCAACTCTCTGTGATCGACAGAGTACATAAAATCCAATACAAACATTCCACGATAGAATCACACGGGGAAATACAAAATACTACATTTATCAAACAACTAACAACCTTCCAACCATAAAGGGGAAACAATCCGAACCATTGGTATTCACTATCTTTAAACCCATCACTGAAGTGAAAAACTGTCACTGCACCTGATACAGAGACCAAAAAAGGGATAAAAACCCTGGTTGAGGGGAGGTGTCCCTCTGACTGATTTCCCAATATGCTAACTACGGAGCTCGGCTAATAGTCACATCCGTATTACAGGAACCCTTGAAAATGACGGAAAGTGAACGCAGACTCGCAGCTCCACTGCCCAACCCATGAGTCGACGACTGACGGGCCCGGATCCGGTCCAGGTACTGGAGGGGATGGTGATCGCTCTCCAGTACAAACTTCCGGCCGTACTTTTTCCCTTGGGGCACGCCAGTGCGCGTCCAAATCTGCTGAGAGTTTTTCACAACAGTAGGGCATCGATAGTCCTAAGCGGGACAGCCTCTGGGTATCGACTCGCAGATTCTACCACTACCGAAGTGTAGCGGTGACCGCGATCGGATGGAGGATTAATGGGTCCCACCAGTTCAACCCCAACCTTGCTGAAGGCTCCCCAACCCGTGGCACATGACCCTAGGGGAACACGCTTCAAGCGACCCTTAGGCGTTGTCCGTTGGCAACATCGCAACTGCGGCAGTACTGTCTAACCTTTTGAGTTCATCCCTGGCCAAAAAAAAGTCTTGTCTTACTCGCTCGAGAGTCCGCTTGGAGCCCATATGACCTGCCATGGGGAATCGTGGGCCTGCCGGAAAAACAGACTCTCTCAAGCTTTGGGAACAACAAGCCGTTTGGCCACACGATCTCCCGAGTGAAAACCCTGAAGAGGATCCCCTTGTGGAGCTTGAAGCTCACCTTGGCGGTGGGCCGACTGAGCGGACAAATCCACAAGTTGCGTAGGCGTTGGACATCCAAGTCCCTGGCCTGAAAGACGGAAAATTGCTAGCGGGATCGGCCCTTGCCAGAACCTCGTCAGAGATCGGCTGAAGAACGGACGCAATTCCTTTTTCCTGCTTCTTAGCTTTGGCGCGTTGGTGACTCCCACACACGCCTGTACGGGCAAATCCGTAGACACGGGCTGACTGCGTCCGTCTGCGAAGGTGATAGATTCCCTATGATAAGGAATACAGAGGTCGCTCCACCGCGATGGCCCATACTTCGCCACAGAATTTAGGGGGTGGAGATAGAAACGAGTACGAAGGAGGGGTGGAGGTAAAACCAGCCTCCAACCCGCACACATCGTAACTGGCGCCCCGCCGGGCCTTAGTGGAAACTAAATCCTTATCAACAAAGAGTGTTGTTTGCTCCCGAATCCCTGATGGTGTCGACCAAGGATAAACCCCAACAACAGAAAGAAACACTGGACAACTCTGAATCACCAGAAGCGGGGATGGAACCCACGTTAGCCGAGGCACGGATGCTGGAAAGGACTAGCCCCATGACTACCAGCGGCTCTAGGCAAATCTTTCCTGATGTGGCCAGGACGACCACAAAGAAAACAAAATCGAGGTGCTGAGGTCCCCGATGGACTGCCTGCCTTATTTACCCCGCTAGCAGTTGTCGGCGCCTTATTGCTATTAAATCCTGTGGAGGGCTTCCTCTCCTATCTGGGCGATGCCCCTAAGCCCTGCGAGCTTCAGCAAAACACCTCAGTGTGTGAATCGCAGCCGCGAAATCCTGAGGTGCTGTCTCGCCTAAACCGGATCCTCAACTCTGGGGACACAGTGTTGGTGAGCTGTTCAATGAGGATCAGATCCTCCAGCTCCAACTTAGCTAACTGACCCCCGTACCCTAGCGTTTTGCGCAGCCTATCACCAAACTGCACGAAGGTCCCGTCATTATTCTTCTTCATGGACCTAAAATTCCTCCTGTAGGTCCCCTGGGTAAGGTGGGAAAAGCTTACCAAGCCCAACTGCAATGTCTGCATAAGACCGCCTTCATTTAGAGTGAGCACACACTCCCTTGCAGCACCCGATAATCCAGAAAAAAGGTGCATAGCCTTTTTTTCCTCAGACAATTGGTAGAACAAGCACCCTTTTCGAAATGCTCTAAGAACAATCAATGTCCTCACTAGGTCTGAACTCTGGAAGCTTTAACTTTGGCCTCTAATTCATCACCTGCCTGGTGATTAACCCCCTGGTTTACAGAAGCGGGAGGCCGCGAAAGAAGTTGTTCCATCTCCTCCCTAAAGCAAGCCTCCATCCTGTCTATTCTTCCCTCGAGGGCTTCCTGCCTGTCAGCCTCTCCCTACGCTGAGCACCTCCTCCCTAAAGCTGAGCAGCCTCCTCCCTACGCTGAGCAGCCTCCTCCCTACGCTCTTCCCTACGGGGGCTTCCTGCCTAGCAACCTCTTCCCTACGTTGGGCCTCATCCTCCCGTCGCTGGGCGCTCTAGAAACATCAGGACGGAAGTGATGTCCTGGCGGGGGTTTGCCACTCCCGACACGGGAGGATGATCCGTCTGACCCGTCCTTGGGTCTCGACTTTCCCATAAGGAAAGTCTTCTGGGGCATGCCCCTTACGAGGGGAAGCCTGGAGAGGAGAAGGTTTCGGTCTCTGCGACTCAACAGAAGCCCACAATGCTTCGCTATACTCTGACGCTTTCCCAGCGGAAAATGCCAGTCGGGTCTCGACAGGGAGACCCCCCAGCGAAGAGGTAGTAAAAGTATCACTGGACTACCTGCTACAGCACTGGAATAGGTAGAAGTTACCGTAGTCGAAGTACTGGGACTAATAGTAGGGGCTACGTAACATTTTGAATACCCTTCTTCTTCGACGCACGCGTCGCCATACCACCACGCCGGACGTCGCCATAACAATATCCTTCCCGGGTTTTTTAAATACAGGGGAAAGACAATTCCACTAGAAAAAAAAACAAATATTTTAGGGGCGTGTGTATATGTGTGTAAGTGTGTGTGTGCGTGTTTTGCGGACAATTTCCGGCTGCTCCCACTCTGGCAACACCGCGCCTACAGCAGAGCAACAGTGCGGTGGGGCTCACCGAAAAAAAAAAAAAAAAAAAACTATGTCCGGCTGCCCCACTCTGGCAACCACCGCGCTCTACAGCACGAGCAAACAGTGCGGTGGGGCTGGCCGAAAAAAAAAAACAAAACAAAAAACCTAGCAGACGGAATCCGGAAAAGAGAAAAAAAAAACACTAGCGTCCGATACAACCCCCTGTACTCAACAATCCGGTAGAGAAAAAAAAAAAAAACAAGAACTGGCTAAATACAACACAGGAATGGAAGACTGAAGGCAACAGAAGGGCAAGACTTACGGCCGTACCTGCGTGAGGACCCGGCGGAAAGGGGGTCTGGACGCGGTCGACTCCTCCTGGTCTCACCTCGACCCGAGTCACGCCGGATGTTCCCTCAGGCCACCAAAAAAGACCCCTTCACTCTAGAGTCACCCCCGCCAACCACCACGAACAAACACGACAAACTGGGCTAAACATATACAAAACAGACAAAACTAAACCCGGTACTCTGCGAAACGAGAGAGAGACAGCCAGAGCCCCTCACATCCCGGACGAGCCCCCACAATTGTCACGACCGACCCCTGGAGGGCTCCCTACAGGATCGTCTAGGGGGGAGTGAAGGGAGTGACTGACCCACACGCTCCGCAAGAGACCACACAATAAAGATTACGATACAACACCCCATTTATTCACACCCAAAATAAACATTCCAACACACGCACCATGCACGATCACAATAAGCACTCCAACGCACACAACATCACAATCACGATCAAGCACTCCAAACCCCACAACCTGCCACAAACACGATCAAGCACTCCAACGCACACAACATGCACACTCGCAATCAAACACTCCCACACCCACAACATGCACGATTATAAATAAATATTTCACCATACGACGTACACAAAACACAATTACAGCATTCCAGCACATATGGGATGGTACACAATTATAAAGAAATATTTCCAGTATTGACCCTTTCTCACACCACGGAGTGCGTCCACATCCCTGCCCCTGTCAAGTCCGCAGGGACACCCTGTCGCACTAGGTGCTCCGAGCCGGGTTGGTTCTCGCAGGAGTTTGCCCAAAGCCGACACCCTCGACTTCCAAGCGGGCATGAAGAGCGTGTCCCGGGGGGGGGGGGGGGGGGGGGGGGGGGGGGGGGGGGGGGGGGGGGACGTAGCTGTTACTGGAGGGCCTGGACGGGGGGCCAGGCCGGCCAGTCAAGACGGCGGGCGTCTCTACCAGCCCTCGGTCCCGACCAAGGCGTGGCCTCGATCAGCCGGTGGCACCCTCCCGTCCGTGTCTCAGCCAGAACGTGGCCTCGACCAGTACTGGCACCATCCAGATCGTGCTCCAGGTGAAGCCCCCGGGAGGGGGGGAGGACTAGCTGGGAGGGGAGTCGAAGAGGAGGGAAAGAAGAAAGGAAGGAGGAAGGAAGAAGGGTACTGGAACCCTGCCGTCAGTACCGTCTGACCATTGCTGTCAAGCTTAGCCACTCGCATGATGGGCGAGGGGAAGTGTATTCAACGCACACAGAAAACCCATTGAATCAAGTCTTCTCACACGATGCAGGGAAAAGACTGCATTAAATCAACAGGTTATAAAACAAATATGAATTATCTTCACCCTTCTCTCACCACGCTTAACCCTTTTCCTTCCTTAGGAAATAAATCAACACAGCGACCATCGCTTAATAACTGCCACCACCCTTTGCAAATAATAATTCAATGGCACAACGTCACATTTTATAAACACATTTCAAAATAACACAAATTTCCAACCACGCATCCGAACGACAAATCATGCGTACGCACGCTCGTGAACATAAAACTCGTTCTCCTTGCACACACAAACAGACGGGGGCCGAAGGATAAAAGTCCGGCGAATGTGACAGGGGCGGACGAGCGAGAAACCCAAACAAGTTCCAACCCTGAATCACCAGGTTCTCTCCCCTTCCCCACCGACTACCGCATCACCAGATACATAAACAGGAGAAAGAATTTTGGAATAATTTAGAATGGGCCCGGTTAAAGATGGAATTAACCAGAGAAAAGGTCTCACACAATATTTCTCTTACAATTCGAAAAAAAAGAAAAATTTCGCAAAAGCGAAGACTAAGCCGGCTAACAACAACAACCAAACAAACAGACCACGAAACTGATGCTTACCAGCTACCCGTGGGTGACCCCGAAGAGGCGGGTCAAAGGACTTCCCCTTACCCTCTGTCCGTCGAGAGGACAGAGGCGAAGATGCGGAAAC
The DNA here is from genome assembly GCA_018398815.1 of Conus ventricosus. Lineage (NCBI taxonomy): Eukaryota > Metazoa > Mollusca > Gastropoda > Neogastropoda > Conidae > Conus > Conus ventricosus. Next base: position 41,799,710 of record CM031606.1, read on the forward strand.
CGAAGAAGCGATGTCCCTCTCCTACAGGCCGACTGCAGGGAATTGAAAGTACTGACTGTACTCTCGATGATACGGTAAGGAACCGAGACTGGAGCAGGGGCCCCAGAGAATCTTCCGCTCGAGTGAAGAGCTTTAAACCCCCCTCAGCAATGGCGGCCAACATGCCATGCTGCGTCACAGAGTGACATACTTCAAACTAAAAAAAAAACGAAGCACGTTTCGACAGGTAAAAAAGACAGGCGAGAGGCCGATAACAGAAAGTTCGAGAGAAAAGGACCGGCCCCCCCGTGAACTTGCAGGATGAATAGCACGGCGGTGAATTAGAGAGAGAGAGAGAGAAACAAACCGAAGTTGACTGAACTAAAACCAAGGTGCAACCGCACCACAAGCCACACTAAGGGGCGGGTACACGACAACGCAACGACAATAAACAAATAAGTAATTCCGCACCTGGTGGGTCGAACGTCGTAGGCCTCGTGACGAACTCGGAAAACACTTTCTTAGACTTAGTCCTCTGAATTCCCTGGGGAACATAGGGCCGCAACCACACTCTTCCAGCGGACAACGGTTTTGGGAGAAACTTTTCAGCTTGGCCCACGTCATTCCGGCGGCCTTTACTTCCGCGTCGGTAACTCCTTCGCCATGTCTGTCTTGGTTTTTCCCACTCTTCTTTTGCCCTGAGGGGTTTCCCTTTAAGGGCTTGTCTTGTATGTTGGATGGAGACTTTCTGAGGGGGTGCCAATCCATCCCCACTTCCGTTTTCTGATTTTTTAAATTTTTATTAAAAAATTGCTGGGTCTTGTTCCACAGTTTTGCGTTGGCAATAACATCTGGCCTTCTGATGTTCACAATGTTTCGCAACATCTGTTGATAAATGTTTTGGGGTTTGTGGGTGTTTGTCTGTTGTGTTTGCCATCAAACGTTTAGAAACCAATACAAAGGGTTCAGTCCAGTGAATTTTGAAAGTGAAGGGGGGTCCCAAATTGAAAGGGGGCATAAACCACAAAACAAAACCCTTTATAAAACAGCCCCCGGGAAAATGGACGGGGGTTTCAATGAGGGCCCCATGCAAATGTCAAAATGTTAACTATTTCAGTGTTTGTGTGACCCAGAGTCCGTTTTAAATCCTACTACTTTTGGGGGGGGTTGGGATGGATAAAAATCTTCCCTTTTTTCTCTTTTTTTTTAATTTGACTTGCTGTTTTTTCTTTTTGCCCACATAATCAAGGCATGTTTGAACCCTCTCTCTCCCCTTTTCCTCTCCCCCTCTCTCTCCTCCCTCCCCTTCTCTCTCCCCTTTCTCTCTCTTTTGCAACAACTTTTTCCGCCTATTCCTCACTGTTTTTAAAAATTTTTTTTTATGAGGGGAACTTTAATATTGTACATGTTTATATACTTTAACATAACCCCCTAAAACGAACCCCTGTTCATTCCTCCTCGGGCCCTATTGATAATACAATTTGGGACAGATCGTCTTATATCCTCCACTTTTGCATAGATTTTTTAATCTTTCATTTTTTTTTTTCACACATTTTCTGCAGACAGAGAAGGGGCGATAGCCTATTTTTGTTGAAAGGGAACGGGCACAATTTGGGGCGGTGCGCGCCGAGCGTGCGGCCCCGGGCCGTTTGTGTATTGTATTTTAAGTCGAGATTGAAAAATTTGAAAAGATCGGTTTTGCTGAGGTCAAAACCCGAAAAAAAAAGAACGGGATGCTCGTGAGGATGTGTTTTTGGGGGTTCAGAGAGAAAATGGCCTGAAAAAACACACTTGTCAGCCGACCCCTGGGGTCTGCCCTGACGGGATCGGTCTGGTGGGTAAAGGGAGTGACTGCCTCACCGCTCCGCAAAGACCACACAAAGTTTACGATCAACACCCATTTATTCCACCACAAAAAACTTTCCCAACACCCCCCGCAAGACGATCCAATAAAGCCCCAACGCACACAACAGCACAACACGATCAAGCATCCAACCCACAACCTCAAAATACGATCAACACTCCAACGCCACAACATGCACATCGAAATAAAGCACCCCCACCCACAACAGCACGATTATAATAAATTTTCCCATCAAGTACAAAATCACAATTTCGCACCCAGCACATATGGCAGTACACATTTAAAAGAAATATTTCCAGTATTGCCCTTTCCCAAAACCCCCGGGAAAAGTGCGTCCCATCCCTGCCCCTGTAAGTCCGCAGGGGCCCCCTTCGCACGGGTGCTCCCGACCCGGGGGGGGTTCTCGCAGGGAGTCCCCCAAAGCCGACACCCCGACCCCAAAGCGGCGTAAAGACTGCCCGGGGGGGGGGGGGGGGGGGGGGGGGGGGGGGGGGGGGGGGGGGGGGGGGGGGGGGGGACGACTGTGAGGAGGTCCTGGACGGGGGTCAGGCCGGCCATCAAACGGCGGGCGTCTCTACCACCCTGGGTCCCGCCCAAAGGCGGGGGCCTCACAGCGTGTGGCACCACCCCGTCCGGGGTCTCACAGCCCGTGGCCCGACCAGTACTGGCACCATCCAGACGTGTCCCGGTGAAGCCCCCGGGGGGGGGGGGGAGGACGAGCTGGGAGGAGATCGAAGAGGGGGGGAAAGAAAAGGAAGGGGGAAGGGAAAGAAGGGTACGGGAACCCTCCCGCATCCCGTCTGACCATTGTGTCAAGTCTTAGCCCCGCATGAGGGGCGGGGGGAAGGTATTCAACGCACACAAAAAACCCCATTGAATCAAGTCTTCTCACCGATGCAGGTAAAAGACGCATTAAATCACGGGTTAAAAAAACAATATAAATTTACTTCACCCTTCTTCATCCCCTTTAAAACTTTTTTTCCTTCCTTAGGAAATAAATCAACACACGACCACGTTTAATAACCCCACCAATTTGCAAATATAATTCAATGGCACAACGTCAATTTTTAACACTTTCAAAATAACACAAATTTCCAACCACGCATCCAAAACAAATCATGCGTACCAGCTCGTGAACAAAAACCTTCCCTTGCACCACAAACAGCGGGGGCCCGAAGGAAAAAAGCCCGGGCGAATGTGACGGGGGCGGACGAGCGAGCCCAAGAAAGTCCAACCCTGAATCACCATTTTTCCCCCTTCCCCCCCGCTACCGATCACCGATACAAAACGGGAGAAAAAATTTTTGGAAATAATTTAAAATGGCCATTTTAAAGATGGAATTAACCAGAAAAGGTCTCACACAATTTTTCTCTTACAATTTCAAAAAAAAAGAAATTGCGCAAAGCGAAACTAACCCGGGTAACAACAACAACCCAAAAAACAAAAGACCACGAAACAAAGCTTCCAGAAACCCCGTGGGTGACCCCGAAAGGCGGGTAAAAGGACTCTCTCTCCCCTCTGTCCTTCGAGAGGACAGAGGCGAGATGGGGAAACCGAAGAAGCGAGCCCCCTCTCCACGGGCCCGACTGCGGGAATTTGAAAGTACGACGTACCCCGGGGAATAGGGAAAGGGAAAACCGAACTGGAGGGGCGCTCCCAGAGACATTTTTTCCGCTCGAGTGAAGAGCTAACCTCCCTCAGCAAGGGGGCCCAACTTCCATGCTGCGTCACAGAGTGAGCATACTTCAAACTAAAAAAAAAAGAAGCACTGCACGGGTTAAAAAGACAGGCGAGGGGCCGAAACGAAAGTTCGGGGAAAAAGGTACCGGCCACCCGTAAACTTGCGGGATGAATAGCACGGGCGGTGGAATTTAAGGAAGAGGAGAGAGAAAGCAAACCGAAGTTGAGCTGAACTATACCAAGGTGAAACCCGCACCACAAGCCACATGGGGACGGGTCCCACAACAGCAACGACAATAAACAAAAAGAAATTTCCCGCCCCCCGGGGGTGGGCCCCCCCGAACGCGTGGGCCTCGGCGAACTCGTGACAAACCCCCCTTCAAAAAGCATCTGTTTCTCGGATACAGTGCCCCTTTGAACCTTGTCGCATGTGCAACTTCACAACAAGGGACCAAACCCATCTCTGACGACAAGTAGATGAATCCAATCAAACTCACAAGAACACAGGGGGAAATACATAATACTACATTTACAAACAACAAGAAAAACCTTCCCCCTAAAGGGAAAACAACCCAAACCATTGGGATTACTACGTTAACCACTAAGTGAAAAACGCATGCCCCTGATACAGAGCCCAAAAAAGGGATTCCCCGGTTGGGGGAGGTGTCCCTCTGACTAAAATTTCCCCAAATATGCAACTGGGAAAGCTCGGCAAAGTAGTCACATCCGATTACGGGAAACCCTTGATATGAGGGGAAATGAACGCGCTCTGCAGCTCCATCCCCAACCCCAAGATCGACGCTGCCGGGCCCCGGACCGCCCAGGTACTGGAGAGGAGGGTGATCGCTCTCCATAAAAATTTCCCGGGCCGTACTTCTTCTTGGGCACGCCAGGGGCGCGTCCAAACTGCCGGGAAGTTTCAGCAAAGTAGGGGCACGATAGTCCTAAAGCGGGCGCCCGGGGTATGACTCGCAATTCAAAAACCCGAATTTGGGGCTGCCCCCGGATCGGGGGAGGTTTAATGGGCCCCACCGGGTCAACCCCCAACCTTGCAAGGGGCCCCCAAAACCCGTGGCACACCCTGGGGGAACACGCTTAAACCCCCTAGGCTTGTCCGTTGGCAGACACGAACTGCGGCAGTACGTCAACCGTGAGTTCATCCCGGGCCAAAAAGAATTCTTGTCTTACTCCTCGAGAGCCGCTTGGACCCCATTGACCTCCCAGGGGGGAATCGGGGGCCTCCCGGGAAAAACTCCTCAAGCTTTGGGGAACAACAACCCGTTTGGCCAACGACTGCCCGGGGAAAAACCCGAAGGGGATCCCCTTGTGGACTTAAAAGCTCACCTTGGCGGGGTCGGGCCCACTGAGCGGGACGATCCAAAGTTGTCAGGCGTTGGACATCCAAGTCCCGGGCCTAAGAGGGATAAGCTAGCAGGATCGGCCCTTGCCAAACCCGTCAGAGATCGGCTGAAGAACGGGACCCATTCCTGTCCTGCTTCTTATTTTGGCGCGTGGGGGACTCCCACCACGCCTGTACGGGCAAACCTAAAAAAGGGCTACGCGTCCGTCTGCAAGGTGATAGTATTCCCTAGAAAAGGGGAAACAGAGGTCGCTCCCCCGCGATGGCCAAAACTTGCCACGAAGTAGGGGGGGGAGATAGAAACAGTACGGAAGGGGTAGGTAAACAGCCCCCAAACCCCCACACATCGAACTGGGCCCCGCCGGCCTTAGGGGAAAAACAAACCTTTTTTCAAAAAGAGGGGAGCCCCGAACCCTGATGGGTCGCCCAAAGGGATAAACCAACACAGAAAGAAAACTGGGACACTCTGAAACCAAAGCGGGGATGGAACCCCCTTTACCCGAGGCACAGGAGCTGGAAAGACACCCCCAGGGAACCAGCGGCTCTGGGGCAATTTTTCCTGTTGGGGCCCAGAGACCACAAAAAAAACAAATCGGGGTGCTGGGCCCCCGAGGACGCCTCCTTATTCCCCCCGCTACGTTGTGGGGCCCCTTTATTGCAATTAAATCCTGTGGAGGCTTCCTCCCGTATCGGGGCGACCCCAAAACCCTGCGAGTTTCACAAACACCTCGCTGTTGAATCGCAGCCGCGAAATCCTGAGGTGCTGTCTCCCTATCCGGATCCTAAACTCTGGGGACACAGTGTTGGTGAGCGTTCAATGAGGATCAATCCTCCACCCCAATTTTAGCTAATGCCCCTACCCCTAGCTTTTCGCACCCTACCCCAAACTCCGAAGGTCCGTCATTATTTTTCTTCATGGACCTAACTTCCTCCTGGGGTCTCTGGGGTAAGGGGGAAACCTTACGCAGAGCAATGCATGCGAAAAAGACCGCCTTCATTTAGAGGAGACAACCCCTTGCACCCCCCCAAATCCAGAAAAAAGGTGCTGCCTTTTGTTCCCAAAAATTTGGGTATAAAACAAGCAACCTTGTCGAAATGCCTAAGACATATCAATGTCCTCACTAGGTCTGAATTTGGGAAAGTTTAAAATTTTGGGCCTCTAACCATCCCGCCTGGTGTTTAAACCCCCGGGTTTACAGAAGGGGAGGCCGCGAAAAAAAGTTGTTCCATCTCCTCCCACCAGACCCCTCCACCCTGCTGTTTTTCCCCTACAGGGGCTTCCTGCCTTTCACCCTCTTCCCACGCTGACACCCTCCCCCCCTACGTGAGCAGCCCCTCCCTACCTGAGCACCTCCTCCCACGCTCTTCCCTCGGGGGTTTCCTGCCTAGCAACCTTTTCCCTACTTTGGGGGCCCATCCCCCGTCCTGGCTTAAAACATCAGAGGGAAGGGTGAGTCCGGGCGGGGTTCGCCACTCCCGACACGGGAGGTTGACCGTCGACCCGCCCCGGGGGTCCACTTTCCAAAAGGGAAAGTTTCGGGGGCATCCCCCTTACGAGGGGAAGCCGGGAGAGGAGAAGGTTTTGGGCTCTGCGACTCAACAGAAGCCCCAATTGCTTCGCTATACCTGCGCTTCCGAGGAAGGCCAGTCGGGTCTGACGGGGAGACCCCCCAGCGAAGGGTATAAAAGTACTCACGGGAAATGCTACGCACGGGAAATAGGTAGAAGTTCCGTAGTCGAAGTACTGGTAAAAAAGAGGACTACATAACATTTTGAATACCCTTTTTCTTCGACGCACGCGTCGCCAACCACCACGCCGGCCCGCCAAACATAACAATATCCTACGGTTTTCAAATACAGGGGAAAGCAATTCCACTAGAAAAAAAAAAATATTTGGGGGCGTGTATATGTGTGTTGTGTGTGTGTGGTGTTGGGGCAAGTTCCCGGCGCTCCCACCTGGCAACACCGCCTCTACGCACAGAAACAGGCGGGGGGCTCCCAAAAAAAAAAAAAAAAAAAAAAACTAGCCCGGCTCCCCCCACCTGGAAACACCGCCTCACAACGGCAACAGTCGGGGGCGGGCCAAAAAAAAAAAAAAAAACAAAACCTAGAAAGGAATCCGGAGAGAGAAAAAAAAAAACACTAGCGTCCGATAAAACCCCCCTGTATCAAAAATCCGGAGGAAAAAAAAAAAAAAACAAAAAGGGCAAAACAACACAGGAATGGAGATGAGCGGCAACAGAAGGGGAAGACTTTTCGGGCCCTACCGCGTGAGGTACCCGGGGGAAGGAGGTCCGGACGCGGTCGACTCCCCTGGCTACCTCGCCCGAGTCACGCCCGGGGTTTTCCCCCAGGGCCCCCAAAAAGATCCCTTACCTAGAGTCACCCAGCCCAAACCCCCCACAACAAACACGACAAACTGCTAAACTATACAAAACAGACAAAAATAAAAAAGGTACTCTGCGAAACGAGGAGAGACAGCCAAGCCCCTCACATCCCGGACGACCCCCCCAATTTTCACGACCGACCCCTGGGGGCCCCCCCGACAGGGCGGTTAGGTGGGAGTGAAGGGGGTGATGAACCCCACACCCCGCAAGAGACCACACAAAAAGATTCGTCAAACCCCATTTTTTCCCCCACAGCAAAAAAAACATTTTCCCAACACACGCACCATGCACATCACAATAAAGCACTCCAAACCACAACATGCACAATCACGAACAAACCCCAACGCACCCCCAACCCGCACAAACACGATAAGCATCCAACGCACACAACATGCACCTCGCAACAAGCACCCCACACCCACAACAGCCGATTTAAATAAATATTCCCCTACGACGTACACAATCACAATTTCAGCATTCCGCACATATGGCATGTACACAATTATAAAAAAATATTTTGTTTTGACCCTTTCTCCCCCACGGAGTGCGTCCACATCCCTCCCCTGTCAAGTCCCCCAGGGGCACCCTTCGCACAGGGCTCCGAGGGGGGTTTGGTTTTTCGGGGAGTCGCCCAAAGCCGACACCCCCGATTCCAAGCGGGCAGTGAAAGGGGTGCCCGGGGGGGGGGGGGGGGGGGGGGGGGGGGGGGGGGGGGGGGGGGGTAAACTGTTACGGGTCCTGGACGGGGGTCCAGGCCGGCCAGTCAAGACGGCGGGCGTTTTCCCCCGCCCCCCGCCCGACCAAGGCGGGCCCCGATCACGTGGGGCACCACCCGTCCGTGGTCTCAGCCAGAACGTGGCCTCGCCAGTACGTGGCACCACCCGACGTGCTCCAGGGGAAGCCCCCGGGGGGGGGGGAGGACGTAGCTGGAGGGGGAGTCGAAGAGGGGGAAAGAAGAAGGAAGAGGGAAAGGGAAAAAGGGTACTGGAAAACCCTGGGGCCCCAGTACCCTCGACCATTGCTGTCAAGTCTTTGCCCTCGCGATGGGCGAGGGGAAGTGTAATTCAACGCACACAAAAAACCCATAATAAGTCTTCTCACACTGCAGGAAAAAAACTGCATTAAATCAACAGTTAAAAACAAATAGAATTACTTCACCCTTCTCCTCACTCACGCTTAAAAGTTTTTTTTCCTTAGGAAAAAATCAAAACAGGACCACGCTTATAACGCCACCACAATTTGCAAAAATAATTTAATGGCACAACGTCACTTTTTTTAAACAATTTCAAAAAAACACAAATTCCAACCCGCATCCGAAAGACAAATCATGCGTACGCACGCTCGGACAAAAACTCGTTCCCCTTGCACACAAAACAGACGGTGGCCGAAGGATAAAAGTCCCGGGGAATGGACAGGGGGGGGACGAGCGAGACCAACAAATTCCAACCCGAATCACCAGGTTCCTCCCTTTCCCCCCCGACTACCGCTCACCCGAACATAAAAAAGGAGAAAGAATTTTGGAAATAATTTAAAGGGCCGGTTAAAGAGGGGAATTTAAACCAAAAAAGGGCTCACCAATATTTCTCTTTCAACGAAAACAAAAGAAAAATTCGCAAAAGCGAAAACTAAACCGGCTAACAACAACCCAAAAAAAACAAACCCCAACGATGTTTTCCCGCTACCCGTGGGTGACCCCGAAAAGGCGGGTCAAAGGGCTCCCTCTACCCCCTGTCCGTCGAGAGACAGAGGGGAAGAGCGGAAAACCCAAGAAGCATGTCCCCCCTCCACAGGCGACGCAGGAAATGAAAGACTGACTTACTCCCCGATGAAAAGGTAAGGGAACCGAACTGGAGCAGGGGCTCCCAGAGACTCTTCGCCGAGTGAAGACAACCCCCTCAGCAATGGGGGCCAAATGCCATGCTGCTCCCCAAGTGAGATACTTCAAAAATAAAAAAAAAAAGAAGCCCTGGGACAGAAAAAACAGGGGGAGGCCGATAGACGAAACAGAGAAAAGGGACCGGCCACCCGGGAAATTGCAGGATGAATAGCACGGGGGGGGAATTAGAGAAGAGAAGGAAAAACAAACCGAAATTTGGGGAACTATACCAAGGGGCAAACCCCCCACAACCCCCATAAGGGCGGGTTTTCCCACAACAGCAACGACAATAAACAAATAAGAATTCCCCCCCGGGTGGGTCGAACGCGTAGGGCCCCGTGACAAAATCGTGACACACTTACTTTGACTTTGTCCTCTGAATTTCCCCGGGGAACATAGGGTCAACCACACTCTTCCCGCGGACACGGTTTTGGGAGTCTTCTTCAGCTTGGCCCCCGTCAAACCGGGGCCTTTACTTCCCGTGGTACCCTTCCCATGTTGTTTGGATCCCACTCTTTTTTTGCCCGGGGTTCCCTTCAAGGGCTTCTTGTGATGTTGGATGGGGACTTTCTGGGGTGTGGCCCAACCATCCCACTCCGTTTTTTGATTTCTATTTCTATAAAACTTGCTGGTCTTTTCCCATTCTGGTTGGCAATAACATCTGGGCCATCTAGTTCACAATGTTTGCAGACATTGTTTTAAAATGTTTTTGGAGTTTTTTGGGGGTTTTTCTTTGTTTTTTGCCACGTTTTTAGAACCATAAGAAGGACATTTCACATTTGGTTGAAGATTCGATCTTGTTAAGGAGTGAGAGGGGAGAGGAAATTCCGATAGGGCCCTAGCGTATAAGGGGTGCCTGGCTTTATTGATGGACCTTAAAATCCTCATCTGTACCCCATCTTTGCGACCACACTGCCGAGGAGACAAACTTGGGCAAATTTAATATGTCTTCCTGTTGTATCGTATGGGGTTTTGTTGCTGGGTTTTTGACTTCAGGCTTTTTTTTATTTTTTTTGGAGGCCTGTCTTTCCTCTTCTTCTCTACCCGGGACAGCTTTTTCTTGTGCGTTTTCTGTTTGTGGACAAAAGGCGATTCGTGGGAAGTCCAGGTCTTCCAGTTTTTTGGTGAAAGTCCCCTGGGTTCCTGTCCTCTTGCCGCGTAGACTGCCGATTATCCAGTCAACGACCCTCGGAAAAATTTTAGGCGTAGTAGACACCCCCGACGGGCGCCGGGTTTTTTTACAGTGAAAGGCTTTTGTTACTCCCATCGGGACACCTGGCATGGGCATCCCGTAAGTTGCTGGATGAGGCAACAAAATTGGGGGGAAGCCCTAGTGGTGCAGAGTTTTCCCGTGGGATCTCTGTCAGCGCAAATGCCCTTTTGGAAAACTACAAATACTGCGTACAAGGGGGGCTGCCCCCCGAGACTGCTCGATGAAATTTTCCCGGTGGCAATTTGGTCGGCATGATCGTCTTGGCGAATCCAGCTTTTTCTTGGGGGGAGGGTCTTGTCTAGGGCGGTCTTCATCTTCCCGCATGATTTGGTCAGCACCTCCCCGGGATGGACAGCAACATAATCCCTCCCATTTTTTTCAGGATGACAGGGCCCTTTTTTCGACGCTTTAAAACCGGCGCTTTTCCCCGTCTTCGGGACTCGTTCCCCGCTCCCATCTTGCTTGGGTGGATGCAGCATCTCTTTGAGTCGGATGTCTGCTTCAGTGCTTCAGTGGAATTTCCCTCTGACCCTTGCTCTACCGACTTCAGGATTTATGGCTTTTGGGAACTTCCGTCTGGTTTGGGGGGCCGTGTTGATGTCCAAATGGGTTGGTGGGAATGTCTGGGGGGGACAGGTGGGGCAGGCTATTCATGCTCTTTAAAGTGCCTGCCCCCCTTTTCTCCCTGCTCAGCTTCTCCTGCGATGGGGTTTCCCCCTTGTTTTGACCGGCGACTGGGGTT
>CM031606.1:41815810-41820810 GCA_018398815.1 Conus ventricosus
TATGCAATCCCCCACCTGCGGATTTGCCATCTTCCTTTTCACAATTCTATGAAAAGCACAATATAATATGATCGCGATCCATGACACTTCACGGGGAATCTCCATCCTCGCTTATTGCAAATAATGCATCACTACACAAGCACGTATGCTCCAAGTATAACTACATCCACAGAACAAGTCTCACAAAAAAAAATATGAACAAGTCCCCACACAAAAAAAAATATGACCATACCCAACTGGGAATGAACCCATACCCAAATCAACATAACTGGAAATCAACACATATTATCAACAATGCACCCTGGATATGACTGACTTCCTCTGAGTTGCAGCTTGCTAGACTACACGACTTAAATAGTCAGCTCCGACATTCTGTCGACCGGGAATGTACTGCACTCGGTACCTGTGGGGCTGCAGTGCCATGCCCAACGCAGCACTCTGCTGTTTTTCAGCTGTGCCTCTGCAGGAATTGAGTGGTTGGTGATCTGTCTCTATCACGAATTTTTCCCCATACAATATTTGTGGAACTTCTGCACGGCCCACACGCCCAGCTAAACCACCTTCTCTACAGTTGCGTACCCTTCTTCACACTTTGTCAACTTCCTGCTAGCATACCTCACAGGAAACTCAAACCTCTTCAGGGCTCCTGCAACAATACTGCACCTATCCCACCGCCTGATGCATCGTCCGCAAAAAAAAAGGGTTTTTGGACATATCTGGAAAGCTTCAAGATGGGACGGGAACCTAGTCTTTCCAACACCGTCTGCAGTGCTTGCTCTGCAGCGTCTAAACCACTCGACCACTGCCGGTTTCCCTGCCTTGACCAAATCACTGAGAGGACTCGTGATTGCAGAAAAAGTTTGGGACAAACTCCCTATAGAACCCAATAAAACCTAGCAGACTCCTGATTCGGGTTTGGTCTTTGGTTCTCTGAATCATCACCCTTCCCCCCACCTTTCCTCTTTTCCGGCTGCTTTGTTTTCGCCCCCGACAACAAAACCTAGGAACTCCTACTGTCTAGCCTTCATACAGGGACGCCATCCCTGTATGCTTTTCTCCGGGAAAACTTAGACAACAAAATCTCCCCTTCTTCTGCGGGGTCTCTTTTCACCTCATCAAGATTGCTGCTGCGCCTATGAAAATCTTTCAAAGACTCGGTCAGCCGTTTTACCGGTGCCGAGATGACTCGCCATGAGCGACTCGTGACCCACTGACATGAAAAGTGTCACGATAACATGCTGGTCCCCTCTAACTGAGTGGTCACCTTACCTGTCTTCCCCTTGGTGAACACTCGGTACAACAGCCCGCCTTTCACAAGAAATTCTGTCTCACCTCCTCTAACCTCCTGTTTCCCCTCCACCTCTTGCCAACTCCCAAGACTTCACGAGCAAGGGTCTTGTTCCTGTGCTGCCCTAACTCATCAGGCGACACATCTATGCCCGACTTTCCTTCCTGGAACAACTAACGGTTTAAAAACCCTTTTTCCCTCCTTCTTGCTCCGTGTCTGAACTGCTGCCCCTGTAGCAGCAAAAACTCAGGATCCCCTGGGTCCTTTGCACCTGAATATTTCCCCAAAGATCCAATCGTGAAGGGTTTTCTCCATCACCAACGCAGACAACTCGCCTGAGAATAAGGGGTACGTACTTCTATCTTTTGCAACTGGAAACTCCCTCACAGTGCCATCGATTAGAGTACAGGTCTGGATTTGCCCTGTCAAATCCCCTTTATCGACCAGCGTTGTCGTACTACCCCCCATGAACAACCAGTGTCTCGTAACACTTTCCCCTCTGCTGGCCAATCCACCCTTCTTCCACTGGTTTAAAGAACCACTCAGCCTAGTGCCCTCTATCCCTGACACTGACTGCTGTCCAGTGCTAGCCATAAGCTGCACTCCACCCTCTTCAGACTGAAAACCCTTTGGTTCCACTGCAGGTCTTTCCCCTTGACGACCCTTATCCACCTCTTGCAAGGCTGCTGCCTTCTGGAACCTCATGCGACAATCCCTCGCCAAAATGTCCCTTCTTGTGACAAATGAAACACCTAATTTCCCTTTGCCCTTCCTTCTGCCCACCACTGGGTTTGCAGACTTTGCAGAAAACTCCCTGGGCTCCTTTCACTCTTCTCACCTGTTGCCTAGCACCTGTTTCTCCTGCACCTTAGTGCCCAAACGTGCCTCTCTATACACCTCTGCGAACTCAACAACTCTCCTGCTGTCTCTGGCTGTCCTCTTTCAAATGTATGGTTAACTCAGGGCCGCAACCTGACAAAATCTGTTCTTCATAACTAGCTCTTTCAAACTCGGCGAACTCCTTCTTCGTAAACCCCTCACCCCTAACCATTTCCCCAAAATAGTGATCTAGACGTGCACCAAACTGAGTGAAAGTTTCCCCCGCTTGCAATCTAGCTAACGAAATTTCTTCCTGAACCCTTCCTCGTGAGGTCAAATCCCTTCATTAAAGACTCCTTTACAGCACCCAAAAACGGACTGTTGTTCTGCTGGTAACGCAGTGAAAATCTGCAATGCCTTACCCGTCAAAGCGCCGACAAAATGACTGCCCCCTCTTCTGGAGGCCAACCCTGACTGGTCGCAAACGTTTCGAAACGACTGATGTATGCATCAATCGAATCGGTTCCTCCGAGAATTTTGGCAACTTGGGTCGGGGGGGATAGCTGCGCACAGAGCACTGGAAACTGAACTCCCATCCTTTGGTGGTCTCCCTTTGTATTCTCACTTTCTCCAACTCTAAATTTAACCTTAATCTTTCCCGTTTCCTGCGCTTCCCTTATTCTTTCTGTTTCCTGCGCTTCCCTTTTTCTTTTGTTTCCTGCGTTTCTTTATCATTGTTAACCTGAATCCTTAATTTTTCTGTTTCTGCTTCATTCTTTCCCGTCTCCTGCGTCTCGCTAGCTTTTAATCTTTCCTGCTCTGCTATTTCTACAGCGACACGTCGTCTTTTCCGCGCGTTCATCCCTTTCCATCTTTTGTTGGTTTCAACAAATGCACGCAACTCATCTCCTGAGAACCTAAATCACGAGCGACGCTCACAAGTTGTTCAAATAGGGTGTTCTTTTCTTCCGCCCCTTATATCTCTTTTTTTTTTTTTTTTAACAAGATTTTATAACAACGACAGCCAAAACTGGTGGTTACCGACACGAGTGACGTAATAGCACAATCCTATGAATGATAATATTAGCTTGGGACAACGTAGTTAGTTTTTTAAAAAGACGCCCCGCGCCTGACCCAACTATGAGAGCGAATTATAGGAAATCTGTGCGAAATGAGTACTCTGGGGCTGAAATGCCAAGCCTAGTATTAACTATCTTGGAAGCAATGCCAGCCTAGTATTTAACTACTTGGGAACATACAGTAAGACAACCCCCCTTTTCTTAGGATACAATACTTGAATCCCACCCAGCTTCCTCTCTGAGAAGTTGAACAATTATAATAAATGGGCCAGAATATCCTGGGAAGCTCGCCAATAAATTGTCAAACCTCGGTGTAATGTCAGTGGAGGAAAGGGCTAGCGCACAGCCCAAACACACTCACAGCTTGCTTACAATCTCATTCATATATCATGCATTCGTCACATCAAACCACTATAAAGTCTATAACTTTACTATACAGATCATAGAAGAACATCAATGCATATAAACAAACAAATAAAACATTCTCTCTTTCCTTGAAATTTTCCCAAAAACATTTATCTAAACATCATTAACTAACCCGGTATAAACAGATTTCTACTTTACCTGGCCAGGTGATCTTAAACTATTCACGAATCACTGTCTTTTCCCTTTTCTTTTCTTTTCTTTTCACTGTCACTTTCACAACACGACACAACTGCCGGCACTGGTGTTGGTCTGATGGCGCCCGGTCAGGTGAGACTGTTGGCGTTGGTCTGTGGTTCTGCTTGGCGAATGACGCTGCCAGGTAGAGGTCGAACCCCCGGTTAGGGTAGAACAGTGACTATCAACATCGATTGTTCTCCTTTCTTTCTTTCCCGCATTAAGCATTGCACTCTCTCTCTCTCTCTCTCTTCTAGTCTGCTCTTTCAAAGGACATGGTTGCTTTTCTTTTCTTTTTTCTCTTTTTTCTTTTCTTCTTCATAAATTAGCAACTCTTTCTCTCTCTCCAATCTCTCCTCAGTTCCTTCCTCTGCAGACTATCTCATGCTAATCTCTCAACTTGGTTCCTTTCTCTCCTCCCCTCATTTTCTCTCTCTCTCTGCCCTTCTCTCCTGCAGAGCTCCACTCAGAACCTCTCTCTCTCTCTGTCTCTCTGTTCGTTCTTCCCCTCGTTCTCCTCTCTTCAATCTCTCTGCCTTTTCCCTCGTGCAGAGACTACCCCCTAAAACCTCTCATCTCTCTGTCTCTTTCGTTCTCATCTCCCTGCCTTCCTGTAGGCGAGAGCCTACTCTCCCGAGCTTCCCCTCTCTCTCTCTCTGTCTCTTCGTCTTCCTCCCTCCTCTCTCACTCACACATATTCCTTTATGCTCTAACCCCGTGTCCAAGGGCCATTACCATTGGTCAGTATTTTTACCCCTGACACCCGAGGTTGTCTCCCTCTAATTCCATTGGACGTTCAAATCATGAATCCCGTCTACACGCCTTACTCTTTTGTGGGGGTCAATTGGTCATTTAATTTATTAGCTAGATTTCAAACCCCCCCCACACCCCCTACCTTCCCTCCTTCCCCACTTCACTGGCGCGGTGTGGCTTAAGTGGTGGACACTGGTCAATCTAAATTGGCCAGCTGAGTCTGGGTAGGACCACGACGTCCGAGTAACAATGACGTTGGTTCCACAAAGTGGCTAGATGAGCTTGAGCTCGGCTCTGCGACTCGTCCGCTAGACATCGAGGCGTCGGTCAAAGCTGCTTGGCCCGTATAGCCGGACAGACCGTCTTCCTGAACCTCTCCACTAAGCTTAATTGGCCGGACCCGACCTATGGGCCGTCTTTTGACGCCTAGAATGTTTGAGTTTGGACTTAGGTCCGAACAA
>CM031606.1:41830810-41855810 GCA_018398815.1 Conus ventricosus
CTTACAATATATTGCAGTCAAAGATTCTGGCTGTTATTTAAAAACTGATTGCGTGACGTGCCGTACATCAGATCTAAGCTGCAGATCTAAGCTCATTATTCTCTTACTCACCAGGGCAGTTTATAGCATACAGACATACAACACCTGCATATATCTTAAAATGCACACTAAGTCACCATCCTGTGTCCAAATACTGATAAATAATTCACTTACTAAAGCATGTGGTTGTTGGGCGGAAACTGAACTTGCAGGGGTGCTTGATGTTCAGCAATGTCCTGAAAATAAAACCCAAACTATTATTCACTGGAGTCCAACAAGTTGTTTATTTGTGGACATCGACACTTTCTTGTTAATAAGAATCGTAACTCAGTTTTGTTGAAACAGTAATAGCAGGGGGAAAATTCAATCAAACATGCAACAGTTTCAGTGGCAGCAGGCAGTATGACTGCCTGACTGCCACTATGACAGTAACAATGTATGTTTTCAGTTTGATGTCAACACTCAACAAAAACCAACGACTATCTTTACAACCAACCATACACTGAGAATGAAATGAAACACAAAAAGATCAACCACCCATTCCACAAACCTTACCTTCTTTACGTCTCTGAGTTTGGCTCTCTTGCTCCTGACAGAATCCGTGTCACTGTTGCATTTGAGGCTTGCACTTGCAGCTGGCGAATGAACAGAGAGTGCTTTAATACATTTTTCTGTTATAATAGTTGGCACAGCATCCTCTTTCAGCTGTCTTCAGACCCGAATTCCAGCTTCCACCTTTACCTTCCAGGTGTGTTGGTCTTGGAAACTGTGCTCTTCGAAGTGACGACCGCAAATGCCATGATAACTGTCCCGAAGAACAAAATCTTTCCTTGTTGTGGTGACAAAATTTATCCACAATCGCCTAAACTGGCTGAAGGCACCTGAAAAAGCATGAACGCTTACTCTTTGCTTATTTCCTGATGAAATTCCGCAACCAGACACAGCACACATTCGTCCCATCTCACTTCAGCCGAACACGAAGAGCGACTTGGCTTTTCTACGTCATCAAAAGGGAAACCCCCCTTTTATCGAAATCGAGGCTCTCGTTCCTGTTTCAGCCTCTCGCTTTCCCAGTCTGCAGGAAATGCTGCTCTCACTGCAAGATGAGAGCACAGGCGGCTGATTCGGGGCTGGGTTTCGCAATACGACCACATACCAAAACCGTGTATTTGGTCAAAATAGATTTGTAAAAATGGGTGAGAACCCCTTTAAGTGAAGTTTAAATGGAAAGGAGCTGACGTGGAACCTAGATTGTGTGATCACCATCTTTGTTTTTCATCACTGTTTCCTTTCTATGGAAAGTGTCAGTCTACGTGATTCACCGAATTCTGTCAACTTTCTTACCATTGGTGGTTAGAGCCGTCGGCATTCATGTGTTGGGGTTGGGCGGCAGCTGCTGATGTGCACGTTGCAAATGTGTCGACGGCATTGTATTGTATTACCTTGTACAAACACACACACACACATACTATCAGTCAGCGATACCGCAAGTCGGACACCTAGCCGAAGTTGACACGTGTTGACAATCTACAATTTTTTCCCCCCTGATTATTGGGATGAATATTTTACCTCAAAATGAAAATAATGTTTCTGAAAATCGGGGGTAAAAAATCCTGGGCATTTGAATCGAAAATTTGTGCAGGGTTTTTTTTCCGTTTCTTTCTTTCTTTTTTTTTTTCTTCACCAAACGCTTTTTCCTCCGATTTTCTCCTTCGATGCCATCGCTGCTACTTACAGTGCCAGAGCAACACTCATCACGTGAACAGCCCTTGTGCCAGTCCCAGCTTTGGACGTTGGCAGTCGCCGCGAGTCGGTTCTTTCTCTTTGTTCCAACTTCGTTGGTAACCCCCCTTGAGTGGCCTGTTTTAGAGTGTGTAATATTATTCATATAGTGAATAACAAAGTCGTTGATAAAAGAACAGAGAGAGAGAGAGAGAGAGAGAGAGAGAGAGAGAGAGGAACCGTTTCTCAGTTCAGCTTCTCTGTTTGTGTCCGTTATAATTCCCACGTCATCTTTGACACATACATGACAAACGTCTCTAAGAGGTCCGAGCCATACAACACATTTTTCCTTTTCATTACGTGTAGATCACCTTTTCCCCCTCCAGCATAGCATGAACAGTAATGTTTTCACATTGGCACACTTTTTGTTTGGGGTGGGGGAGGGAGGGGTAGGGGGAGGGGGAGGCGGGGGCACGGGGAGGGAAGGTGTCTTTGGTTGGTCGGGGTGGGGTGGGATTCACACTCTTTCCTACGTTTCCGGCTTTCATCGTTCCCTCTATGCACACGATCTCTTTATAGACTTCTCAAAGCAGCGAAACAGTTCCTTGGCACGATAATTGGCTTGGAGTTCCCTCCCTTCAACCGTGACCCGTCGTGGGCGGGACGCCGTTCCGTCAGACTGCGTCCTTCCCCCCACCCGTGACCGTCGCCAGCAAAAGGGGCCTTGAATGAAACAGCCTCAAGCATGACCTGGCAGGCCGTGGACAAGTGATGTTTGTCTGGTTACTGGTTACTGCCTTTGAATGAAGTCAGACTAACGACTGAATCAACCCTGTGCCTCGAAGGGCTCGTAAACAACGTGTAGGCCTGCGTGTGATTTTGTGATGCCATGAATTTGGACCATGGGTTTATGATGATGGCTCGAAGGGCACTGCTCTGCTTGCGATTACTTTTTTTCTTTGAACATTGAAACATTATTTATTAATTATCAATTAATTCATTCATTCATTCATATTTATTTACATTTAGCTCCTTAAGCATTTGTTTGTTTCTGAAAGTCTGACCCTCCTGATTCTGTATCTTATTACTGCTTTATTCTACATTGCATAATGCATTGTATTACTGTTCTTGTGTTGTTGTTGCTGCTATGGTGGTGTGTGTGTGTGTGTGTGTGTGTGTGTGTGTGTGTGTGTGTGTGTGTGTGTGTGTGTGTGTGTGCGTGCGTGCGCGTACTTCGGAAGCATACGCAGTCTGAGGTCTAGCTCGTCGACAACCTTTATCTCGTTTGTTTTGAAGATGACTTAAACCGTAAAGGGAGATAAATGGTATCATACACGTATTTGTGTAAGCGTTGTCTTTGCTTTTCATGTACGAGTCAAGCCAAGTGATTCGTGTAGGTCTGTAAATCTCCTTGTGACTGTTAGTGATCAAGAACTGGAATCTGGCTGTCAGTACATGTTCCCATCTTTCATGGATACGACTATCAGTTGTAAACCCTGCACGGTAACTCGGCAGATGTGGTGTAGCATGCATGGACCAGTCTGCGCGCGGTGATACTTCCTGTCTAAAACTGAAACTTACCTTTCATGCTTTTCCTGTTTGCCGCGTTTTCAGTACATGCTATGCCTCCAGTTGTATGTTATGAGAAACCCTGCTGAAAAGAAGATACGTTAAAAATTCGTATGAAAGCACCTCGCCCGACTGGAAGAGACTGGCTGCGGCAGGTGGGAGAAATTCACAGAGAGCGGATACATTTGTATGCGTAGCTGAAACATTTCCACCCTTCTCTAAACATCCTCGACGCCCAGACCCCACCCCAGTCCCTTACGCCGTATCACTCAAACTGACCCCCAAACAAATCAACAATGAAATATGACCACACATTTACTACGGTAGGAGCTGACGAAAGGCGCACGGAGAAACATCTGGTACATACCAATGCCCCTCATGAACAGACCCCCAGATCCTCCATCCTTTCCCCCCCCCCTCCCCCGTCTCTCCCTTTCCCCCATACCCCTGGCCATGTGGTCATCTGGTCCCGCGCATTCGGCCGGACGCAGTGAAGGTTGGACAGCACGGAGAGTGACTCAACATAATAGGTCCCAATACGGGACGCAACTCTGTGCGCTATAGCATCATTCCCCATCGCCGTGCACATGAAGACACACAGCACACTGTTAAAATGTTTTCCAGGTTTGTCAGTTTTTCACATAAAAAAAACAGTGGTAAATAAGATATGTTGACTATATACTTGTACAACCCAAAAGAGATCATTTGAAAAGAAACAATTCACAGTAACTTTTTGGCCCAGCAACATCAGTTCGATTATGAAAACATCAGCGTTCTCGACCGTGACAATAGATGCTTTCAGCGTGGGGTGAAGGAGGCTATACATATTGCCGCCAACAACCCACACTCAACCGGGACCGGGGCAGACACACCTTGCCATCGGTGTACAACACCCTCATCGTTCAGTCACATGACCAGGGTTCGACCCGTGGTCGTATGCACTGAACGCCAGTTCACCCAGTAGCCACACCACCGCTGAAGAAGACAGACGGAGGTCGGTCGAAAGCTCCAAGTAAGTGCTATTCCTAGCTGAGTGACCTGTGTGAATCCGGTAGTCGTTATTATTTTTGTTGTTGTTGATAATTTGATAAAACATAAAGCCAAAGCATGGAAAGAAAAGGAAAGGTGGAAAGGGGAAAAGATGGAAAGAAAAGGGATTACAGCATGTAAGAAATGTGTCGCACACAACCACGCTGCTCTATCTTGAAGAAATAGAAACTCTTCAAAGATACAAGTGTTGAGGCAGTCTTTGAATACAACGCGTTAGAAATGCTTTGCCAGCAACCTGGTTGCAATGGATGGAGAGCAACCGAAATTCTGTGAATCACATCAATTCCGTTGAAAGTGATGCTGGCTTACTCAATACCACAGCTGAAATTATATAAACACAGATACTCGACAAAGTCATTGTAAGGACTTTTGGGACAGAAAATTGAATTTCAAATTTACCTTTTGCGTTTTAGCTTGAGGAAGGTTTTATAAAACCGAAAATTTGCACTACCACAGTGTTGGCTGCTTTTAATATTCAAGAAAATTAAATTTTGAAATAGACCAAATATTGAGTCGAAAATCGTCCATGATATATATCATATGAATATACTTTTACCGAAAATGAAGGCAACAGAAACAAATAAAGGCGATAATTGTCCGAATGATGTTGATTCAAATGAATACTTCTTTCTCATTGCCAATTCGTAAACACAAAAGTAGAAACGCTCATTTCATATGTAGCTGGCAGGTTCATAAAACTTTCTTTAAATGACGTTCTGTTTGGCGTTCAAGCAGACCACGTGAACATATATACGCGTTTAAAGACAAATCATATACTAATTGTTAAAATGTGAATTAGTATAGCTCGAACACAGGAAAATTATTGGCATTACAAATAGTTTTTGAACAAAACATACAACTGAGAAAGCAGTACATTACTTTTATCTGTCGCGTAACGCAAAATTCATTAGTCTAGCACGGTATTGGGACGCACTGTGTTAATTTTGTGTGTTTCGCTACCATAATGTTTTTAAAAAAAAGCACAAAAAGAGGAAAACAAGTGGGGGAAGGGGGGGGGGGGGGGGGGGGGAGTGAAGGGGCTGGGGGGGGGGGGGGGGGGGAGGGGCTAAAGGGATCATGGAAACAATTATTTTGTATATTTACAAATTGAAGTTCATGAATTATTGATTAATCTATGCTCTTCATTTATCATACTGATAATATTTGAAACACACACACACACACACACACACACACACACACAAACACACACACTTCTCTCTCGTGATCGAATCACGAAGAATGGGCGAGGCCATCGTGACGACGGGTTGACTCACTGTTAACGGGAGGTTCCGGTAATGTTGCAACAGGTTCATGTGGCCGTCATGGAGACTGCATTTCTGCCCCACCACCCACCCCACCCGTTTCTGGCTTGACTGCACAATTGAAAGCAAGATGTCTTTACATACACAGTGTCGGAGACACACCGTGCGAATTTTGCAATCGGTTGAAAGTGGCCAATTATTGGGGGACGCCATTTTTCGCCTTCTCCCTCCTACCTCCCCCTATTCACTCCCGCCCTGCTTAAGAACATCCGCCTCACGTTAACTCGACCATAGTTGACAGCATTTCTTCTTCTTTCTATTTTTTTTTCGTTGCTGCATATATCATGTCAAAAATACTGTGAAAACCTTTACGATTGGTTAAAAGTGGATTAATCGTTTGGGCTTCATTTTTCGCCTCCTCCCTTTACC
Organism: Conus ventricosus; assembly: GCA_018398815.1. NCBI lineage: Eukaryota > Metazoa > Mollusca > Gastropoda > Neogastropoda > Conidae > Conus > Conus ventricosus. Next base: position 41,836,885 of record CM031606.1, read on the forward strand.
CTCCCCTCCTCCGCTCCTCCCTTCCTACCCCCTCTCCCACACCTTCCGACAAGCACACTCTCCTATCCCCACCCCTTATTTCTAAAGAACATCCGTTTTGAAATGACTGTACTGGAATCGACTAACAGTTTTTTCCCCTCCCCTTTGCACTCACGCTTAAACCGTACATAGATATGAATCTGGATATTGTCGAAAGAGGCCAGTATGATCATGTCATAGACTAACTCAGGGAAAAAGCTGAAAATGAAATAAACTGACCAAACAATAATGCAATATTCTTTTTTTCATCTGCTTACTATGATTATGTCATAGTCTAACTCAGGGAAAAAGCTGAAAATGAAATAAACCAACCAAACAAGAATGCAATATTCTTCTTTCATCTGCATACCTCCTAAATGGGCTAGACAGAATTTCCTGGCTTCTGTTCAATGCTGTTATCCTTCATGTTTCTTTTTCATTCATATCCGCAGTCTTTTTCTCAAGTTCAACTTAGTCCTTATGAGATTAAATCCCATGGTTTGATTTCTCTTCTGGTTGGTGGAGCCAGATACAAACTGTACCAGCCTCACACCTCGAAGCCTGAATCAGAGCGGTTCTTAACCCAGGCATGTTAGAGAGAGAGAGAGACTCTTGACTCTTGACTCTTGACGCGCACTGATGCCGCGCCTTTTAATGTGAGGCCTTCGGCCCGTTCACATGAGTCACGCAACGTTGTTCAGAAATCGAAGAAAACAACACAACAAAAAATCAAATCTGAATTAAAACAGGACACATCATCAACATGGATCAGACCAAAACAAGTTGAATCAACATTTATCAACAAAGCAGTTACTTGACTAGTCCATTATCTATGTACCTTATTTGTTTCTAAAGAGAAAAAACATTTAGTATCCCACTAGGTCCAATCAAAATTAAATTCAAATCAGAATTTAATCCACAGCCAACAAATTAGATCAAATCAAATTAGAATCAGCAATCATCATTAAGAAGTGCATAAGCTACGGATCAAAAGACCTGAGATAGAATTCCAAATTGTATCCAGTTAACTCGCCTTTAAATTTACTATCAATTATCACCCTAGTTAATCTTCATATTTCATAGACACCTCAAAAGTATAAGTTGATGACTATCTCAAGTCGAAAACCAGGACAATTCACAATCAGTGTCCATGTCGCATCAAAATTAAAATCTATATTCAAATCGAAATCTGTATTATATCCATATATATACCCGTTACCAGTGTTAAACCGAATTTTGACTGCGCCCACATATGTCACGCAATGTGAAATTTATAGTTTGACTGGTAGGTTGAATTACATACATGGTTCATGAAACATTTTCCCCAAATTTACAACTCATCTGGGTACACATTCTGAAAATTAAAATGACCAATCATTATATACAAAACAGTACAGGGATAGTAGGGTCGGTCGACCGAACATATCTATATATGATGACACAACCTACCCTACAATTAAACCATTTTAAGGCATACGTGCAACTTTGCTGGAACATATCACGTACAAAACCAACTTGCAAAAATCAAAATCAGCAGAACAGTAACTAACATTTTTATTTCAGTCAACACAATGTCTATTTTGCCTAACAATCAAGTCCCACATATACAAGGCTGGCTAAGACTAATGAACATGTAACAATTTTTGTGACCAGCCTCAATATGAAGGCAATTTTCTCCGTATGAAAGGCACCAATCCTAATACAAACATGTTCCATTTGCCATTCTTCGCTCAGTATTACTGTTAGAATACAAGCACATACCGATGGACTTACTAAAATTTATGTGGACCAACCGGATTAGTACCGACTACCAGAAGGTTAATAATGTGTGTCTTGATCATCATTAGCGATTATTATAATACTGTTACTACAGCTGGGATTCTCTCTGTTTTAACGCATAGAACACATACATAGCAACGTCCCGTGTAACTTCAGCATTATCATTTTCTACCAGGCTTTGTAATGTGATTGTATTGATATTTCTAAAATGTTTGTAAATGTATTTATCTCTCAGTTTCCTATAACAAGGACAAGCTGTTAAAAAGTGTAATTCAGTTTCCACTACTGGGCAAAAGGGGCATGTTGTAATCGCTAAATTGTCTATATATTTCTTGTTTACATGCAAATCATTTGTCCCCAGACGTAGTCTAGTTAGCGCTTTTCTGAACTTGGCTATAGTAATTACACTTAGGTATTCCTCGGTTTGATGTAGAGTTTTAAAGGAAAGATACGTTGAAAAGCGTTCGCTATTCTCTAACTTATCGTGCCAGTTCTGTTTATAGCAGTCTATTATTCTTTGTTTTAGTAATAAAATGAACCTATATTCATCACCTACTCCTTCATTCGTCCAAACTTCAGAAAAGCCATACATATCTAGACAACGTTTTATCTCTAAAGCCCAGTTCCGAGGTTTGTTTATTTCTGTCTTCTCTCTTTCATATGCTTGTTTTGGTATTCTGTCAGGTGACATTTTAATAAGTCTGAACCAATATCGAATTACTCTTATTGTGCTATCAATACTTATTGGGTATCTTCCCAACTCCCCATAAACTAAATTATTTGGTGTTTTCTTTCCTACTCCTAAATATTTCTTACATGCAAATAAATGAATATTTTCTATGGCTTTGTAGCTGATTAATCCCCATGCTTCTGCTGAATACAAGAGTAAGGGCTTAACTTGTGTGTCAAACAATTTAAAATATATAGCTAAATCCAAGTGTCCTAAACTGTACATTGTTTTCATTATTTCTATAATCTTGCCTTTCGCTCTTCTGCATATTCCGAAAGTGAAATGTCTACAGAAAGTTTAGTTGTCAGGGTGAAGCCTAAATATTTGTAACTATTCACTACTTCAATTTCTTGACCTTTGTAATACCATTTTTCTGTTTTGCCTAAGTAACCACCTTTACTGAAGACCATTATTTTAGTTTTGTGTAGGTTAACCGTTAAACCTAAAGAATCTGAAGCTTCTTGTAAATTTCTTATCTGATTTTGTAGACCGGCTGGAGTTAAGGAAAATTAGGGCTATGTCATCTGCAAATAATAAGGTAAAGATTTCCTCTGTTCCAGGTAGAAATTGGTATCCCTGTCTTCCTTTGGTTGTAACATTATTCGCTACTTCCGTTATTAGTAAAGAGAAAATCAGAGGTGACAGTAAGCAACCTTGTTTCACTCCAACCGGGCACTCAAAGAATTTCGTTAAGATCGCACCGTGTCTTACGCATGCTTGCACGTTCCTATAAATACCTTTCAGCATGTTAAGCATTTTTGTTGATATTTTATGTTTACTTAGGATTGTCCACAGTTTGTCTCTTTTGACAGAATCAAAAGCTTTTTGGTAATCGATGAATGCAATGTATAGTTTACTCCTGCGTCTACCATGTAAGCAGTTACTTATCATAGTTATTAATGTAAAAATATGATCTATCGTAGAGAAACCTTTCCTAAATCCTGCTTGTTCTCTGCTTATTTTGTTTTCCTCTTCGGCCCAATTGTAAAGTCTGTTATTTAATATTGCTGTGAAAATTTTGCTTAGTATGCACAATAGTGATATTCCTCTGTAATTTTCTGGGTTCTGCTTGTTGCCTTTCTTGTGTAATGGAACTATGACTGCTCGGGACCATTCTAAAGGGAAGTAACCGACTTGGAACAACTTATTGAATAATTTTGCTAAAAATGGCATTATCTTATGTCCTATTGTTTTCAAGAATTCTGGCGGAATTTCGTCTAATCCTGATGCTTTACCCGATTTCAATTTTCTTATAGCTGAACTTATTTCGTTATCAGATATCTCTACATCTAAATCTTGAACAAAAATTTCTTCTTCAATAACTTGCCGAGGTACTTCATGGTCATTATTTGTCTCATTTATTTGTGGATTTAATATACCTTCAAAGTGTTCTTTCCATTGCAAAGTTGTGATAAGTGGTTGCTTTATTCTTTTTCTCCTAATGCTTCTTATTGTGCTCCAAAATTTCTGACTATCTTTCTGATTTTGTGTAAGAGTATCATAAATTTGTTTTTTATATAACCTCTTTTTTTCTCTGATTAGTTCTTGATAGAGAGCTCTTTTGATTCTGTAAGCCTCCTTTCTCCTTTGAATTTTACTGGGTCCTTATTTCTGTTAATGTTTGTAGGTTTACTCAGTGCCTGACTAGCTTCTTTCTTTTTCAGTAGACAATCATTGTCAAACCACCCACTGGTGGTTTTGGTTGGACCGCCTATTCCTATTGTCTTGCACATACTTTTCCCTGCTTCCTTTAATAGCATATTAAAATTTTCTATACTCCTATCTACATCATAGTCTATTTCCTGCATAATTTGATCTAAGACTATTTGAGAACTTTCAGATTCTAAGAAAGAAATATAATCTTGTTGTTTGGCCAAATCCCATTTTATCTTCCTTGTGTATGTTTTTTTTTGTTCATCTGATTTTGTAACCGGTAAAGTACTCTGTATTTCCATCATGATTGGCATATGATGTGATTCAACTCTTTCTTTAACTGTGCATTTCATTACATTTTCAACCAATTCAATAGAGCATAAGAAAAAATCAATAGTACTATTTCCTCTTTCTGAGAAGAATGTGAAGGTACCATCAAAATTTCTCATACACAATCCATTTAATGGTGTAAGCTTAAAGACTGTACAAAATTCAATCAATCTTTTTCCGAAACCATTAATGTAGGAATCTTTTGATATTCGTGCATACACATTCTGCTCTTTATCAAATACATCATTGTCCTCGACAAGACCCAAGCCCCATTCTCCAATACGAGCATTTAGGTCTCCACCAATGGCATAATAGAAATCATTTCCTTGCTCAACTTGTGACACCATAAATTGTTCAATCAAATCAAGAGTACAAGAATAATCCTTATCTGAGTAAAAACGACTGTCCACAGGGTGTACATAAACAGCAAAATACAAAATATCTTTATCACACTGTAACAAATTTTTCATCAATTTTACACATAACACATTTTCCATATTGGTATCAATAAATTGTACATATTCTGATATGGTCTTTTTAATGATGATAATAATACCACGGAGGGGCGACCCATCTTTGTAAATTTTGTAGCTGGGCAATGAAAGCACAAAAATTCTTGAAATTTTACATCAAAATCAAAAGATTTATAGGTAAATGTTTCAGAAAGGCAACAGATATCAAATGTAGTAATAAAATCATAGAAATCTGGGTCTGCCAATTTTCCCAAGAGACCTTCAATATTCCAACAAAGAAAGGAAAGATTTTTTGGATTATCAGTTGTTTGTTCTGTCTGTGAACGGCCCTGGCCTAGTCTTCATTTCTTTTCTTTTTCCTTTCTTTCCTTCTTCGTCGAGTTCCCGCGGGTTCCCCCTGATTGTGTATTTGTGCTTTTGGTGGTGCTTGTGTGTGATCGTAGCGAGTGTTTGCTTACAGTGTGAGTATCTATCCTTTCTTTCTCTCGTTCACTTGGCCTAACGCTTTCATCGCCTTCTGTGTGTAACGCCCGAATAGTGTTGTCCAGTGTTGTTTGTCGCGAGGCTGTTGTTTGTTTTGAGCTGGCCCTGTCTTTGCATCAGCACTGGGTTTACTGAACTTTTCCTTCTCTATATATATTAGGCCAGTACTGGTGTTTGATTGGGAGTGTCTGCAGTGTCGCTATCATGCCGCGAGCAAGGTGTGCTGTCGATCAGTATGTCAGTGTTGTCTGTCGTGTGAGCCGGCTGTGTATACGCCCCTGACCCCGGTATGTCCCAAATGCTGATTAGTTGTTCAGTTTGTTGTTGTTTGGGATCACTCGAGTGAAAGAGGACCTGTGCGGACCCGTGGCTTCTATCTGTTTTGTTCTTGTCTGTTAATGAGGTCAAACTTGCATCATCCTTCATGCTACTATGTTCTTTCATTCCATCTGACTGTCCTTTCTCACTCGCATGCACTTTCCCATCCATAACTCTGGATGTGATCATGCTCATATACTTTCCTTCTTCTTCTACATCTTTTCTTCCACTCGATCCTTTCATTCTTTGCATCAGAGAGTTCTCATCTTCCGTTTCGTTGTCCTCTTCTGAAACCCCCCCTCCTATTTCATGTACAAGTTCTACCCAAGATAATTGGGTTTCCAAATCACTTCCGCTTTCACTCTTTGCCTCGCTCTCATCTACACTCACATGTTTTCTATCATCCTTGCTCATTCTTCTTTCGTTCTTTCCACTTTCACTCCCATATTTCTTCCTTTCCGCTTCACTTCTTTCTCATCTTCTCTCTCTCTCTCTCTCTCAACCCCTCTCTCACTCTCTCATTTTGTCTCATTCTCTCTCTTTCCCTCTCCCACTCAAGGTCCCAGTCTCTGGCACCACTGTCTTCTCTATCTCTACCCATCCCGACTCGTCCCATCTGTTCACTGTGTGCCGGTAATCCCCGATCACATTTCGTCTCCTGGACAACTCATCATGGTCATCCTGATCCTTTCTTCCGCGCTGCACATTGTACCGTCCGTATGGCATTTTGTTCCCTTCGCGGATGCACAGTTTGCCTCTAACGAAGTATCCTGACCTGCCCTCCTCTCTCAGTCCTTTTAGAACCGCTACCTGTCGTCTGGTCCTGTCCTGGGCAAATCTAATTCCTTCTTTCTTTAACCTCTCCCTAGCCACAGAGTTCCTCAGTATTTTCATAACGTCTGTCCACCTTAGCATCTTTACTAACACGGGCCTTGGCTGGTGACTTGACGGGTTAAATCTCCCTAATCTATGCGCCCTCTCGATCGCATCTTCTGCCAATCCTCTTCTGGTAGATGTTTCTCTAACAGTTCTTTTACCAAGACTTCGCAGTTTTCTTTTCCGTTTTCATCCGGCATTTCCTTCAGTCCAAAGATCTTCACATTGTTCCTTCTCGAGAAGCTCTCTAGCCTGTCTAGCTCATCTTCCATGCTGTCAACTCTATTCACTGTGGTGTTCTGTTTCTCAGCTAAGTGTTTAACTGCGTCTCTGTTTGCTTGTATGTCTTTTTTCGTGTCTGAAACATCTTTGCGTAGTTGGTTGAGTGATTCTGCCATATGAGTCTGCTTCTGGTCGATTCTATTGATAGTTTCTGCTTGAGAGCTGAAGGCATCTGAGAGTAAATTGATGGCTGTGGATATTTGTGACATTTGAGTTTCTATGTTGGTCAGTTTTGTTTCTAGTGTGTGTTCTAGTTTCTTGGTTTCTTCATCTGGCTTCTCGTTGGTATTAAGACTAGGTCCTGGGTTCGATTCCACGTCATTACTTAAGACAAGCTTCTTCCAGAGATAAGTGAGGTTAAGCATCAGGAGGAGTGCAACACAGGGGATCAGCTTCGGGTTAGCCTGGTCAATAGTGTATGTTAACTCTGTCCATGTTATTTCAACACCGTGAGTCCCTAACCTTGGCCATTCCGACTCGACTTCTGCACCACTTTCACTTCCTTCAGTCCACCATGTTTCGTAGGCACTTAAAGTTCCGTATGGCACCCCTTTCGGCGTTTTCTGTAACCCTCGGATAACCGAGTGCGGGCCGAAAGCTTCGCGTGTCATGTTGGTAGCCGAAACTATTGTCAGTGCAAAGCACCACAACACAACAAAGCCCACCAAGATATCGCGCACTCCTGTCACCTTTAACCACTCGCCATCTTTCTTCGTTTTGCCCCTCTTCACTGACCGTAATGTCCCGTTGAAGAGCCCTATCCTCGCCCTCCACACCTCTGTTTCAATCATTTCTGTTGTTTTGCAGTCGCTTACACTAACACCAAGCACTCTGACACTTGTGTAAGTCGCCAGAGAGGGACCGAACGCGCACAAACTGACTGTAACCACGCAATTTTGTCGGAGCTCAAGATAAGAGTTGCTTGTCGTCCGCCATCTTGTCACGTGACCCCGAGAGAGAGAGAGAGAGAGAGAGACTCGTCATAAGCCGCAGCTACGACAGCGATGTCTGTGAGCTCGCACACAGAGCTACGCATCACACGTCTTGCTTTGTGTCTGACGCTGTGCATCGGAATCCTGCTCTTGACGCCCGTCTACGGAAGGTCTCAGCCGGTCGTGGTGGATTCGTCTTCACCAGCACACATCCCAACTGTACTAAGGCTATTTCTATCAAATTTATCAGTCAGGATCCCACCTGCTCAGCATCAGCCGCTTTTTATTGTAAACAATAATACAAACACCAGCGCCGAGGATCCCTGGCCGGGAGGTAGTAAGTTCCGATTAGAGTTCTTTATTTGTGCGATTTTTCTGCCCCAACTGGCTCCTACCCAGAGCCGAATTTGTTATGGGCTCAGCTGAGAAGATTGGCACCACACAGTTGAGTTCCAGCCACTTAATGGATGCGCCTCTGTTAGTGTCGCTCACATTTCCTGACCAGCACTGCAGGTGTCTGTATTTCTCGAACCTGGCTGACACTGAGAGGTATTATGAAACTAAGCGTAGACTACAGACCTGTCATGCAGTCTCAGACCAGAATGGTCATCTTCATCATTGATCAGGATAAAAAGTGTTAGATAATGCCCTCATCTCATGGTGACCACATTTTCGATTTCCTCTTTGCATCAATGTTCTCGTGAGTTTGTGCCTATGTCGCTGGCTTCCCCAAGTTGATGGGGCTGTTGTTAGACGGCCGTGGTGGAGCCCCCCGGATGGGGACGCTCACTCACGCTGGCTCCACGACTATGCAATTATTGTCGTCAGTTGGGAGCATAGTAGATGATGTGCAGCGTACGTTGGAGAGTAAGACAGAGTAAACCAACAAGCAGTAAGAGATCAAGATGGATACACACGCCGGAGAGGACGATAGCGCTTGATGCTGTTTTGTTTCAACGTGTACTAAGTTGAAGTTGAAGTTAGCTCAGGTGGTCAGTGTTTTAATGGGCCTGATAATTAGGCAGCAAGTACATCCTGGGAGACAAGAACCTCCTCAGGCAGTTATCGCACGCCGCAACTTTGTCTGAAACGGGATGTATCTTGTCTTAGATCTCTGTCGAAGACCGTGCAGCAAAGAATATTCTCTCTCTATCTCTCTCTCTCTCTCTCTCTCTCTATCTCTCTCTCTCTCTCTCTCTCTCTCTCTCTCTCTCTCTCTCTGCGTGTGTGCCGAAGATCGTACAGCAAGGAATACTTTCTCTCTCTCTCTCTCTCTCTCTCTCTCTCTCTCTCTCTCTCTCTCTCTCTCTCTCTCTCTCTCTCTCTCTCTCTCTCTCTCTCTCTCTCCCCCCCCTTCCTCCCTCCTTCCCTCTATCTCTTTCTCTCTGCCCACGCCCATGTAGACACGAGCATGCGTAATTCCTGCCCACCCACATTTAGCAACGAACAGTTTCTCTCCACACGGTGAGCGCATCAGGTGTGTAGCCTACAAGATAGTGCCATCCCACCCATTCCATCCCGAACAGTTTCTCTCCACACGGTGAGCGTATCAGGTGTGTAGCCTACAAGATAGTGACCATCCCACCCATTCCATCCCGAACAGTTTCTCTCCACACGGTGAGCGTATCAGCAGGTGTGTAGCCTACAAGATAGTGACCATCCCACCCATTCCATCCCGAACAGTTTCTCTCCACACGGTGAGCGTATCAGGTGTGCAGCCTACAAGGTAGTGACCATCCCACCCATTCCATCCCGAACAGTTTCTCTCCACACGGTGAGCGTATCAGGTGTGTAGCCTACAAGATAGTGCCATTCCACCCATCCCATCCCAGCTATGCTCCGTGCCACACACCGACCGTGCATTCTATTCACCACCCTTAACACACCCATCCTACGCCTTGGCACTTCATTCTGACAGGTCACCCTTTTCTCCTCTCCTTTCTTTCATTCTCTGAAGTCTGCCAAAGGAAAAAAAAAAGGCGGCTTTGTCCTCAGCGACACACCCTGACTTCGTCTGTGAATGAACAGCAGCGCGTAGCTTTCCTATCGGAGGCATGAAATGAGTGCGAGACACTCTCCTGATGTATTGCAGCCGACTTGGGAATTCTTCTGCGCCGAAAGAACGGCGGCATCACATGGTAGATAGGCTTAATTTCAACGCTTTGAAAATGAAGACAAGTTTGATTTCAACTTATTCTTAACTTGCGAATGTATTCTGTGTGATACACATGATAATACATAATACACATTGTATTTAGATTTCATGGTATGTAATGGTGTAACAAATTTTTCAGTATTTCGGTCTGACAAACTCTTCTGCTTAATTTGTTGGCGCGCGCGCGCGAGTGTGTGTGTGTGTGTGTGTGTGTGTGTGTGTGTGTGTGTGTGTGTGTGTGTGTTCCTTTCATGTTTCCTAGTCAGAAGCCCATGTTGTGTTTATCAATAGATGTACATTAGATAATTGTGGTGGATTGTTTATTGCAGCTCGCTTATGAAAACGACTCGCTGTCCCCCGCCCCGCCTCCGTCTCACCAAAGATAGTAGGCGTACTATCTTTGGTGTCACCCGCGTCATCACCCCCCGCCCCCCCCCCCCCCCCCCCCCAATCGTTTCTTCCATCTATGTTCTCCCTTTCCCCTGTCCCCTCTCCCTCCTGCCATTTCCTTTTCCCCGTTTCACTCCCCCTTCCCCCATCTCCCCCCCCCCCCATTCCCATCCGATCCCTCCGTTCCTCCCCTTCCTCCATCCCGTCCTACGCCTTCCGACATCAACATCCCCCCACTTCCATCATTTTCCAGTCCTCTTCTCCACCCCCCCTCTTCCTCCCGTTCCCAGTAACACACAAACACACTCATGCACACACACACACACACGCACACGCACGCGCGCGCGCACGCACACACACACACACACACACGCACGCACGCACGCACGCACGCACACACGACCACACACACACACACACACACACACACACACACACACACACACACACACACACGCACACACACACGCACACGCGCGCGCGCTCGCGAGAGCGCGCACGCACACATACATGCATGCATACATAATACTGTCAACCTCCCGACCCTGATCGTCTCGCTCACACACACACAGTCAGAACATTGTGGCGCAAGGTCTTGTCCTGTCATAAGATGTACCGAAGCGTACGTGACCTTCCTACGATGGTCTTGTTCAGAGCGCGTGCACGTATATGTTGTATTTGATGGTCTTGTTCTAGTTCTTGATCCTAAGCCATCTTCTGAACATTCACGCACGCAGTCACTACACACACACACACACACACACACACACACACACACACACCTACGCGCGCACGCGCATGCACAAACACGCGCGCGCACACGCAAAATTTTACAAATTTCAGCGACCTTGCTGAGCAAGGTCATCCAGTGAAAATGACATCTGCGAGAACGTGCTTGAGATTCTTGTCTGAATCGGCTTTAGCTTAAAGTGGTACGATGATTGACGTGTGCATATGTTAAGCTGCAACCTTCATTGATTAACAGCAACAACAACAACGAAATGCAGAGAAACCTAATCGTGAATCTTCAGATGAAGAAGTGAGAAATTCTGAGAGAGGAATCAAGAGTATGTACAGAGTCGACTGCCAAAAGAAGTACACAAAATGGCTGATATCAAGTGTGATTGTGCCCCAGTGCAATAACTTTTCCCTAATTGCATTATCCCAAAAACAGGAAGCGAGGAAGGGAAGTCATGCCAACCCCCCCCCCCCCCCCCCCCCCCCCCCAGCAATATGGGCATGGGAGGCTACTCCTGTTAGCTTAATTTTCACAATCTGTATGAGTGATCTCTTCCAAATTGTTCGTCTGCTTTCGAAGTGAATGTGAGGATGTAGCTCAGTATCGAGGAAAAGAGATTAATTTTACAATTAGTTTCTAATGGATTAAAAGGCAGGAAGATCGCCCAGCTGTTGCAGATATCATTCTCTGCTGTTTACAAGTTTTTGAAGCGGTACAAGGAGACAGGGTCGCTCGAAGCAAGCAAATCAAGTGGCAGGCCAAAGAAGACAGATAAACGTTCAGATCGAAAGTTGTTTCGTCTTGTGAAAAGAGAGAGAAGAAAGCCTTTGAAGGAGTTGTGCATCAAATTCAATGAAGAACAACATGTGCAGGTGTCTGCTAGGACTGTGTGTAGGAGGTTGAAGGCTGTGGGCTACAAAAGAAGAGTTGTGAAGAAGAAAACAGTGGTATCACAGGTGAACAGAAAACGTCGCAGGGCATGGTGCCGATCTAAGCTTCATTATACTGTTGAACAGTACTGGAAAAGGGTGATTTTTAGTGACGAGATCCAGGTTGTGATTGGTAAGGACCGGAAAGTGTATGTGTGGCGAAAAGACAACGAAATCTACGATCCTCAGTGTCTTGGAGTGCATGCAGATCCAGACCCAAGATGCAAGGCCTGTGCCATGTTTTGGGGATGCGTTACATTTAACGGTATAGAAACACTTGTGCCTGTTGAGGAGACAATGAACTCTCAGAAGTACGTAGAAGTTCTTAACGCCAATCTTTGGCCTGTAGTAGCCAAAGCGTTCCCACGAGAGCCTTGGATCTTCCAAGATGACAATGCGCCATGCCACACCTCTCGATTCACCACCCACTGGAAACAGGTTAACAGAATTCCGACCATGACCTGGCCCTCACAAAGCCCAGACATCAACAACGTTGAAAATGTGTGGAGAACTCTCAAAAGCCGGTTACAAAGGAGAGTGCACGAGGTTGTAAACAGAGACACTTTGATCAGGACTACAGGCTACATTCAGGGGCTCTACCACTCGCTGCCAGCTCGAATGAGGCAAGTGTTGCGGGCAAATGGATGCATCACCAAATACTGAAAGCTCAGTGAGTAAACTGTTTTTTTTTCTGTGTTCAAAATGCATCAGATCTAATCACTGCTGAACCGAGATCTAGATCTAGCGGCCATTTTGGGTACGTCTTTTTGGCAGTCGAGTGTATGTAAGGGTCAAGTCTTTCTCCAGCGTCAGGGTCGAATCGGTACAAATAGCTGAACATGTAGACAGATGTAAGAAAATGGACGAACGATTCCATTTTTAGGCAGAGTTAAGTGAAATATATCCACAAATAAAATCATCATGGCACCAAATAAACCAGTTCAGAACGGTATGCAGTTTCAGAGCATTAAGATAACTTCCAACGATGGTAACTGTAAATATCATCATCCACATCGGTGATTCAGATCTAAAACCAGTTGGCCTAGTAAGATTATATTGTTATTCTCAAAGACGTCGGTCATCGCCTGCATTTCGTGCAGGTAAAATGTCAACTCACAGAGTATGGAATTTACATTTCTATTAAAAAAAATGTTCTGAATTCATTTTATATTCACTGTCAGAGATAATACCTAGGTGCATGTTCATACGAACTTGCAGAATAATCAGCATCCTCGTACGCTTCGAGTCTTTCTAAGCCACAGCAAGCTCACGGGCACTTACGCTTTACAAACACCGTCTCACAGTTGTTTCAGTTCAGTGGTTTAGTTAATGTCTTTTCATCGTCAGATGAAGACAAAACAAACAAACATCTCCACACTCAGCATATCATCCATGTAAGTACTTTGAAACCCACGTCTAATTTATGCATATTTCGGTAAGTGAAATACCCTATTTCACACCGTCTCACCTTATAATTCAGATGTTATTCTGGCAATCAAGCACTTGACCACACATCCAAGATCATGTAGGGAATATTAATTCAACACAAACAATGTTCAAGTCAATTTCAGATCAGAAATTGTGGAATTAGTTCATTGAGTCGATCTGATGAGTTCTCAGGACGTCTTCGTTGTCTTGCTGCACTCAGCCGGTCTCTGATGGTCTGGTTCTAGGCTAGGCCTAAAACATCTAGGCTATTCCGCATTCGTGTGCAAAATGTAGTGGAAAGAGTAAAGTAAGCTTACATGTGCTAGAATACCATGTTTGTAAGTATGTATGAATTCATCAGAAAAAAGTCAATAATTGAACATATAAATCAGAATATAGCCTATTCCACTGTTAGCACAGACACTTAAAAGAATTTCATATTTGTAACCTAATGGATGCCCCTAATTTTTCAATTTACGTTTTCACTCCTTCAACCACTCCCCCTCCTCCCTCCATTTGTTGTCTTCTTCTTTTTTTTTCCTTTTTGTACTCCCAGTTCTTAAAGAACAGGGAGTACTTTAGAATGGGAACGAAGAAATGCTGTCTGCGTGTCTGTCTGTGTGTGTGTCTGTGTGTGTGTCTGTGTGTCCGTGGTCAAAATGTGTTCCACTCGCTCCAGACAAAACTACTGGGCCGATCTTTCTGAAAATTTGTAGGTATGTTCACTATGGGTCAAGGATGATGCCCGATGTTTTAGTTTACCGTCACAGTCGTTACTAACGGCTGTAACGGCCTGTAACGGTTTTTCTTCTCCATGGAATATCTCAGAAAGTACTTGGCTGATCTTTGTGAAAATTAGCAGGTATGTTCATTATGGGTCACGGATGATGCCCGATGTTTTAGTTTACCCCGTTACAGCCGTTACTAACGGCTGTAACAGCCTGTAACGGCTTTTCTTCTTTATGGAATATCTCAAAAAGTACTTGGCCGATCTTTCTGAAAATTTGTAGGTATGTTCACTATGGGTCACGGATGATGCCCGATGTTTTAGTTTACCGTTACAGCCGTTACTAACGGCTGTAACGGCCTAATCTGCCGTTATTTCTTATATACAGGTGGATTTTAATGAAATTTGGTATATAGAAAGGTTATCACACATAAATGGCACTTCTATATAGTGTTTCAAAATTTGACCGTTAAAAACCGTTATTCTTGACATATTGTCCAATTTGGATGAAATTTGGTATGTACACAGGCTTTAGCCCAGTGAGGACTAAAATACCGGTTTCAAAAGTGTATATCGGTTATATAACCGTTAAACCGTTATTTTTCCGTTATTTTTTTATATATTGGTGGGTTTTAATGAAATTTTGTATATAGAAAGGTTATCACACACAAATCGCACTTCCATGTAGTGTTTCAAAATTTGACCGTTAAAAACCGTTATTCTTGACATATTGTCCAATTTGGATGAAATTTGGTATGTACACAGGCTTTAGCCCAGTGAGAACTAAAATACCGGTTTCAAAAGTGTATATCGGTTATATAACCGTAAAACCGTTATTTTGCCGTTATTTTTTTTATATATTGGTGGGTTTTAATGAAATTTTGTATATAGAAAGGTCATCACACACAAATGGCACTTCCATGTAGTGTTTCAAAATTTGACCGTTAAAAACCGTTATTCTTGACATATTGTCCGATTTGGATGAAATTTGGTACGTACACAGGCTTTAGCCCAGTGAGGACTAAAATACCAGTTTCAAAAGTGTACATCGGTTAAATAACCGTTAAAACCGTTATTTTGCCTTTATTTCTTATCTCACAAAGCACTTGGCCGATTTATAAGCGGTTTGGAAAACTGGGAGTACGTTTATATGCTTCGCATCTTGTTTTATTTTAATTTTTGCTTTTTTAATCTTTGCCGAGTCAGTATTGTGATTACGGAGGAATTCTTAGCCTGTACTTATTTCCGCACACAACTAATTTGTTCAACATAATTATGTATATGAATCTCTCTCTCTCTCTCTCTCTCTCTTCTCTCTCTCTCTCTCTCTCTCTCTCTCTCTCTCTCTAGATTAAGAGAGAGAGAGAGAGAGAGAGAGAGAGAGAGAGAGAGAGAGAGAGAGACGCGTGCTATCCAGTCAGCCGGTTTACGTGAGAGGCGACATTAAATTCTGTATATATGAATAGCTACCTGTCCAGACCACCTGATCTTTAACTCTTTTAATCTTTTGCACCCGACCTACCCTGGTCTACCCTGGCCCCATTTTCTTCTTCATTATCCGTTTTTCGTCCCCCCCCCCCCCCCCCCCTCCCTTCTTCTTACTTTTTTTTCCCTACGGGTATACGTCCGTGCCAGTTCTTCCGATGTTTATTAAAGAAAATGACATAAAATAAATCCTTTACCCTTCTTACTTTTTATAGCCCCTGCTTCTTAAAGGTGCCCGAAATAAGGTTTAATGTGATGGAATGAATGATAGCGTAATGTACTCTCTGAGCCTTGAGGCCCTTTACGCATGACTCGTCTTTTCCGTATCATCGAGCAAGGGCTTTCCAAATATCATATTAAACGCCCGAGCTGTTGTATGATGCAGACAAGATATGATGAACGGATTCTGTTTCTTCACGTCTCATTACTCTGAACTCCAAGCCGCCTATTCACATTTATTTACTCTGGTGCCTGTTATAATGACATTTTTGTTTGTTTGTTTGTTGTTGTTTTTTGTAAGTTAGTTTTACAGACTATTTCATAATGTCATGGATAAAATTCCTTAAGTTTAGGGTAAAAGTTCCATAAAACCGCAGTAATGGTTCCATAACAGTTCCATTCGACCATGGCGAAAGTTTTGTTAGACTATAAAGGTGTTGACAAAGCTCCCCAAGAACGTGGTGAACGTTCGTAAAGGCTGTAATCAAAGTTTCATGGTGCCACTGAAATGCTTCCACACGGGTTGGGGGGGAGGGGGGGGGGGGTATTCTGCTAGAAAACGAAGTAACTTCCCTAAAGCCACGGTGGAAGTTCCGCGACTTTATGGAACTTTTACCCTATAAAGTTTACTTATATTTTCTTCCTTGATCTAACCGCTGTTGCGCTAGGTGAGAATTTTGGACAACTCATGCACTGCTCGAGCTGTTGCTTTGCGTCGAGCATTTTGCTTTGCAAATCAGGTTGTTATTCGTCTATATTGATTTTTTGTTTGTTAGCTGCGTCTATTTCCCTTTTCTTTTGTTGTTGTTGTTGTTTTTCGTGACAAGTTTAGTTTTTGCCAGGTTAAATGCGAAATCTTTATTTGAAGGTATTTGTCTGCATTCTTGACAGCAGTTCTTTCAATTCCATGATTATGTCTATCGCTTTTTGTTTGCTAAATACGAATTTTCACAAAAACAACAAAAGTGTTGTGGCAGGTTGCTTTTGACTGCTTTCTCATTATATTTTCATACAAATTGTCCAACTGTGTTTGCACAAAAATAGTATTATTATATACAGCAAAGGAGAAGTGGAGGCTGGAGGGAGGGAATCCTTCACCGAGCTGACACGAACATTATTCGTGTCATTTGTGTATCATTTTTATTCTATATCCTCCAAAAATGGAGGTTATGGTATATCTTGTGTCTGTTGGTTAACCTGCAAATTTCAAGCAAATATTTCGTCACTGATTTTAACGGAACTTGAGTGAAAGACAGGATATGGCTAGAAAAAAAGTATTTATTACAATTTAATGTGGATCCGAAGGAAAGCGCAGATTCAGAATTTGTCGACTGAGGTCTGCGCTGTCCCAAGTGCCCTTCTAGTGAGTTGATTCTGTGCCCGTTCTTATGCGTTGTCCCCTTTTCTGTCTTCTAGTGAGTTGATTCTGTGCCCGTTCTTATGCGTTGTCCCTTTTCTGTCTTCTAGTGAGTTGATTCTGTGCCCGTTCTTATGCGTTGTCCCCTTTTCTGTCTTCTAGTGAGTTGATTCTGTGCCCGTTCTTATGCGTTGTCCCCTTTTCTGTCTTCTAGTGAGTTGATTCTGTGCCCGTTCTTATGCGTTGTCCCCTTTTCTGTCTTCTAGTGAGTTGATTCTGTGCCCGTTCTTATGCGTTGTCCCCTTTTCTGTCTTCTAGTGAGTTGATTCTGTGCCCGTTCTTATGCGTTGTCCCCTTTTCTGTCTTCTAGTGAGTTGATTCTGTGCCCGTTCTTATGCGTTGTCCCCTTTTCTGTCCTCTAGTGAGTTGATTCTGTGCCCGTTCTTATGCGTTGTCCCCTTTTCTGTCTTCTAGTGAGTTGATTCTGTGCCCGTTCTTATGCGTTGTCCCCTTTTCTGTCTTCTAGTGAGTTGATTCTGTGCCCGTTCTTATGCGTTGTCCCCTTTTCTGTCTTCTAGTGAGTTGATTCTGTGCCCGTTCTTATGCGTTGTCCCCTTTTCTGTCTTCTAGTGAGTTGATTCTGTGCCCGTTCTTATGCGTTGTCCCCTTTTCTGTCTTCTAGTGAGTTGATTCTGTGCCCGTTCTTATGCGTTGTCCCCTTTTCTGTCTTCTAGTGAGTTGATTCTGTGCCCGTTCTTATGCGTTGTCCCCTTTTCTGTCTTCTAGTGAGTTGATTCTGTGCCCGTTCTTATGCGTTGTCCCCTTTTCTGTCTTCTAGGGAGTTGATTCTGTGCCCGTTCTTATGCGTTGTCCCCTTTTCTGTCTTCTAGGGAGTTGATTCTGTGCCCGTTCTTATGCGTTGTCCCCTTTTCTGTCTTCTAGGGAGTTGATTCTGTGCCCGTTCTTATGCGTTGTCCCCTTTTCTGTCTTCTAGGGAGTTGATTCTGTGCCCGTTCTTATGCGTTGTCCCCTTTTCTGTCTTCTAGTGAGTTGATTCTGTGCCCGTTCTTATGCGTTGTCCCCTTTTCTGTCTTCTAGGGAGTTGATTCTGTGCCCGTTCTTATGCGTTGTCCCCTTTTCTGTCTTCTAGTGAGTTGATTCTGTGCCCGTTCTTATGCGTTGTCCCCTTTTCTGTCTTCTAGTGAGTTGATTCTGTGCCCGTTCTTATGCGTTGTCCACTTTTCTGTCTTCTAGTGAGTTGATTCTGTGCCCGTTCTTATGCGTTGTCCACTTTTCTGTCTTCTAGTGAGTTGATTCTGTGCCCGTTCTTATGCGTTGTCCACTTTTTCTGTCTTCTAGTGAGTTGATTCTGTGCCCGTTCTTATGCGTTGTCCACTTTTTCTGTCTTCTAGTGAGTTGATTCTGTGCCCGTTCTTAAGCGTTGTCCACTTTTTCTGTCTTCTAGGAGTTGATTCTGTGCCCGTTCTTATGTGTTGTCCACTTTTCTGTCTTCTAGGGAGTTGATTCTGTGCCAGTTCTTATGCGTTGTCCATTTTTCTGTCTTCAAGTGAGTTGATTCTGTGCCCGTTCTAATCGTTGTCCACTTTTCTGCCTTCTAGTGAG
>CM031606.1:41860810-41875810 GCA_018398815.1 Conus ventricosus
TCTCTCTCTCTCTCTCTCTCTCTCTCTCCTCTCTCTCTCTCTCTCTCTCTCTCTCTGTGCTTCCGTGTGTGTGTGTGTGTGTGTGTGTGTGTGTGTGTGTGTGTGTGTGTGTGTGTGTGTGCATATGTATGTGTTCGTGTATATGTGTGTATTCATAATATTGTAACATTTCATTACATATGTTGTTAAGATAGTGGTTTATATATGTCTATGCATGTGGGGATAGGGGGCTGGTTTGTTTCCTAAATTTTGATGTTTACTGTTTTTGAGTTCAGGATATAAACGAGCCAAGTATGCGCTTATACTTTTCCCCGTTAAACACATTTTGTTCTCTCTCTCTCTCTCTCCTCTCTCTCTCTCTCTCTCTCTCTCTCTCTCTCTCTCTCTCTCTCTCTCTCTCTCTCTCTCTCTCTCTCTCTCTCTCACTGAAAAAACATGATCAAAACAAAGTTAGAACAACTTCGATTTCTGCTTCCAAAAACTAAAATACGTATGATGATAAAAATGAAAAGAAAATCCTGTCGCCGAAGTATTACAACGAAGTTTGCTTATTGAAACTACGGGCTAAATATGCCGTTGTGCTTTTCTTTGTGGCTTTCAATCTGGAGAAGTTGTTTTTTCACGATGTTGCATATTTCAGTTTTTAAAAAAAAATGTTATTTCGTTTTGTTTCACAATCATAAACTGTTCACTTTCTCATTCGAGAGGGGCGAGGTCTAAATGAATGAACCGTCATTTATTCTCGCCCTTCCTCCCTCCCACCCACCCCCCTCTCTCTCTGTCTCTCTCTGTTCGTGTGTCATGCAGTTGACCTAATATTTCAGAACTGGTGCGCAAAACCTTGAGGACAGTGATTTGTCTATTCCAGTTTGCTTATTTCCATAATACACAATCTTAAACTAGAAAATATAGAGTCTCTCTATATCGCAGTGAAGTTTACTTGACGGGGTATACAAGTGTAACTGATTAGTCAGATGCTGAGGACAGAAGCATTGAGGAGGAGCATCTCCGTCTTTCGCTACCATGATGTTCCATTGGGCATATCGAAGTCATTCACCACTTCCTGTTGGTCTGATTGGCTCTTTGTCTGCTTCCTGTTCACATTTTGGCTGGCTGTTCACAACACGTCACATGTGATGCTTTCAAATGATCAACTTTGAGCACACGCACTCTGTGGTTCACTATCGGGCAAAGCCTACGAGCAGGCAGAGGGCCGACCTTGCCGGCCAGTGACCAACGTGAATATAGCATTATAGCCTAGAGGGAAGTCCAGTCAACTGTACAGCTCTTTCGTCCGGAAGACATCAGGTACCTTCTCAGGTGAACGGGACAATGAGAAAGGCGAATAGTGAAAACACGGAGATGATATACTATTCCTCTTCACTTCTGCTTGCATGGTCATTTCTATACCAAATCCATTGCAGTGTTGCTACAGAAATTTCATAAGACCATCACTGTTTCAGATTATTTTGAAAACAATTTGTATTGGTAGAAGTGTTGCTACAACTTTTTGCTATCACCATCATTACAGATTACTTCTATAACAATTGCATCTCTACAATAAACAAGTGCTGCCACAGAAATTTTACACCACCATCACCTTTATAGATTGTCTATATAAGAATTCCGTCGTTACAATTTTACACCATCACCTTTGTAGATTGTCTATATAAGAATTCCATCGTTACAATAAACTAGTGCTGCTACATAAATTTTATACCACTATCACATTTACAGATTGTCTGTGTAAATTCCATCATTACGATAAACTAGTCTCTATAAGAATTCCATTGTTACAATAAACTAGTCCTGCCACAAAAATTCTGTAAGACTATCACCATCACAGATGGTCTCTATAAGAATCATATAGCTACGGCAAACTAGTCCTGCCACAAAAATTACATGTTACGATCACCATTATATGTTATCTCCGACGATAATTCCATTGCTACAATTGCTTGTGCTGCCGCAGAAAAGACATGACGCCATCACCGCTGTGCGTCATTTAGACAGCAATTTCATGCGCTGCCGCTACAGAAGTTACCTGCTGCCATTATATGTAATTTCTATAAACATCTTTTAAACCTCTTTTGTTTAATTCTGTCTGTCTCCATGCAGGTCTTGATAACTTTTGACAGGTAAAGACAATACATAGCACACTGCAACAGTCTTTCGATATGTATCTATAGTGACAATACATAGCACACTGAACAGTCTTTCGATATGTATCTATAGTAACAGTACATAGTACACTGAACAGTCTTTCGATATATATCTACAGTGACAGTACATAGCACATTGAACAGTCTTTCGATATGTATCTATAGTGACAGTACATAGTACACTGAACAGTCTTTCGATATGTATCTATAGTGACAGTACATAGTACACTGAACAGTCTTTCGATATGTATCTATAATGACAGTACATAGCACACTGCAACAGTCTTTCGATATGTATCTATAGTGACAGTACATAGTACACTGAACAGTCTTTCGATATGTATCTATAGTGACAGTACATAGCACACTGCAACAGTCTTTCGATATGTATCTACAGTGGCAGTACACAGCACACTGCAACAGTCTTTCAATATGTATCTATAGTGACAGTACACAGCACGCTGAGCAGTCTTTGGATCTGCATCTGACCAATGTTGACAGTACATAAACATTTAGCAGTCTTTGATTTTCATCTGTCCTGTTTGAATTCACACAGTACATTACATCAGTCTTTTCAAATGTACCAGCCGTGTGGTAACAGTACGTAAGCTCATTACAGCATCTCTCGATCTGCACCAAACCGCAAACTGACAGGAGTGGGTGGGTGACAGGGTGGAGAGCTAACCGTTCTCTTCTTTCACTCAAGAGGTACACCTGTCTGAGCCATTACGATTGCTCCCCCAGAGCCAGCCCTACTTGACCGACGTTTTGGACCTCAGCTTAGGGGAGTAAAAAAAAAAAAAAAATAAAAAAAAGAAAAGAAAAAGAACAGAAAAACCCGAAGGCTGTCCCTGGCAGTCACAGGACATTACTATTTTGGGGTCATGATTAGGAGTGAAAAAAAAGTCTTATGAAAGAACAACATTTACTTGCGTGTGCTGCTGAAGACAAAGGCAGCATGAATGTAAAGAAGCTGAAGAACAAAAGTGCTGTTTAAAATCG
Source organism: Conus ventricosus (assembly GCA_018398815.1). Lineage (NCBI taxonomy): Eukaryota > Metazoa > Mollusca > Gastropoda > Neogastropoda > Conidae > Conus > Conus ventricosus. The sequence goes on from CM031606.1 coordinate 41,863,975, forward strand.
TCTTAGCTCTTTTCCTCTCTCTCCTCTCTCCTCTCTCTCTCTCTCTCTCTCCTCTCTCTCTCTCTCTCTCTCTCATGAATATCAATACACATGTCGGCGACATGATTCACGGGCTCTGTCCACATCCTTGGTAAGGCAGAACCTTCTAACGCACCCGTTGTAGGAAGCTTGTGTCTGACACCATTTTAGGAGTAACCGGGGACGCCTCTCGTCTGCGTGACGTGTGCTGAGATGGAACGGGTAGGAAGGAGAAGTCTTTGAACAAAGAAGTATAACTCCGCTCTTGAACAAAGTATAAACTCCGCCTTATCCGTTGAGCACTCTGCCTTCTCTGCCTCGTCTCTCTGTGCCTATCTCTGTTTCTGTCTGTCTGCCTTTTTCTTCTGCCCTTTGTCCTGTCCTCTCTCTCCCCCCCCCCCCCCCCCCCCCCCCGCACATACACACACGCACTCACCACCCCCCCGAACCCCCATCGAGCAAACGTATCAAATGTATCTCTCTGTCACTCTCTCGTTCTCTGTCTCTGTGTCTGTCTGTCTGTCTGTCCGTCCGTCTGTCTGTCTGTCTTGTTTCTATCTGTCTGTCTGCCCTGTCTGCTCTCTCTCTCTCTCTTCTCTCTCTCTCTCTCTCTCCCCTCTCTCTCTCTCTCTCTCTCTCCTCTCTCTCTCTTCTCGCTGTGTGTGTGTGCGTGTGTGTGTGGTGTGTGTGTGTGTGTGTGTGTGTGTGTGTGTGTGTGTGTGTGTGTGTGTTTCTCTATCTGTCTCTCTCTCGATCTCTCTCTCTTTCCCCCTCTCTCTCTCTCTCGCTCTCTCGCTGTCATTCTTTCTCTCAGTCTGTCTGTCTATCTGCCCGCCTATCTGTCTGCCTGTCCGCCTGTGTGCCTGCCTGCCTGTCTGTCTGTCTGTCTCTCATCCTGCCTCCCTCCTTCCCTCCCCATCTCTCTCTCTCTTTAGCTGACAGGATCCTCTTCTCTTAGTGTTTAAACGTCGCATTCTAAGCAGTCATTGTGGAAGTGGGTTGGACACAATCACGCAAGATGTTCATGGATGGTTGTTTATGGAAAACGGCTGAAAAACTGTTCCGACGTATGTTGTAACATTGCTGATTTCTCAGTCTGTGAGCTACAGAGAGACTCAGTTTACGGGTGCTATGCAAGAGGGGATACGAGGGGGATTAATGTCACAGAGGGACAATGAAATGAAACTGTGCAAAAGATTAATGATTTTTCACCTGAAGAAAAATGTGTGAACGTGGCCCATGACTTATCCCACAGGGATCCCTTTTTCACATTATAATGGACACACACAAAAATGACCATGTGAGTCACTAAACTCGCCCAAATTTATTCTTGCTGGCTTTGCCAGTGGATACGGTTTGTGGAACAGAAGCCGTTCAAACTGACGAGCATGCCGTGCACACAGTATCTATGGATTAAATGTGAATCATAAAGGGGACAGTCGGCGAACTTGGAACAACCGAAAACGATCATCATCAAGAGAGAGAGAGAGAGAGAGGGGAGAGAGAGAGAGAGAGAGAGAGAGAGAGAGAGAGAGAAGAAAAAGAAGAAGAAGAAGAAGAAAAAGAAGAAAAGCCAGAAATAACTTTAGTATAGGATTTAACGAAAACGGAGTGTAGAATGAAACAACAACAGCGAAGACACCAACACGCACATAAAATGCAACCCATTGTAGGTAAGAGAATTTCAGCACGTTACATACATTTTTTTTGGTTCCATGTGGAACAGTAGCTAGTTTTCATATGGAAAGCTGTTCCATATAACCAGCAAGTTAATCATCCCCGACACCACATCATAACTTACTCTTTCGTACACAGTGTATACACTGTCACGGACAAAAAGAGAAAAACCGAATTCGTGGTCAGTCGCCAGCCGGTTCGAATCGGCTTAAGCCCGACTCAGACATCTCGGCGCCGGCAGACGACTTTACCCGTCGCCTCAGCCAATTAAAGGCTATTTTAGTTCTCACGGAGACAGCACCGTTCCCGTAGACAGTCGAGTGGCTGACCAACGTCTCAATAGGTCTGGCCAGACGGATCGCGACGTCTGGGCCAGACTGATCCGGTTAATTTACAGTTGGGCCAGACATCGCTGGCTAAAGTAGGAAGGGAGAAGGTATTGTGTAGTGGGGGTGAAATCAAGCTAATTAATTAAATGACCCGTTGACCACCACAGAGAGTAAGGCGTGTAGGCGTGACTTTCATGAGTCGCATGTCCAATGAATTATGGGGGAGGTGACCTTTTACGAGGCGGGAAAAATTCTGACCAATGGTACTCGCCCTTTGACAGATCGGAACGGGATAAGAAAGATGTGAGAGTGAGAGAACGAGAGGAGAGGAGAACAGAACAGGACAGACAGAGAGAGAGAGAGAGAGAGAGAGAGAGGTTCTGAGAGTAGTCTCTACTCGAGAGAAAAAGGAGAGAGATGAGAGGAGTGAAGAGAACCGAGCTGTAGCATTAGCACCATAGAAGGTCTGCAGAGGAGGACTAAGGAGAGATGTGGAGAGAGAGAGTTGCTAACTGATGAAGAAGAAAAAAGAAAAGGAAAAAAAAAGAAAAGAAAAGCAACCATGTCCATTTGATAGAGCAGACTAGAAGAGAGAGAGAGAGAGTGCAATGCGTTAATGCAGGAATAAGGAAAGGAGAACAGATCGATGTCTGATAGTCACTGTTCAACCTGAACCGGGGTTTCGACCTCATACCTGGCAGCGTCACTTTGTCAAGCAGAACCACAGGCCAACGCCAGTGCCGGCAGTCTAACCTGACCAGTGCCAGCAGTCCAACCTGACCAGTGCCAGCGGTCCAACCTGACCAGTGCCAGCAGTTGTGTTGTGCTTGTGAAAGTGACAGTGGAAAGAAACAAAGAAAAAAAAAGAAGAAAAGAAAAGACAGTGATTCGTGAATAGTTTAAGATCACCTGGCCAGGTAAAGTGGAAAATCTATTTATACCCGGGTTAGTTATGATGATTTAGATAAATGGTTTTGTGAAGTTCAAGGAAAGAGAGAATGTTTTATTTTGTTTGATTCCATGCGCATGATGTTTTCTATGATCATGTGTAGTAAAGTTATAGACTTTACTAGTGGTTTGATGTGAACGAATGCATGATATATGAATGAGATTGTAAGCAAGCTGTGAGTGTGTTTGGGCTGTGCGCTAGTCCTTCCTCCACTGACATACCCCGAGGTTGACAATTTATTGGCGAGCCTGCCAGGATATTCTGGCCCATTTATTATAATTGTTCAACTTCTCAGAGAGGAAGCTGGGTGGGATTCAAGTATTGTAATCCTAAGACAAGGGTAGTGTCTTACTGTATGTTCCCAAGATAGTTAAATACTAGGCTTGGCATTGCTTCCAAGATAGTTAACACTAGGCTTGGCATTTCAGCCCCAGAGTACTTATTTCGCACAGATTGCCTATAATTCGCTCTCATAGTTGGGTCAGGCGCTAGGCGTCTTATAAAAACTAGTTACGTTGTCCCAAGCTAATATCATTCATAGAATTGTGCTATTACGTCACTCGTGTCTGTAACCACCAGTTCGGCTGTCGTAGTAATAAAATCTTGTTCAAAAAAAAAAAAAAAAAAAAAAAGAGAATAAAGAGGATATAATGGCGGACGAAAAGAACACCCCTATTGAACAACTTGTGAGCGTCGCTCGTGATTTAGGCTACTCGGGAGAAGAGTTGCGAGCATTCGTTGAAATCCAACAAAAGATGGAAAGAGATGAGCGAGCGGAAAGACGCCGTGTCACAGTAGAAAAAGAAGAAACAGAAAGAATAAGGCAGGAAACAGAAAGATTAAGGATTCAGGCTAACGATAATCAGGCTAGGGAAACGCAGGAAACAGAAAGATTAAGGATTCAATTAGAGTTAGAAAAAGTGAGAACACAGAGGGAGACCACTGATGATGGTAGCTCAGTTTCCAGTGACCCTGTGCGCAGTTATGCCCCCCGACCAAAGTTGCCAAAATTCTCTGAAGGATCAGATTCGATTGATGCGTACATCAGTCGTTTTGAAACATTCGCTACTAGTCAGGGTTGGACTTCAGAAGAGTGGGCAGTCATTTTGTCAGCGCTATTGACGGGTAAAGCATTGCAGATTTTTCACTGCGTTACCAGCAGACCAACAATCTAAATTTTGGTGCTGTGAAGGAGTCTTTAATGAAGGGATTTGACCTCACAGAGGAGGGGTTCAGGAAGAAGTTTCGGTCAGCTAGATTGCAAGCAGGTGAAACGTACACTCAGTTTGGTGCACGTTTAGATCACTATTTTGAGAAGTGGTTAGAATTGAGTGGTACGAAAAGGGAGTTCGCTGAATTGAAAGAGCTGGTTATAAAGGGAACAGATTTTGTCAGGTTGCGGCCCTGAGTTAACTATACATTTGAAAGAGAGACAGCCAGAGACAGCAGGGGAGTTGCTGAAGTTAGCAGAGGTGTACAGGGAGGCACGTTTGGGCACTAAGGTGCAGGAGAAACAGGTGCCAGGCACAGGTGAGAAGAGTGCAAGGAAACTAGGGGAGTTTTCTGCAAAGTCTGCAAACCCAGTGGTGGGGCAGAAGGAAGGGCAAAGGGACATTAGGTGTTTCATTTGTCACAAGAAGGGACATGTGGCGAGGGATTGTCGCATGAGGTTCCAGAAGGCAGCAGCCTTGCAAGAGGTTGATAAGGGTCGCCAGGGGAAACGACCTGCATGGAACCAAAAGGATCCAATCTGAAGAGGGTGGAGTGCAGCCTATGGCTAGTACTGGACAGCAGTCAGTGTCAGGGATGGAGGGCACTAGGCTGAGTGGTTCGTTACCAGTGGAAGAAGGGTGGATTGGCCAGCAGAAGGTGAAAGTGTTACGAGACACTGGTTGTTCATGTGGTGTGGTAAGAACAACGCTGGTCGAGGAAGGGGATTTGACAGGGCAAATCCAGACCTGTACTCTAATCGATGGCACTGTGAGGGAGTTCCCATTGCTAAGATAGAAGTACGTACCCCTTACTTCTCAGGCGAGTTGTCTGCGCTGGTGATGAGAAACCCCTTCATGATTTGATCATTGGAAATATTCCAGGTGCAAGGGATCCAGGGGATCCTGAGTTGTTGACTGCTACAGGGGCAGCAGTTCAAACACGGAGCAAGAAGGAGGAAAAGGTTGATAAACCGTTAGTCGTTCCAGCAAGGAAGTCAGGCATAGATGTGTCGCCTGATGAGTTTAGGGCAGCGCAGGAACAAGACCCTTCGCTCGTGAAGTCTGGGAGTTGGCAAGAGGTGGAGAGAAACAGGTGGTTAGAGGAGGTGAGACAGAATTTCTGGTGAAAGGCGGGTTGTTGTACCGAGTGTTTACCAAGGGAAGACAGGTAAGGTAACAACTCAGTTAGAGGTACCAGCATGTTATCGTGACACTGTCATGTCAGTGGGTCACGAGTCGCTCATGGCAGGTCATCTCGGCACCGGCAAAACGGCTGACCGAATCTTTGATGATTTCATTGGCCAGGAGCAATGGCAGACATAAAGCGGTTCTGCATGTCATGTGATGTGTGTCAAAGGTCAGCCACAAGAGGGGTGAAGAGGAAAGCGCCTCTTAAACAGCCCCCTTTAATTGACACACCATTCAGGAGAGTGGCCGTCGATCTGATTGGCCCAATCTCGCCCTGTTCCAAAGGTGGGCACAGGTATGTGTTGACGCTCGTGGATTATGCGACCAGATATCCAGAAGCAGTCGCACTGAAGGGCGTAGATACGCAACAGGTCGCTGAAGGGCTGGTAGACATCTTCTCTCGCGTGGGTGTGCCGTCACAAGTTCTCAGTGACAGGGGATCAAAAGTTCACCTCAGGCGTGATGAGGGAGGTCAACAGGCTGCTAGGATCACACAGCTTCTCACAACCCCATACCACCCCCAATGCAATGGCTTGGTGGAAAGATTCAATGGTGTGTTGAAGGGCATCTTAAGAAGCTCTGTGAGGAACGACCAGCAGATTGGGATCGTTACATTCCAGCGGCATTGTTCGCATACAGGGAAGCCCCTCAGGAAAGCACAGGCTTTTCGCCATTTGAGCTGCTGTATGGGCGGACAGTTCGGGGACCAGTGTGCATTCTCAAAGAGCTATGGTCCAGAGAACAGGAGTCAGAAGAGGTTAAAACCACTTATCAGTGTGTGGTGGACCTACGCAATAGGCTAGAGGGGACCTGTAAGGTTGCAAGGGAGAGCTTGCAGGAGGCTAGGGTCGTTCAGAAGAAGCAATATGACAGGAAGGTGAGGAAGCAATCCCTCAAGGTGGGAGATCAAGTCCTGTTACTGCTTCCCACGGATCACAACAAGCTGCTGATGCATTGGAAAGGACCCTTCACCATCATTGAAAAGGTAGATCAGGACTACCGAATTGATGTGAATGGGAAACCAAAACTTTTCCATGCAAACTTGCTCCGCAAATATATCAGCGTGAGACGCAGCACATAGACACAGCAGCAATCATTGATGGAGGTGAAGGAGACCCAGCAGAAGAAGGGAGATTTTGTTGCCTGAGTTTCCAGGGGAGGAGTCATACAGGGATGTGTCACTGTATGAAGGGCTAGACGGTAGGAGACAGGAGGAAGTTAGGGGGCTCCTAAAGCAGTATAGTGCGTCCCTGACTGATAAACCAGGCAGGACAACTCTAGAGACATGTACGGTGGAGTTAACATCGCAAAAACCCGTACATGTGAAAGCCTACCCAGTCCCGTATGCCACCAGGCAAGTGATCGAGGAGGAGGTGGAAAAGATGTTGGACCTTGGGGTGATTGAGCCGTCCAAATCATCGTATAGTGCACCCGTCGTCCTAGTGAGGAAAAAGTCAGGTGAGCATCGATTCTGTGTCGACTATAGACGTCTGAACAGTGTCACCAAGGTCGATGCAGAAGTCATACCGAACGTGGAGGACCTATTCGCTCAGGTCGCCACGAGCAAGAGCAAGTACTTCACTAGGATAGATCTGAGCAAGGGTTATTGGCAAATAGCCTTGAGTGAGGACTCAAAGGAAGTCACAGCATTCTCCACCCCTATGGGGCTATACCAGTGGTGGGTACTTCCTTTTGGCATGGTCAACGCGCCTGCAGTTTTCTCTCGGATGATGAGGAAGTTATTGACGGGTTTGGAAGGCGTAGTGAATTTCATGGATGACATTCTGATAGCATCCGAGACATGGAGGAGCATATGAAGCAGCTAGCAGCAGTGTTAGAGAGGTTGAGACAAGCCAATCTCACAGCCAGACCAACAAAGTGCCAGGTTGGTTTTCCAAGCCTGGAGTTCCTAGGCTTTGTTGTTGGGGGCGACACAAAGCAGCCAGAAAAGGGAAAGGTGGAGAAGATGATGAATTCAGAGAGACCAAAGACCAAAACAGAAGTCAGGAGTCTGCTAGGGTTTATTGGTTTCTACAGGGAGTTTGTTCCAAATTTCGCAGCAATCACGAGTCCTCTCAGTGATTTGGTCAAGGCAGGGAAACCGGCAGTGGTCGAGTGGTCAGACGCTGCAGAGCAAGCACTGCAGACAGTGCTAAGAACGACTAGGTTTCCCGTCCCATCTTGAAGCTACCTGATATGTCTAAACCATTTCTGTTGCGTACAGATGCATCTGGTGGTGGAATAGGTGCAGTATTGTTGCAGGAGCATGAAGGGTCGAGTTTCCTGTGAGGTATGCTAGCAGGAAGTTGACGAAGTGTGAAGAAGGGTACGCAACAGTAGAGAAGGAGTGTTTGGCTGTCGTGTGGGCCGTGCAGAAATTTCACAAATACCTGTAGGGAAAGAGTTCGTGATCGAGACCGATCATCAACCACTCAAGTTCCTGCAGGAGGCGCAGCTGAAAAACAGCAGGGTGCTGCGTTGGGCAATGGCACTGCAGCCCTACAGGTACCGAGTGCAGTACATCCCAGGCCGACAGAATGTCGGAGCTGACTATTTAAGCCGTGTAGTCTAGCAAGCTGCAACTCAGAGGAAGTCAGTCATATCCGGGTGCATAGCCACTTTGTTGATAATATGTGTTGATTACAGTTATGTTGAGTGGATAGGGTTCATTCCACTCGGCTATGGTTCATATTTTCTTTGTGAGACTTGTTCATGTAAATGTAGTTACGTTTGGAGCATACAATCGCTTGTGTAGTAATGCACTGTTTGCGATAAGTGAGGATGGAGATTCCTCAGTGAGGTGTGATGGATCGTGATCATTTTAGATTGTGCTTTCATAAAGGTTGTGAAGAGAAGATGTGGCAAATCCGCAGGTAGGGAATCGCATAGGTGCGCACAGAGGTTATCAGAAAGTGAGCTGAAATAAGGCAAAAGCGCACGTCAATGATAACTCATTGGGGTGATATCACTATTGATATATGCCTATAATTTGTAAACCGTTGTGTAAATAATTTTGCAAAACCTTGAACGTGTAGCTGTGGGTGTCAGCAAATTCGGTTGGCTTTTTTTTGTACCGTTGTTTTGAGACAATGCTGAGCATAGTCTTGTGCAAGGGGGAAATTGTCACGGACAAAAAGAGAAAAAACCGAATTCGTGGTCAGTCGCCAGCCGGTTCGAATCGGCTTAAGCCCGACTCAGACATCTCGGCGCCGGCAGACGACTTACCCGTCGCCTCAGCCAATTAAAGGCTATTTTTAGTTCTCACGGAGACAGCACCGTTCCCGTAGACAGTCGGAGTGGCTGACCAACGTCTCAATAGGTCTGGCCAGACGGATCGCGACATCTGGGCCAGACTGATCCGGTTAATTTACAGTTGGGCCAGACATCGCTGGCTAAAGTAGGAAGGGAGAAGGTATTGTGTAGTGGGGGTGAAATCAAGCTAATTAATTAAATGACCCGTTGACCACCACAGAGAGTAAGGCGTGTAGGCGTGACTTTCATGAGTCGCATGTCCAATGAATTATGGGGGAGGTGACCTTTTACGAGGCGGGAAAAATTCTGACCAATGGTACTCGCCCTTTTGACAGATCAGAACGGGATAAGAAAGATGTGAGAGTGAGAGAACGAGAGGAGAGGAGAACAGAACAGGACAGACAGACAGACAGAGAGAGAGAGAGGTTCTGAGAGTAGTCTCTACTCGAGAGAAAAAGGAGAGAGATGAGAGGAGTGAAGAGAACCGAGCTGTAGCATTAGCACCATAGAAGGTCTGCAGAGGGAGGACTAAGGAGAGATGTGGAGAGAGAGAGTTGCTAACTGATGAAGAGAAGAAAAAAGAAAAGGAAAAAAAAAAGAAAAGAAAAGCAACCATGTCCATTTGATAGAGCAGACTAGAAGAGAGAGAGAGAGAGTGCAATGCGTTAATGCAGGAAGAAGGAAAGGAGAACAGATCGATGTCTGATAGTCACTGTTCAACCTGAACCGGGGTTCGACCTCATACCTGGCAGCGTCACTTCGTCAAGCAGAACCACAGGCCAACGCCAGTGCCGGCAGTCTAACCTGACCAGTGCCAGCAGTCCAACCTGACCAGTGCCAGCGTCCAACCTGACCAGTGCCAGCAGTTGTGTTGTGCTTGTGAAAGTGACAGTGAAAAGAAACAAAGAAAAAAAAAGAAGAAAAGAAAAGACAGTGATTCGTGAATAGTTTAAGATCACCTGGCCAGCTAAAGTGGAAAATCTATTTATACCTGGGTTAGTTTGTGATGATTTAGATAAATGGTTTTGTGAAGTTCAAGGAAAGAGAGAATGTTTTATTTTGTTTGATTCCATGCGCATTGATGTTTTCTATGATCATGTGTAGTAAAGTTATAGACTTTACTAGTGGTTTGATGTGACGAATGCATGATATATGAATGAGATTGTAAGCAAGCTGTGAGTGTGTTTGGGCTGTGCGCTAGTCCTTCCTCCACTGACATACCCCGAGGTTGACATACACACACACACGGGTCTATGAGTTGTCACATTCTGAGTTTAAAAAACAAACAAACAAAAAAGAACAACAACAAACAAACAATGAAGCACAAATCAAATTTTCTATTGGATTTCAAGTTCTGCCGCTTATTTGAACCTCCTCTTTTCTCCGTTTTGCAATGGAATCCTTCCAAAGATAGATAGTGTTGTTACAAGCGATGCCAGTAACTCTCTGACGAAAGCAGTGTGAAAGAGGGATAGAAAGACAACGAAAGGAAGAACCTGACATTCACGTGTCACAGAGAGTTGACGACATGGGGCGACAAAGGGTGAAAGGACTTGTTCTCCTTCCGTCACACTCCTTTTCCTTCTCCCTCGCTATCTTCTCCCTTCCCCCTTAGTCCTCCTGCTTCTCTGCCCCCCCCCCCCCCCCTTCTCTCCCGCTTTCCCTCTTCCACCCCCAGCCATCTACTTTTTTTTTTTTTTTTTTTTTTTTTGATAAACACGCTTTATTCAGGTATCAGGAGAACTACATATGCGCATAAAGAGGACAGTGCGCAGAGGTTTTCACACATACATTAAACTGATAATACATATATATTTCTAGCTATTGTGAAAAATTGAACAAAAAATAGACAAAACATGTATGAATACAAACTTAGGCACATTAAACGCAAGCATATTCCAGTAATTTCCACGAGTATGGAATTTAACATAGCTGATAATGTCAATGATACGAACAGAAGAACAATAGTCACCATACATTGCTTTGAAACATCATTTCAATTAATGTCAGGAGTTTTCATTTTCACAAGGTGTTTTTTTTTTTCCCTTCTCTTTCCTTCTTCCTCCCCCCCCCCCCTTCCCCCCCCCCCCCCTCCCTCCCTTCCCTTATACTCGCACTTCACTCTAAGTCTCATTCTCTCTTTAATCCCACTCCCCCCTCATATGCACACCTTTCCCTATCTTTTTGCAATGCTTATGGATGTCCGACTATTTCTTGCCGGTTGTTACCTAGTATCGAGGAAACATGGAACAAGATAAGATAATGTTGCTTATAGCCCAGCCGACCGCAAAGGGCCACATCAGGGCTGAACATGGAACAAACAACAACAACAAAAAAACAAAAAAAGAATACCAGGAGCATTTAGTTGAAGTTGTTGTTTCTTATGTGTACCGCTTATATTTAATTGCTGAGTATAATTCACATAAATAAGTCAATATACATGTTTAAACCAGCCATCTACTTTGTCCGTCAGACATTGAACTACGTTGCAGAGTTTTAAAAAATATATCAAAGCTATCAAACTAGAAGACTATAATCAAGTCTGTGGAACCTATGTCTTTTGTTGTATTGCATTTTACTGTGGACCTAGTGCATTGTGTTAAAGATCATTGGGTGTTACACTACACTGTACTGCATTGTACTGTTTCATACTGTTTGTGCATTGTGTTAAATATCATTTGGTGTTACACTGTACTGTACTGCATTGCAATGTTTCATACTGTTTGTGCATTGCGTTAAATATCATTTGGTGTTACACTGTACTGTACTGCATTGCAATGTTTCATACTGTTTGTGCATTGTGTTAAATATCATTTGGTGTTACACTGTACTGTACTGCATTGCAATGTTTCATACTGTTTGTGCATTGCGTTAAATATCATTTGGTGTTACACTGTACTGTACTGCATTGCAATGTTTCATACTGTTTGTGCATTGTGTTAAATATCATTTGGTGTTACACTGTACTGTACTGCATTGCAATGTTTCATACTGTTTGTGCATTGCGTTAAATATCATTGGGTGTTACACTCTACTGTACTGCTGTACTGCATTGCAATGTTTCATACTGTTTGTGCATTGCGTTAAATATCACTGGGTGTTACACTCTACTGTACTGCTGTACTGCATTGCAATGTTTCATACTGTTTGTGCATTGTGTTGAATATTATCGGGTGTAACACTATACAGTACTGGATTGTAATGTTTCATAC
>CM031606.1:41880810-41920810 GCA_018398815.1 Conus ventricosus
TCCAAGTTGAGAGTGTAAATCTCAGCTCTGCACAGCTCTCTTGAAGGAAGTTCACGGCACTTCAAGGTTAAACAAAGAATAAAGTACAAAACTTCCTGTCTTTGCTTCAGTGTCTCGGCATCTTTGTGTGATATGTTGATCGTGTCTATATCCTATCAACGCCTCTTCGTTCTCCAGCTGGTGATAGGATTTCGTCGCATCCCGAAATTCAGCAGGGAGAAATACAGTGAAAGGGCTCTCACCACTGCACAACAAAATGTGGAACGTTTCTCCTTGCCCGGTCCGTCTCCGTCCCTCAGTCTCCTCCTTTAATACAACAACTCTGAAACCACATCTTTTCAAGCAGAACTTCTCCGATGCTATAACCCATTTTATGCTTCTGGGTTTATTTGTTGAACTCCTTTTGCCTCACAGGAGTGCGTGCTTGCGTAAGGGAGGGTGTGTATGTAAAGAGAAGTGTTGGGAAGAAGGATGGTAAATAGATTTGTGCCTGTCAGTATGCGTTTGAGTGTGAATGAGGGGCGGGGGTTAGGAGGGTGTTGGCGGGAGGATTGCACCTGATCGCAATAGTACGAGTGTGTACTTTGTGATTGTCATGCACTTCGCGGGGTCGGAATGCGCTATGGGAAAAAAACTTCCTATAATCACTATTATCATTGTTGTTGTTGCTGCTGTTTTGTTGTTATTAGTTCTGTGTTTTCAAACCTGTTTGTAAGTCGTTTAAATGTGTTCGAAAGAAACTGATTCATTGGTCTGTTTTTCAACAAACAGCATGAAACTGATTTTCAAGAAGTGAAAGCCCCGAATTGGTGGTCTTCGGTCGATTAGAATTGAGAAATGGAACTGAAGAGAGTGAGATAGGAATATTTCGTAATAATGATAATGATGATGATGATGATGATGGTGATGATGATGATGGTAATGATAATCGTGGTGATAATAATAACAACAATAATACAGAAAAGATATTAAGAACAATGATTAAGAAAAATGTAATGTGACGAAAAGAAATGTCAGAAAAACCCAAACTGAAAATTAGAAATGTTACTATTTAATGCAAATTGATGTAAGAAAACGAAAAAGTAATAATTGAATACTATTGATAATGAACAATAATTAGAAAGTGGATACATGAGTGAGTACATAAGCAAGTGATATCAAGTAAAGTAAATACAAAAAAATCGGTGTGAGAAAATAAACCTCATCAAAAGGTAGATAGTTAACTTATATACTTTATTTATACATCTATTTTTCTCTTATTAAGTTTTTATTCATTTGTTTGTTACTATTAGCGCATATAATTTGTCAGTTCATTTAGTTACCTATTTAATTATTCATTTATCTACGACCTTTTTTCCTTTTATTTTCCTCACACACACACACACACACACACACACACACACACACACACACACACACACACACACACACACACACACACAGACGAGCGCGCGCGCGCACGCACGCGCGCACACACACATCTTTGTGATACCTTTTTATTCTATTATATTTCCCTCCCTAAAATTTACCATGAACTATTTACTTAATGATCGGTTTAATTTCATTCGTAACTTCTGCATCCACTTATTCATTTATCCGGTCTCTCACTATTATTCATTATCATCATTTTGATGTTGCCTCAAACTTACATTGAAATAAGAGAAAAGGGAAGAAAGAAAAGCATAGACACAGCAAAGTATATTTAGACTTTCATTTTGCAGCGTACTTCGCTTGCTGGCCCAGACCAAAATTGATGCTATACCATAATAAAGATCAGGACTTGCTGGACATCAAATGTTCGTTTAATAAATTATTTTAAAGAAACAAACGCATGGTCAAAGAACATAGCGTAAATTAAATACAAATTTCAGAAGCGCATACTAATGTATAGAGGAACCAGGAAAAATGTATGAATCCAAGCATCAATCTGATAAATCGGCCCACTCAAACGAAAACAACCCTGAAACTAGCCCGGTCAGACCATAATACAGTGAACGTTATCACAGCAAACCGACAGCTCATGTTGTGTGTGAGATTTATCCTTGTGAGAGACCCAGATATCTGTGGACATAAACGTTAAATCTCTTCGGATTAAATCTCCCTTCCCACTTTACACAGGCCCCCATTCGCTCCCGCAGACAACACGAAGAAAGGAAGGAATGCAATGGGTGCCTAGAAACAGGGACTGCGGTAGTTAATGTGGTTCAGTGTTGTTGGACAAAGGTTTGCGAGCTGACGGTTCAAATCTTGCCGTTTTATGGCTGTCCTGATAGTTCTGTTAAACGTGAAAGGGAAAGTAAAGAGCAAATCTTTCATTATAAATGCCATGGGTGTGACCTGGCATTTTCCCTTCTCGATACAACCCATATCTTTCCTTATGGTCTTTCTATACACAGAGAAACAACTCGTCCATTCCATGTCTGTTCTCTACGCTCACTGAAAGCACAGACTCAACATGTAGTCCGTTCCTATCTTTCCTCTTCTGGTCTCCGTGGCCATGTGTAGAAAAAGCACCAGGTCTATTCTTCATTCTCTCCCAGTGATGTCTGTGTCCACATGCAGACACAACACCAGGTCCTTTCCCCATTTCCGCCATTGTTCTCTGTGCCCGCATACAGACGCGGTACTAGGTCCATTCCCCATCCTTCCCGTTCGGTCTGTCTGAGCACAGACTCAACACCCGATCCGTTCCCGCTTTCCCCCTGTGGTCTCTTGTGTCCAGAGACAGACACAATACCTGATCCTTTCCATATTCTTTTTATATGGTCTCTACGTCCAAAGACAGAGCATCTTATCGATTAATTGTTTGTTTCCTAGGTATGGCTGTTCACAGACAGATACAGTACCAGTTCCATGCATTTCACGTCTTTCGTTTCTTTGTTACTTATAACTGTTTATTTGTCCATTCGGGTCAGTCAGTCAGTCAGTCAGCCAGTCACTCAGTCGATCAATCATTTAAATACCCGTTAGCGGTAAGTTTATCAGTTTATCAATCGATCAGTCGGTCAGTCGTCAATGAGTGAGTTACAAAGTCGGCCAGTGTGTTAGTTAGTCGATCAATTTAGTCAGTTAGCAAGTTAGTCTGTCAGTACGTCCATCAGTTAGTCATTCAGCTAGCCGGTTAGTCAGTCAGCTAATTAGTTAACCAGTCGGTAAATCAATCAGTCAGTCGGTCAATAATTTGGTAATTACTTTATCTTGACAAACTGTCATTCAGCTAGCTGGTTAGTCAGTTACCGACTCAGTAAATCAATCAGTCAGTCGGTCAATAATTTAGTAATTACTTTATCTTGACAACCTGTCATTCAGCTAGCTGGTTAGTCAGTCAGTTAATCAGATACCGACTCAGTAAATCAATCAGTCAGTCGGTCAATTATTTAGTAATCACTTTATCTTGACAAACTGTCATTCAGCTAGCTGGTTAGTCAGTCAGTTAATCAGATACCGACTCAGTAAATTAATCAGTCAGTCGGTCAATAATTTAGTAGTTACTTTATCTTGACAAACTGCATCAGTACGATGACAAACACAAACAGTGTCTGAAGACACCCCCACCCCCTCCTCTGTCATCACCAAGACTGATCCCGTCAAACCTGAAAACCTGGGACACACCCCTTGAACACTAACCCCCCCCCCCCCCCCCCCCCCCCACACACACACAACCCTCTCGACCCTTCCTTCCCCACTCTTACCGTTTTATCACCGGGGCAGATCTCTATCAGACCAAAGACTGTACGCCTCCGTAGGGCGAACTATCTTTGATCAGACCAGACAATCCAGAGACAAATCCCTAGATCCCCGAGGATTACGTCCCGCTGACCGCAGGCGGCTCTCGGGAGACCAAGGTAGTCCCCAGACAGATTCCTTGGTGGTCCCAAGAGAAATTCCTCGGTGGTCCCAACAGAATTTCCTTAAATTTTCCAACAGAAATTACTTGTTAGTCCCAACAGAAATTACTTGTTAGTCCCAACAGAAATTCCTGAATAGTCCCACCAGACATTCCTCAGTAATTCAAACAGAAATTCCTTCGTGGTTTCAACAGAAATTCCTTCGTAGTTCCAACAGACATTTCTTGGTAATCATGAGAGATCCCTTGGAAGTCCCAACAGAAATACTTGGTAGTCTTCTCACAGATTCATCGGTAGTCCCAACAAAAATCCTTGTTAGTCCCAACAGAGTCACTGGTTATTCCCACAGAAATTCATTTGTAGTCTCTCAGCGATGCATTGGTTTTGCCTACAAAAAAATCTTCGGTAGTCCCGACAGGGATTCTTTGTAGTCCTGGTGGAGATTAATTGGTAATCCCACCAAAAATTCTGTTGTAGTCCCTACAGAGAGCCATTGATAATCCCCACGGAGATTCATTTGTAATTCCTACGAAGACTTATCATCTGTAGTCACTACAAAGATTCATTTGTAGTCCCTACAAAGACTCCATGGTAGTCCTCAGAGATTGTTTGTTACTTCCAATAGCTTCCTTAGAAGTTCCGATGGATATCCTGATAGTCCTAAAAAAATATTTTCGTAGTCTCTGGAGATTCAAAGGCAGCCCCAACAGAGATTCACTGGCAGTCCCAGCAGTCATTGGTAGTCCCTGCATGTAATTCTTGGAAGTCCCAACAGAGAGGCATTGGTGACCGTTACGGAGATCCATCGGTAGTATTAGCAGGGAATTAATGGTAGTGCCAACGGAAATTCATGGGTAGGACCGACGAAAATTCAAGGGTAGAGCCAAAAGAGATTTACGGGTAGAGCCAACAAAAAATTGATAGGCAGCGCCAACAAAATAATTCATGATAGTGCCAGCAGACAATCATGGGTACTGCCAGCAAAATTTAATGGATAGCGACTACAGAAATTTATTAGTAGAGCTGATAGAAACTCATGTGTAGAGCCAACGGAAATTCATGACAGAGCCAGCAGAATGTACACGATACACGATACACGATACACGATATTTTATTTGTCCTCATGTCATGGGAATAGCCGAAAGAAATTAATGGATAGAGCCAACAGAATTTCTTGAGTAGTAACAACAGAAATTTATGTGTAGAGCCGACAGAATGTCATACATAGAGCCAACAGAAATTCATGGGTAGAGCCGACAGAGTTTCGTGAGTATTACCTGCAGAAATTCAAGTGAAGAGCCAAAACAATTCATGGATAGAGCCGTCAAAATGGAATGGGTAGACCCAAGAGGCATTTATGGATAGAATTTTGTGGGTAGAGCCAATAGAAAATAATGGAGTAAGCCAACAGAAATTCATGAGTAGAGTCAACAGAATTTATGGTTAGAGCCAACAGAAATTCATGGCTACAACCAACAGAAATTCACGGGTAGTCCGAAAACGACGAAGCAGGACAGTTTGTCTTGGTAAATATTGTTAGACGGCGGGTTTTTTTGAGTTCCTGCCTTTCTTATGTTTTTTTCTTCACGGGTATGTATTGCTGGCTCTTTTTGCAATGGCAGCGCAACTGAGGAAAATGCCATCTTCTTTATGACTGACGCACCGGCTCCGTCTTTCTCCCATTTCATAATTATGCATAATCTGTACAGTGAGACAAAAGGAAATGAGGTGCAGGTTGTCTGAAGCAACGATCCGTGCATCTTGTAGTTTATTCACTTCCCTCCAGACCGCACATAATTGCCGACGTGGCTAACAGATGAAGCGAAGCGTATATGGACTAGAGAACCTGTAGCTGAACCGTTCGAGTATATATATATTTGTCTGCAGAGTGGTCGGACTTGGAGTAAAACCATACACGAGGGCGGATTTTTACTTGAAAACTATCTCTGTCCACCCCGGAGTAAATGGATACTTGATTTAGCGCAGAACAGACTAAGCAGCAGAAGGAGGATGATCATTGCTTCCATTAATACCATGCCCTAGACACAGTGAATCTCTTACAGTGCACTGATCCTACTGGTAGGCTTTGGGACTTCAAGCCTGTGACGCATCATTGATAAAAGTAAGACTGGTCTACATAGTTAGTTCTTAAGTGTTGTAATAAACTGACCCTGGGTAAGGGGCACATTTCTAAGATGTGATAACAACTCCTAGCAGAAATATGGACACAAAGTCGGGAGTTGTTTGAACATACTTTGGGTGTTATGTGTGTTTGTCTACGCGAACCAAAGGTGGTCAGGATTGAAATATCCCAAGATGACAAACTCGCCCGCCCCTACCCATCACACCCGCACACTTAAGAAAGGAACAGCAAACTGGGATACAGACAACGGGGATTAATGAGGAACATTATTATGGGTCAATGTTGATGTCAAAAATGTTGGAGATACGCATATTCTGAAGTCTCAGTTCTTGCGAAGACTTAAGCGAGAAGCAAGGAACTTTTATAAAACCTGTCTTTATGATTGATAACTGTTACAGTAACAGCATTTCATGGGAACGAAAAAAAGGACAAACAACAGAAAATTGTGTGTGATAGGTTAATATTGTATATCAGGCTTGTCTGGTTTAATGCCAAGCGAAAGACGTCCGTTTCTTATGAATTATGTTCGATGTTTTTAATCTGCACGATTCTGATCTACATCCCACTTCCCGTTAGACGCATTGCTAAACCCGCTCCATCTGTCTGTCCGTTTGTTCCGATTTGTATCCATCCGACTACATTGGTCTGTCTGTCTGTCTCTGTCTGTCTGTCTATCTATCTATCTGTCTGTCTGTCTCGGTCTCTCTCTGTCTCTCCTCTCCCTCTCCTCCTTTGTTTGAATATGTGCACGCACACACGCGTGCGCGCGCGTGCGTATGTGTGTGTGTCTGCGTGCGAGCGTGCGTGCGTGTGTGTGTGTGTGTGTGTGTGTGTGTGTGTGGTGTTTGTACGTGCGTGCTTACGTGCATGTTTGTGTATGTGTGTGTGTTGTGTTCGGGGCATGAGGGTGTGTGTGTGTGTGTGTGTGTGTGTGTGTGTGTGTGTGTGTGTGTGCGCGCGCGCGTGCGCGTGCTTGCGTGCGTGCGTGCAGGTGTGTGTCCGCGAGCGTGCGCGCGCGCGCGTGTGTACGTGTGTGTGTGTGAATTTGTGCAAATGGGCATTCGTGCTAGAGTCTGTGTTGTGTGTGCGCGCCGCGCGCGCGTGTGTGTGTGTGTGTGTGGAGAGAGAGAGAGAGAGAGAGAGAGAGAGAGAGAGAGAGAGAGAGGAGAAGAGAGGGATAGAGTGAGTGAGAGAGACGGAGACAGGGAGAGAGACAAAGACAGACAGACAGAGCACTCCAATCGTGTTGAAATCCCGCTGTAGCTCATACATTTTCATTCCACAGCGCCACTCCCTAGCTATACTAACATCACAAATCTCACCTGTCACTGTGCCCTTTGCCCCCTTACCCTTTGAACTGTGCCAGCTGATTGATAACAAAAGCCGATCGGACTAAGACTGATGAGAAACACAATATCGATCTTGGAGATACTCCAGAGAACCGTCACCTCAAAGGGAACAGTGATTTGGAAGTCAGCAACAGCTCCCACCCATGGTATCTCTGGATCACCTGTACAAGTGAACTGGTAGATAGGACACATGTTCGGAAAGTTTCTTTTCGTAAAAAATGAAGTGCCTTCATTAACTAAATGATAACAAGGATTAAAAGAAAGAAAAGGAATGAAATAAGGAACAAAACGTCGGACAGAAAAGTAGTTGTAATAATAGCTGCTTCCGTTGTCTGTATTTGCATATCGTCAGTTCTCTCTCTCTCCTCTCCTCTCTCTCTCTCTCCTCTCTCTCTCTCTCTCTCTCTCTCCTCTCTCTCTCTCTCTCTCTCTCTCTCTCTCTCTCTGTTGTGCCTTTTCCTTATTTTCTCCCCCCCTCTTCCTTCCCTGTCCTTTGCCCCCCCTCTCTCTCTCTCTCCTCCACCCACCCTTCCCCCCGGCTTTTCTGTATGAAGAAGCGTCGTGTAGAGTCATGTTATGTAGTCTCAGACCTGACTGGAACTTCCACGCATCACCTTCACCATCCTCACGCTCGTTTATCATCGTATAAAAAGGTAACAAACTCTAGGCCTTTCATGTTTTTGCTTTCCTGGGGACCTCGTTTCGATTTGCTCCCTATGTCCTTGCCCATAATGATGCCCAGTCAAAGTGGTCAGTATCAGCAAGTTGATGGTGACTGTCGCTGGACGGACAAGGTGCGCGAACCAGGGAACGTTGTAGGGGTGGGGGTGGGGAGGGGGGGGGGGGGATTCCCAACTGCGGCAAGCGCGGCTCACTGGGCCTTTTGTGAGCCGGAATAACTCAGTTGGTAGAACGCCGGACTCGTGATCCTGGGGTTGTGGTTCGAATCTCCGCCGGACCGTTTCGGTAAAGGGGGATTTTCCCCCTCGGAGTTAACATTGGTTCTGACTCCATTTCCCATACAGTCCTTCGAATGAGACTATAAACCGAGGTTCCGTGTGTGAACGCACTCATAACATCTTGCACACACGTAAACTCCCACCACCAACTTTCGGAAGAGTAGGCCAGTTTGGCCGTTGGTATGGTGACACGTTGCACATAGAAATGCACCCTGCGGAAAAATGGAAAGAATGAAGGAAGTAAGAAATTGAGTGAACGATGTTGAACGATATTGACTGGATGACACGGGAAACGACTGAATGAAGCGCCTGCTGGCAGCTCTTCAGTCGGCACTACCCAGGTAGGCAGCCCGTTGTGTAAACGAGTATGGATTGTAAAGCGCTTAGAGCTTGGTCTCTAGCCGAGAATAGCGCTATATAAGTATTCATCAATATTATTATATTATTATATTATAATTGTGAATTTGCGTACTGGATCGTTTCAACACGCATGGGGAAACTTCACATCCGGTTATGAATGTCGGAGTTACGTCACATCCGGTTATGAAGGTCGGAGTATGGAGTGTATTCAGCGTCTTGCTCAGGCGTCAGATATTTGCAAATTCGTAATAAATACTGTTCGCAAACCAAACCTACCGGTAAAATATTAATTGATGAACTTTTCTTAATGTGTCATTGTGTGATTGTTCTTAACGGTAAGTAAAATTATGACACGAAGACTAAAACAGATTGCAGCATTAGTGAAAACGAGTCAAAGTACAAATAAACACACAAAACACAAGATCATTTCAAACAGCACTTGTGTGACATCATGCCGGCTAATCGAAGCTCTGTCTGGGCTGAACAGGTTGTCGATGTGACTGATCTGCAGATTGGCTGAATGTCGTTTTTGTACTCCCAGTTCTTATAGAACAGGGAGTACTTTACAGTGGGAACGAAGAAATGCTGTGTGTGTGTGTGTGTGTGTGTGTGTGTGTGTGTGTGTGTGTGTGTGTGTGTCTGTCTGTCTGTCTGTCTGTCCGTCCTTGGTCAAAATGTGTTCCACTCGCTCCAGACAAAACTACTGAGCCGATCTTTCTGAAAATTTGTAGGTATATTCATTATGGGTCACGGATGATGCCCGATGTTTTATTTTACCGTTATATCCGTTACTAACGGCTATAACGGCCCATAACGGTTTTTCTTCTTCATGGAATATCTCAGAAAGTACTTGGCCTTCTTAAAATTTGTAGGTATGTTCATTACGGGTCACGGATGATGCCCAACGTTTTAGTTTACCGTTATATGCGTTGCTAACGGCTATAACGGCCCATAACGGATTTTCTTCTTTATGGAAAATCTCTGAAAGTACTTGGCCGATCTTTCTGAAAATTTGCAGGTATGTTCATTATGGGTCACAGGTGATGGCGGATGTTTACCAGAATAGCCGTTATTAACGGTTATAACGGCCTAAAACGGTTTTTCCTCTGTATGGAATATCTCACGCGTATTCAAGATAAACTGGGAGTACGTTTATATGCTTTGCATCTTGTTTGAATCTATATTGAACGTGTTATGGTTGTGTTAGCAGGCATTAATTCAAAGCGTCATCCTGCATCAATACAAAGTCTCGTTTTGATTGGTCAGTAAAATGAGTCTGTTCGCATTGGCTAATTGCGTTGACTCTAAACTGATTGAGGGTTCTTTTACAGATTGCACATTGCTCTACAGGTCTTCCGTATCACTGTGTCTGTCTGTTCATCTGTTCTTCCTTCGTTTGGTATTCTATGGCAGAAAAGGTCCCTTTTTGTCGTCCTCTGAATCGTGCACCTAACAACGGTACAGCAAGGCCTCCAGGCATGTTGAAATCAACCACGAGCAGTTTGCTATTTCACATACAAATAGTCGATGTTCTAAGAACCAGAAGTAGATTTTCCTTATGCACAAGGCTGACCTGAACACATTGGATGCGGAGTGGAGCCTGCGTGTCTCATGAACTTTCACGTCAGCAGGGCTATTGTTTCCCAAGGAGTCGTCAGTCGGTGACGATATGTTTGTCACAAGTTATATGTACTAAGGAGACCACACTTTGATAATTTCTTTTTCATTTGCTCGAGTTCTTTCATCGATGGACGCCTACACCAGCCTGTATTCTCTTCCCTTGAACTGTGGATACATGCGACTAATCAAACAAACTCACAAAAATAACGATTCCTTTCAACCTCACATGAATTTTCAAAGCCTGATCTCCACATCCCTCTCCTCTTTTCCTGGCTCCCAGCCACGCCCCCCCCCCCCCCACTCGCCCCCACCTCCACACCCCCCTCTAATTCAAGCACTAGTTGGCACATTAGTCGACTGTCCATAATGTTATCGGAGGACTTCAAACACCCTCGGTGTTGTTTCTCAGTTGGCGAAGCCAGTGGAACTGTGTAGTGAGGTTGAATACGCACAGTATCGGCCACACATTATCATCTACACATTATTATCAGCCGCCTGGCACCGATTGGCCGTTGGAGAGGTGGAAGGAGAGAAAGGGGGTGGGGGGGGGTGGGGTGGGGTGGGAGGTTGGGGTATGAACGAGAAGACGGGGATGGGGAGGGTAGGGAAGCTTCATTAGAGCCCAGTGGGTGCCATGGAGGTGCATTCTAGCATTTCTGTTCCCGGATCGGACCAACATTGCATACCAGAGCGCTGCCCAGTTGATGTGGTGAGGCAGCTATGCCCGTGTTGTTGTCACCCAGTGTGGCGACTGTGGCATGCCTGCTCTGATGTGATGAACGTGGTATGCCGTCTTGGCCGTGTGGTTGCAGTGAGCTGACACGTTGATTCACTCCTCTGCAGAGTGGTTTTGTTCCGCTCTATCATTAAGCTTAGTACGTGTCATGTGACACTAGTTCTAGGGGGATACCCTTTCCAAAAAATCCCACGCAATTTAGAACAAATAATAGTTCAATTAGTTTCTTTGAAAGTATGACACGAGATGAAATACCGACGGCAAAGTGTTACACGTGCAATCTGTTGCACTGTGTCGCCCATTGCTTCACAAAATCATCATTGATGTCTTCCCAATAATTTTATGGCCGGGCACCTGTCTGTTTCAGTCTTCAATACTGTGCCCCGCATTTAGGTGTGAATAGAATAAATCAACCTGAAACAAACCATCATGTGAAACTTTTGAAACGAGACTGTCCGGCCTCTATTTGATGCTCCGCATGTTAGGTGAGAACAGAATAAATCGACCTGAAGCAAACGGTCTATCATGTTAAACTTTTGAAACGAGACTGTCCGGTCTCTATTTGATTGCCGAGCGAATCATTGTCACGTGTCAAGCGACAGCGCCGTTCCCTGGCCCATGATGCGAAATGTAAGAAATACATTGCACGAGACAAGAGTACGTCGTGAAATGAGTTTACATGCGGGAAAAGGTTCAATGCCTAATGTGTACAAAAATATGGCAGGTGGTGGAAACTCACGAAACATCGTGCTGCTTGCGAAATGTGTGGCGGTTCCTTGTGACATAGCCCTATGACTGGGGGATCTAAGAAGAGAGAAAAGTGCCACCTGAAGAACCCCTCTTGCCTTCTTCTGTGGACTCCGTGCCTGTTGTTGATTAAAGAGTGGCTATTGCAGTCTTGACAAAAGACCAGAGGGGTGACTGCTATTTGTGGCTGGTACACTATGGAGAGAAAGGCTGGGGACTGCGTACTCCCTGCCACTTTTATGCTGTGGAGAAAAAAGCGTACGGAATCGTATGATCCATAGTCATCACTGAAAAAGAGAAACAGGCAGCAGACATTGTCCTAGTCTTGCAGCACATGCAGTCAAACTGTTGGTTTCCTCCCCCCCCCCCTCCCCACCCCCCGTAACTCCAGAAATTCTTTTCCATCGTCAAACTGCAATGCAAGCAAACCGTTCGTCCACGTGCTGGTATGACCTCTCTGGGGTATTTCTAAAGCGTCCACCTCGGCGAAAAAAAAGAAGAAGCAAAAAACAAAAAACAAAAAACAAAAAAAAAAACACCCACACACAAACACCGAAAGAGCAAAAGATCTATCCATCATAATAAAAAAAATGTCATGGAAACAACTCACAGGAGAAGTGGCGACATGTGTATCAGATACGCAAGCTTCAAACTGAAAATGTACTCTGTGCCCCGCCGCTTAAAAAAAAAAAGCATGGGGTGAACAAACAACGATTGAACTCAGGAAAAAAGAAACAAATGGAATGTTTCCTCGTTCTCTTAAATGACAAAAACACAGCACACGAAACGACCCCACTTTCTGGTCCTCTTCAGTACAACAAAGAGACACAAAACGTTTGTAGGGCAACGAAAACCTTTAGGGGCAAAACTGACTGGAAACCTCCTGTTTTTAAACGTTTATCCTCAGGTAGGCCCGTTAACGCATGCAGGGCCGATGTGAAAGAAAATATTATGTTTCAGGACTACTGTCATCATGTAAAAGCCCATTAACAGCCGAAGAGCTTTTTTTTTTAGGTAAAGGTTAATGAAAAGATGGAGAGCTAAAGAGAAAGACATGTTATTGTGTGTACGTGGTGACGCTCAAATCCCCTCAATCACCTCCCTTCCCCCTCCACCCCCACCCCCACCCCACGGGAGAGGGAGAGTGAAGGAAATAGGATGGGGGCAGAGGTGTGAGGGAAAAGGGGTGTGGGTAAGAGAAAATGGAACGAGGGGTAGGGGGGGGGGGGGGGCGCACTCACTCTTGTTCTTTGACATACAAATTGTTGCTGTCAATAGGGAACTTACCTGTGTGTGTTTTAATCGGAGTTTGCCTCAATGGTCTTATTTCTGCTGTTGTCCAATTAATACAAATCTAACTTACGGCAAAAACGGAGTAGTGTTATTTCTATTGTTACAAATTCAGTTAAAAACCCTCCACCATGTCCTTCGAGTTCCTTTTGTGTATTTTTTTTGGTGACTTGGCTCTAAACGTCATGGACTGTGGCCGTCTATCAGTAGTGAGTCTGCCTGCACGTGGGAAATCGTCTTCACCACCCCTCCCTCCATACGCCCTCCATCCTTTCCTCTTCTTTTTTTCTTCTTCTTCTGTCTATCTGTCTGTCCGTCTATCTGTTTATGTATGTGTGACACAGAGAGAGAGAGAGAGAGAGAGAGAGAGAGAGAGAGAGAGAGAGGGACAGAGAGACAGAGAGATAGAATGTGTGTATGTGTGTGTGTGTGTGTGTGTGTGTGTGTGTGTGTGTGTGTGTGTGTGTGTGTGTGTGTGATTAAAGGGACATTTCTTATTGTTTACGCTATTGATTTGCTTGCTTAATGTTAAATATCTGCTGAAACTAGGCGCAAAATTACTTAATGTTAAGATTGGTTGGCTGCCTGTGTTGACTGTGGACAGGGCTGCCTAATGCTGCCAGAAATAGTTCTTTGTCCCGCTCATTTGTTTTTTCTGCATGCCTCTTCATTATCATACATACATGACCATGGATGCAGAGACACACAGAAACTCATGAGTGCATACAAAATGTTACTAATTAGCAAACACACGAACGAATATTGCAAAAGCAAAGGTAACCAAGAAAAAGAAAACCAAAATCGCCCAAGTGTTAATCAGTGCGTTTTCCTGAAGTGACAGCGAGTCGAATATTCTAAATGTATGCTTTTGCAACTCTTCCAAACTGACAGCGGGAATTATAATACATCTTCTTTTTTCTCAGCAACTGGCGCGTCAGCCTGAAGTAAGTTGGCTGTTGCGCTGAAGCTTCTTGGCCACTGAAAGTATCAGAGAGAGAGAGAGAGAGAGAGAGAGAGAGAGAGAGAGAGAGAGATTTTACCTTTCAGTACAGAAAATAACACCCGCTGTACTGAGAAAAAGACATGCAGGAGATACACGTAAAAAGAGAGACAGACATGGTGATTGAGAGAGGAGGACTGAGACCAAGATGAAGAAAGTTAGCGAGAGATAAAGACGCAACACTGGGAATGAGTTGGAGAGGCAAGCAAGGGAGATAACGAGGGAAAAGGAGAGAGAATACTGTTGACAAATCGGTCCATTTAACTGCTGTCCACGTGAGTCAAAATGGCGTTGCCTAATGTGACAGCTTACCCAATGTCAACATTATGCAAACGATTTATACCTAACGTTAACATCTGAAAAGTGCATCTGCTTAATATCAACTTTAGACAAAATCTTTGCCTAATGTCAACACAAAGCACCTGTTCGCATGTGCGTACGTACACACACACCACACACACACACACACACACACACACACACACACACACACACACACATATATAAAAATATAATATATATATATATATAAAATATATATATATATATATATAATATAATATAAATATGTATGTATGTAGTATGTATACATAGTTATAAAAAAAAAAAGAAGAAAAGACTGAACCCCGAAAACCGCTTGGTTGTTGCTTCCTTTGCCTTTTATTTGTGTCCAATATTTCAGATTAGAAAAAGCACAGGAGACAACCAAGCGGTTTAAGGTCCAGTCTCTCCCCCCCCCCCCCCCCCCCCCCCCCCCCCCCCCCCCCCCGCGCTTTTTAAATCGTCTCGTAAGGAAACGAACCTGCCAGCGGTGAGAGAGTGGTGCTGTCTGGAGTTTTAAGGTTTATACGCTTAATCACACACACACACACACACACACACACACACACACACACACACACACACCACACACTATATATATATATATATATAAATATATATATATATATAATATAAATATATATATATATACAATGATTAAAAGCAAATCTTAAAACCGGACTACAAATTTGTTTCGAGGTCTTTCCTCTCTTCAGATCCCGTGCCAATCCCCTGCTACTGACCTCGATCGTATATATGTGTTTGGATTGTGAACTGTAGTCCAGTTGGGTTGTGTTGCACGTGTTGTGCGAGGGGCCCTGTTAGGGTTGTAAGTCTTTCTTTATTGAGTATGAGGGGTTGTGTTGCACGTGTTGTGCAAGGGGGAGGGGGGGGGGCCTGTTAGGGTTGTAAGTCTTTCTTTCTCTATTGAGTATGAGGGTCCTATCAGGGTTGCTATTTTATACTTGTTGATAAAAATTTCCTTTTGTGCCTGCAACTGTCTACGATTTCAACTCTTGTGTTCAATGTAGCCATACTAGGTTTGCATAGAATCATCCACTTTTCTGTTGTGCACAAATTACATCTCTTTGTGCTTTTATTGTATGCTGCTGCTTTTCTGATTATTTTCCATGTGATGTTAAAATCTGTATTTGCTTTCTTAAGATCCCATATATGTTTACTTAATTCTGTTTGGTGTTTGTATTTTTCATACTTAAAAGATTGCTTGTGATTGGCGTACCTGGCTTTAAATTGTTTTCTGTGATCCCTATGTATGTCTCTTTGCCTCTTTTCGTTGTCACAGTGGCTTGGTATACGATGTTGTCAGAGAGACATTGGTTGTTCAGAGGGCATTGCTCTTTGATTGTGCAATTGCAAGTTTTCCGTTTGTCACCCTCGTTTTTGACGTTGGTTTTCTTTTTGTTTGAAGCATCAATTATTTTTTTAAGATTTGGCATACAAGAGTAAGATAGTTTGATAGTGTTCTGTTGAATATTTTGAAAAGTTTAGGTCTTTCTGGAACGATTCTGTTAGTATTTTGAAGAATCTTTGCCAATGTTGGTTTTCACTCTACCATCATATGGTGGGTTGTACCAGGTTATTTTCCTCTTTCTGTTTTTCTTCCTGCTTCCAGTGGTACTTTCAGGTTCATATTTCAACTTGTAGTTGTGTCCACTTTTCAACAGTGCTTCTTGGTAGTCCGTTGCTGCATCGTTGAATATTTCTTCGTTGCAGGAAAGGTTGGATAGCCTCTTGTTTATCCCTTGTGGTATCGTTTTTATGATTGTTGGTGGTGGTTACTCATGGAATTTACATATAATGGTGTATCATGGTTTTTTGTATGGTCTGTATTGGTTTTTGTTTAAATCTAGTGTTACATCCAAGTAGTTGACTACTTTTTTTTGGCTTCTAAATTTTAATTTTTAAGTTGTGATTTTGGAACAATTTACATAGCTCTTTCTTTTTATTCTCTACCTCTCTAGGTGTATTGTCCAGTGCCGCCAATCCGTCGTCTCTGTACAGCCCAACTCTATGCCCAAGTAGTTTGTGCATTTTTGACAATAGTAACAGGCCCACTATCTCGCATGTTTCTGCACCATCATATGAACCCATTGTAACGTCAAAAGTCGAATTAAAATCTGTTTTTTTCATGTAAGGCTCCTTTTTATTATACAACACTGTTTTTTTTGTGTGGAATATGATTTCCAATTCTGAATTTGTTATCTCAGTATATTTAGTAGTAAATTCCAAAGCTTTCCTGAGCAATTCTTCATTGATGGATGGGTAAAAAATCCACAATGTCGAATGCGATAAAGGTTGTTCTGTTTTGTTTGTTTAATTTTTGGAACCATTGCACCACCTCATGAGTATTTTTCCAAAGGTTCAGTTCAAGATTTGATTTGGCATCAGCTACTATTTTTTCTAGGATTTGCTTGCTTACTCTTCCTAGTTCAGATTTTGTGGGTTGATCATCTACATGAGGGTTGTTTTGAAAATTAGGTTTATGATCTTTGAGTGTTATAAATGCTTCTCTTTAGCAGTGGTTCTATCCTGTCACTTAGTTCTATGCGTTCCACCAGTTTCTTTTCTTCTTTCCTGATGGTAGTACATGTTTCCTCTTCAGCTTTCTTGTAGTTCTTTGGATGGTTTTGGTGAGGAGCTGCTCGTAATCTTTTACTTTCATTTTGTAAAAATTACTAGTTTTGTCTGCTTTGACAAATATTCTTTTATCATGCATATATCTTTTATATTGCTGCTCAGAGATTTTTGGAAGTTGTTGTTTATTTTCCTAAATTTAATGGTGGAAATCATGTTTTTTTAATTTTTCCTCAAAACTCCTCATCTCTTCAATAACTGGTGGAGATCTCCATGAGTTGATTCCATATGTGTCCGTCTTTTCCTGCTGTGCTTTAGGATTAAGGTAAAAGAAAGCCCTCCATCTTAAATTACGTACAAATTTTTCCGTTTTCTCAATTAGCCTTTTGTGTAGCTCTCTGGTGTAGCATAGGGATATTCTTGGTTGATAGTGTCACGACCGACCCCTGGAGGTCTGCCCTGACAGGACGGTCTGGTGGGGTGAAGGGGTGACGACCTCACAATAAAGTTTACGAAAATACCCCATTATTCACAACACACACAATCGAAAAAAATATTTCAACCCCACCATGACATCCAATAAAAATTTTCAACACACATAACTGAAAAAAACACAATCAAGCATTTCACCATCACACACATCACAACCACAACTCTCATCAATATAACAATACACAATTATAAATAAACTTTCCAGCATCCATCCCTTCCCCACCAGGAGTCCTCCACACCCCCCCCTCTTCAATCTATTTGGGACACCCGCGACTAGGTGCTCCAAACCGGGTGGGCTCTTGAAGGGAGTCGCTCAAACCGCACCCTCCAACAAGCAGGCATGAAGAGCCGCCCGGGGGGGGGGGGGGGGGGGGGGGGGGGGGGGGGAAAGTGCGTTTTTTCTGGAGTCCGGACGGGGATGGGGCCCGGGCCATCAACCCGGGGGGCTTTTTACCAGTCCCGGTCCCGCCCCAGCGCGTGGCCCATCCATCCGCGGTCCCCAGCCGGCGGGCCTCAACCACACTGGCCCATCCAGTCCGCGGCCCCCACCCGAGCGTGGCCTAAACCGAAAGGGGCACCAACCATCCAACCCCGGGGAAGTCCCGGGGGGGGGGGGGGGGGGGGGGGAAAACGTAGCTGGGAGGAGAGAAGAAAGGAGGGAAGGAAAAAGGGAAGGGTAGGAACCCCGCCGTCATACAGTCTGACCCATGCTGTTAAATCTAACAGCCACCCCAATGAGGGGCGGGGGGAAGTCTACTAAATGCCCCAACAACCCCAGTCAACACAGACCTACAAAACACAAAAACCAATAAAAATCAGGAATGTTCGTTAAAGTCTTCTCACATGAGCAGGTAAAAGACGCATTAAATCAACAGGCATAAAACAAATTGAATTATCTCACCCTTCTCTCACCACTTTTTAAATTTCCTTTTAGGAATAAACCCAACACAGCGACATCACTTAATAACGCCACCACATTTGAAAATAAAAATTCAATGGCATAATTGTCACTTTTATACCCATTTTTCAAAATAAAAAAAAATTTCCAACCACCATCCGAACGACAAATCGCGTGCACCTCGGAACATAAACTCGTTCTCCTTGCACACACAAACAGACGGTGGCCGAAGAATAAAGCCCCGGCGAAGTGACAGGGGGGACGGCGAGCCAAAAATTTCCCAAACCCTGAACACCGGGTTCCTCCCATCCCCACCGACTTTCCGCTCCCCAGAGCATAAACGGGAGAAAAAATTTTGGGGAAAAAATTTTTAGAAGGGCCAGGTTAAAGATTGAATTAAACCCAGAGAAAAGGTCTCACAAAATATTCTCTTACAATTTCAAAACGAAGAAATTGCGCAAAAGAAAGAATAACCGCTAACAACAACAAACCAAAAAAAACCAAACCCGAAACTGTGCTTAACGCTCCCCGGGGGGGGGGGGGGTGACCCTGAAGGGGGGTCAAACGACTCCTCTCCCCTCGTCCAGTCGGGGACGAGGCGCGATGCGGAAAAAGAAGAAGGATGTCCCTCTCCTACAGGCCGACTGTGGGAATTAAAGATCCCGCTGACCTTCGCGATAAGGTGAAGAACCAAGACCGGAGCGGGCGCTCCCAAGACATTTCCGCTTGATGAAGAGAAAACCTCTCTCAGCGATGGGGGCCAACATGCCACCACTCACAGGTGAGCAATTTCAAGCTAAAAAAATGAGCACGTGCGACGGGTAAAAAGCCCGCAAAGGGGCCCGATAACAGAAAGTTCGAGAGAAAGGTACAGCCCCCCGTGAACCTGCAGGATGAATACACGGGCAGGGGAAAAAGAGAAGAGAGAAAAAAGCAAACCGAATTGAGCTGAACTACCCAAGGTGAAACCGCCCCACAACCCATTAAAGTACACGACAACACAACGACAAAAAATAAATGATAATTCCGCCCCCTAATGGGTCAAACGTCGTAGGCCCCTCGGAAAAACCGTGAAAACCCCCCCTTCTAAAAGCATCTGTTTCTCGGGAAATACAGGCTCCTTTAACCCCTGAGCATGTCAAATTCACAAAAATGGGACCGAACCCAACTCTCTGTGCTCGACAAGTACGAGGAACCCAATCCCAAACATTTCGATAGAATAACGGGGAAAAACATAAATACTTTATCAAACAATAAGCAAACCTCCAACCATGAAAGTAAAAATCCGAACCTTTGGGATTCAACCGTTTAACACACTGAAGTAAAAAATGTCATAAACCTGTACAGGCCCAAAAAAGGGATATCCCCCTGGTTGAGGGAAGTGTCCCTCTGACTGATTTTCCAATGTGCTGTAGGGACTGGGAAAGTAGTCCATCCGTTTTACGGGAACCCTTGATATACGAAAAGTGACTCTGCATTTCCCACTGCCTAACTCTGAGTCGATGACTGACTGGCCCGGAAACCGTCTAGGCACGGGAAAGATATGATCGCTCCCCATACAAACTTCCGGCCCGATTTCTTTTTGCACGCTATGCCTCCAAATCTGCCGGGGGCTTAGCAATAGTGGGTTCGAGGCCCCAATGGGGCAGCCTGGGGCATCGAGTCGATAGTCACGTTACCGAGATGTAGGGGTGACCCGATGGGATAGTGGTTTTGGGGCCCCACCAGGTCGACACCGCCTTGCGGGGGCTCCCCAACCAGGGGCACTGCCCCAAGGGAAACACGCTTCAAGCAAACCCTTTAGGCGTTCCCCCTTGGCAGACATCGCAACTGCGGCATACTCCTACCGCGAGTTCATCCCTGCCAAAAGTTCCTGTCTTACTCGCTCGAGAGTCCATTGGAGCCCATATGCCCCGCCATGGGGAATCGTGGGCCTCCCGGAAAAAGATTTCTAAATTTTTGGGGGAACGAAAAGCTGTTTGGCCACACGATCTGCTGAGTGAAAACCCTAAAGAGGATCCCCTTGTGGGTTGAAGCTCACCTTTGGGCGTTGGGGGCCGACGAGGGGGACGACCCCAAAAGTTGTCGTGGCGTTGGACTCCAAGTCCCGGGCCGAAGACGGGATAACACGGGATCGGCCCTTGCAAACCTCTCAAGTCGGCTAAGAAGGACCTTTTCCTTTTTCCTGCTTCTTAGCTTTGGCGCGTGTGGTGACCCCACACACGCCTGTAGGGGCAAACCCTAACACGGCGACTGCGCCGTCTGCAAAGGGTGATCGTATTCCCTATGAGAAGGGAATACATAGGTCGCTCCACCGCGATGGCCCATACTTCCCCACAAAAATGGGGGGTGGGATAGGAAAAAGTACAGAAGGAGGGTGGGGAAAACCACCTCCAACCGAAACACTATAACTAGCGCCCCCCCGGGGGCCCTCGGGGAAACCAAATTCTTATCCACAAAGACGTTAGCTCCCAACCCCGATGGTGGCCCAAAGGAGGAACCAACAACAGAGAGAAACAGGGGCACTCTGAATCACCAGAAGGGGATGGAACCCACGTAGCCAGGAGGGGACTGGGAAAGGACCCCCCACGACTACCAGTGGCTTTAAGAAAATTTTTCCAAATGTCCCCAGGCGACCACAAAGAAAACACGTCGGGGCGCTGAAATCCCGATGAACTCCCTCCCTTTGTTCCCCCTACATTGTGGGCGCCTTATTGCCACTAATCCTGGGGGGGCTTCCTCTCCTACGGGGCTGCCCATAACCCGCAGCTTCAGCAAAACCTCGCGGTTGATCGCGCCGCAAAATCCTGGGGCTGTCTCGCCTATCCGATCCTCAACTCGGGGGACACAGTTTTGGGTGAGCTGTTCAATGAGGATCAATCCTCCCTTCAATTTGCCAACTGACCCCATACCCTACTTTTTGCGCGCTATCACCAAACGCACAAAGGTCTCGTCGTTTTTTTTCTTCAGGGACCAACTTCCTCCGTACGTCTCTGGGTAAGGGGAAATTTACGCAGACCAACGAGTCTGCATAAACGCACCTTCATTTAGAGTGAGCACACACTCCCTTGCGCACCAAAAACCAAAAAAAGGTCATCCTTTTTTTCCTCAACAATTTTTTTGAACTAAACCCTTTTTCAAAATGTCTAGGAACTTCAAGTCCTCACTAGTCTGAAATCTGGAAGCTTTTAAATTTGGGCCCTAACTCTATACCCCTGGGGATTAACCCCCCGATTTCAGATCGGGGACCGCAAAAAAGTTGTTCCCTCCCTCCTAGAAGCCCCATCCCCGTCAGTTCTTCCCTACGGGGGTTCCTGCCCGGGAGCCTTTCCCCACGCCCACCCCCTGTTGGGACCCTTCCCTACGCTGAGCCCTCTTCCCTATGCGATTTCCCCCTGTCTGGCACCTCTTCCTTTCGAAGGGGCCCCCTGTCGGTAGCCCCCTTTTCTGCGCAGCATAGCCTCTTCCCCATCAGAATCTCCTGTCTGTCAGTCTCCTTCGGGGCAGAGCCTCCTCCATCCAACTCTTCCTACGCTGAGCAGCCTCTCCCACGAAGGGGTTCCTGCCTGGAAACATCCCTCGTCGCTGCTGCTTAGGAACATCAGGACGAGGTGATGGATGTCCTGGAAGGATTACCCCTCCCGACACTGGAGGATGACCCGTCTGACCCTCCCTTGGTCTCGACTTTCCCTAAGGAAATTTCTGGGGCATGCCCTTATGAGGGGGAACCGGAGAGGGGAAAGGTTTCGGTCTCTGCGCCCAACAGAAGCCCCGTTCTTCGCTATCCTGACCTTCCCGGGGGAAGTGCCCGTCGGGGGCTCGACAGGAAAACCCCCCAGCGAAGAGGTATAAAATACTCCGGACTACCGCTACAGCACGGGAAAAAGTAGAAGTTTCCGTAGCGAAGACGGGATATAGTAGGGGGTACAGTAACATTTTGAAAAACCCTTTTTCTTTGACGCCCCTCGCCATACCACCACACCGACGTTGCCATGACAACAAAATCCTACGTTTTCAAATACGGGGAAAGACAATTTTACTAGAAAAAAAAAACAAAAAAAATTTTGGGTGGGTAATGTGTTATGTTGGTATGTGTTGTGCGGACAAGTTCCGGCTGCTCCCCTCTGGCAACACCGCGCTCCACCCATACAACATGCGTGGGGGTCACCCAAAAAAAAAAAAAACAAAAAATAGTCCCTGCCCCCACTCTGGCAACCCGCGCTCCACAGCACGACAACAGTGCGGGGGGGCGGCGAAAAAAAAAAAAAAAAAAACTGGGAACGGGAACCGGAAGAGGAAAAAAAAAGGGGCCTAAAGTCCGATCAACCCCCTGTACCAATAAACCCCCCAAAAAAAAAAAAAAAAGAAAGGGTAACACAAAAAAGGGAAAGGGAATGAGCACAAAAGGAGGCAAGACTTCGGCCGTACCTGCGTAAGGGACCCGGCGGAAGGAGGTCTGGTCGCGGTGACTCCCCCCGGGCTCACCTCGATCCCCTCACCACCCATGTTCCTTCAGGCCACCCAGGATCCTTCACATAGAGCACCCACCCCCCCCCCCACAACCAAAAACCAAAGACTAAAATATACAAAACAGACAAAATAAAAGGGACTCTGCAAAGAGAGGACGTCAACCCCCACATCCCGGCACCCCACAATTGTCACGACCGACCCCTGGAGGTCTGCCCTGACAGGGTGGGCTAGGTGGGGGTGAGGGGTGACGACCTCACCCCCCCGCAAAAGACCACACAATAAAGATTACGATACAATACCCCATTTATTCACAACAAACAATCGCAAAAAATATTTCAACCACGCACCATGCACTACACAATCAAACATTTCCCAAAACACATAACATCACAAAACACAAACAAACTTTCACCATACACGACACAATCACAACCAAACATCTTCACATATAACATATACCCAAAAATTTTTAAAATAAAAAATTTTCCCGGGGATCCACCTTCCCACCCTGATGCCTCCAAACCCCTGCCCCTGTCAAGTCTCTGGAGCACCCCGTCCCTGGGGTCCGAACCGGGGCGGGCCTTTAAGGGAGTCCTCAAAGCCGACCCCCTCGACAACAACAGGCAGTGAAAGCGCGTCCCGGGGGGGGGGGGGGGGGGGGGGGGGGGGGGGGGGGAAAAGTGGCGTTGTTTCGGGTCCTGGGCAGGGATCAGGCCCGGCCAGTCAAGCCGGGGGCTTTTCTACCAAATCCGCGGTCCCCACCACGCTGGCCCCTCCAGTCCGCGGTCCCACCGAGCGTGGCCTCAAACCCGCACGTGGCACCTCCAGCCGCGGCCCAGCCAGAGCGTGGCCTCAACCACACGTGGCACCAACCAGTAGCTCCGGGTGAATCCCCGGGGGGGGGGGGGGGGGGGGGAACGAGCTGGAGAGAGAAGAAAGGGGGGGAAGGGAAAAGGGAAAGGGGACTGGAACCCCCCGCAGTACTCTGACCCACTGTTAAAAACTAAAAAGCCACTCGCATGATGGGCGAGGGGAAGTTTTTACTAAATGCACCCAAAAACCCCCGCTCAACCGACCCGAGCATAAAACCGTAAACCAAACAACAGGAAGTCTTAAACTTCTCAACGAAGCAGGGGAAAAGACTGCTTAAAACAACGGGTATAAAACAAATATAATTATCTTCACCCTTCTTCACTCACGTTTTAAAAATTTTTTTCTTAGGAAAAAAAACCACACCGGAAACCCCGCTTAAAAAACTGCCACCCATTTGCAAATAAAATTTCCCAAAGGGATAATTGTCACATTTTATACCACATTTCAAAAAAAAAAAAATCTCCAACCACGCATCCGAACGACAAACATCTACGCACACCCGAACAAAAACCGTTCTCCTTGCACACCAAACAACGGGGGCCCAAGAAAAAATCCGGGGAATGTGACAGGGGCGGAGAGCGAGACCAACAAGTACCAACCCGAATCACCATTCTCTCCCATCCCCACCCACTACCGCATCAAAGATCATAAACAGGGGAAAAAATTTTTTAAAAATTTAGAATGCCAGGTTAAAGATTGAATTAACCCGAGAAAAGGTCTCACACAATATTTCTCTTACAATTCGAAAACGAAAGAAAATTCGCAAAAGAGAAATAAGCCGGCAACAAAAACAAACCAAAAAAAACAAACCACGAAAAAGATGCTTAACAGCTACCCGTGGGGGACCCCGAAAGGGGGTCAAATGACTCTCTCTCCCTCTGTCCTCGGAGGACAGAGGCGCAGATGCGGGAAAAAAAAGAAGTATGTCCCTCCTACAGGCCCCCTGTAGGGAATTTAAGTACCGACTTTCCTTCGACGTAAGGGAAAAAAAAAAAGAGGAGCAGGCCCCCCAGAGAATCTTCCGCTTTGATGAAGAGCAAACCCCTTCAGCGATGGCGGCCAAAATGCCCCTAGTCACAGGTGACATACTTCAAACTAAAAGAATGAGCCGTGCGAAGGGAAAAAGACAGGCAGAGGCCGATGACCAAGTTCGAAGAAAGGACCAGCCCCCCGTGAACCTGCAGGTGAATAGCACGGGCAGTGGGAAATTTGAGAGAGAGAGAAGAAAGCAAAAAGAAGTGAGCTGAACTACACCAAGGTGCAACCGCCCACAAAACCACATTAAGAACGGAAACGCAACAGCAACGACAATAAAAAAATGAGTAAATTTCCCCCCCCTAATGGGTCAAACTTTGTGGGCCCCGTGACAAAATCGTGAAATAGGTTTAAAAATTTTCTTTCTCCATTTTTTCAAAAAAAAATTTTTGGGCCCAGGCTTAAAGGCTCGACGTATGGGCTGTTTTTTTGCTTAGTATATTTTTCCCGGGTTTTTTTTTAAAAAGGCTCAACCCTGCGGGGCACTAAAACAATGATTTAAAAACAACTTAAAAAAAGGGGCTAAAAAATTTTTGTTTCGAGGTCTTTCCTCTCTTCAATCCCGGGGAACCCCTGAAAAGACCTCGAAGTTTTAAAAGGTTTGGGTTTTTGAAATGTAGTCCCCGTTGGTTGTGTTTTCAGTGTTTTTGCGGGGGGGGCCCTGTTAGGATGTAAGTCTTTCTTTTTTGATATGGGGGTTTTTGTTGCAGTGTTGTGCAAGGGGGGGGGGGGGGGGGGGGGGGGGGGGTGTAGGGTTTTAAGTCTTTTTTTTCTCTATTGATATGGGGGCCCATCAGGTTTCTATTTTTTCTTGTTGATAAAAATTTCCTTTGTCCGCAAAATGTCTCGATTTCAAACCCCTTTTTGGGTTTAATTAGCCATACTAGGGGGTTTTCATAGAATCATCCACTTTTCTGTTTTGGCACAAATTTCATCTCTTTTGCTTTTTTTGTTTCTGCGCCTTTTTTTGATTATTTTCCCTGTGATGTTTAAAATCTGTATTTTCTTTCTTAAGATCCCATATATGTTTACTTTAATTCTGTTTGGTGTTTGTATTTTTCATATTTTAAAAGATTGCTTGTGATTGGCGTACCTGGCTTTAAATTTGTTTTCTGTGATCCCTATGTATGTCTCTTTGCCTCTTTTCGTTGTCACAGTGGCTTGGTATACGATGTTGTCAGAGAGACAATACTTTTCAAAATATTCAACAAGAACACTATCAAACTATCTTACTCTTGTATGCCAAATCTTAAAAAAAATAATTGATGCTTCAAACAAAAAGAAAACCAACGTCAAAAACGAGGGTGACAAACGGAAAACTTGCAATTGCACAATCAAAGAGCAATGCCCTCTGAACAACCAATGTCTCTCTGAAACATCGTATACCAAGCCACTGTGACAACGAAAAGAGGCAAAGAGACATACATAGGGATCACAGAAACAAATTTAAAGCCAGGTACGCCATCACAAGCAATCTTTTAAGTATGAAAAATACAAACACCAAACAGAATTAAGTAAACATATATGGGATCTTAAGAAAGCAAATACAGATTTTAACATCACATGGAAAATAATCAGAAAAGCAGCAGCATACAATAATAGCACAAAGAGATGTAATTTGTGCACAACAGAAAAGTGGATGATTCTATGCAAAACCTAGTATGGCTACATTGAAACACAAGAGTTGAAATCGTAGACAGTTGCAGGCACAAAGGAAATTTTATCAACAAGTATAAATAGCAACCCTGATAGGCCCCCTCATACTATAGAGAGAAAGAAAGACTTAAAACCTAAAAGCCCCCCCCCCCCCCCCCCCCCCCCCCCCCCCCCCCCCCCCCCCCCCCCCCCCCCCCCCCCCCCCCCCCCCCCCCCCCCCCCCCCCACCCCCCCCCCCCCCCCCCCCCCCCCCCCCCCCCCCCCCCCCCCCCCCCCCCCCCCTTGCAAACACGTGCAACACAACCCCTCATACTCAATAAAGAAAGACTTACAACCCTAACAGGGCCCCCTCGCACAACACGTGCAACACAACCCAACTGGACTACAGTTCACAATCCAAACACATATATACGATCGAGGTCAGTAGCAGGGGATTGGCACGGGATCTGAAGAGAGGAAAGACTCGAAACAAATTTGTAGTCCGGTTTTAAGATTTGCTTTTAATCATTGTTTTAGCTGCTCCGCATGGTTGAGCACTTTTTCAAAAAAAGCCGGAAAATATACTACCAGCTATATATATATATATTATATATATATATATAAAACACACACATATGCACCTATATATGTATATATACATTACATATATAATATATACATACATATTTGTCGGGAGCCCACACGCTATATAACATCGGCGGTGGGCAAACCAAAAACCATCCTGATGACAGCGCAACACGCTTGAAACAAATTTGTAGATAGTTTTAAGATTCCTCTTTTAACTTGTTTTAACTAATGTTGCTCCCCAAGGGGTTGAACACTTAAAAAATTGTTTTAGGCATTTTAAATATACTGATATATATATATATTTTATATATATATATATATATTTATATATTTTTATATATATATGTACAAACCCATGTATATAATATATAGAGATATTTTGTATATATATAGATGCTAGTCCCTAATGACGGACAAATTATATACCCCGATTGTTTATCCACAGGTCTCATCTGTTCAGAGTAAAAGAAAATAAATTTAAAAAAAAAATCCACACCTGACAGTTTGTTACTCTGTCAGTTGGCCCCGCGCCTAGGTTCCCCCCTCCGGGTGGAGCGGCGGTAACTGCCATTTATGGAGCGACGCAGCGGCGTTCCAGTCACGATTCGGGATACTAAAACTGCAGTTAAAAAGACCCATCCACGGCTGAAGAACACCCCCTCCCCCCCCCCCCACCCCCTCCCCCCATCTCAGTCTCCCTCCTTCCTCCCCCCCCCCCCCCCCCCCCCCACCCCCCCCCCCCCCCCCCCCCCCCCCCCCCCCTTCTGTCTTCTCCACCCATCCCACACGGGCCCCTGTCACCCAAATCTACGCTGTAATATAAATCCACTTCTATGGCGGATAAGGCGGTGTGAGTGCAAGCGGTTGTGTCTCAGTAAAGCGTGGTGCGGGGGCAGCTATGGAAGATGTGTCCGCTACGCTTGTGGCCCTTTTGCTGCTTCTCAACTGTGGGAGTTTGCCGGTTCCAAAAGCTGATAATAGCTATTTTCTCGTTCTTCTGAGGTGTACAACAATCATCATTCAGAAAAAAACCCAGTTTTGTGCCTTTATCCCTGAATATCACATCATTTTTCCTTAAGATGATCACCCTTCCCCCCCCCCCCCCACCTCCCTCCTGTTTTGCTGGAGGATTACAACTATTAGGAAAATCGCTGTTTCCCCGAAGAAAACGGTTATGAATGTTATTCCGGAAGATCACAACTGGTTTCCCAATTTTCGCCGTGGGAAGCCGTAATCATTCTGTGGGAAAACAGTGGAAATGTGGGAAAACAGTTCGGATCCTGTGGATCACCACTGTTTTACCTCTTCCAGCCGATAGTCTGCATAGTGATGGTATTATTGCACACGGATTTGTCGGGATAAATTACGATCGTAAGTGATTTCACGGTTACGGTCGCCGTTTTCCCATGATACGACACCCGTTTTTCCTAGACAGACGGGGATAATAAGGGAAAAAAATCGTGATCCTTAGGGAAAACAGCCAATTTCCCATAGAAAATTTGGAGAACCAATGTGATCCCCTGGGGAGAATGTTATGATCCTAAACAAAATAATTACGACATCAGCAAAAATGGTAATGACGTTAAGGAAAACAGAATTTTGATCCTGAGGGATAACAGTCATAAGAACTGTTTTCCCTATGTTCCTCGTTTTCTTCAAAGGTAACAGCTGGTGTCTTGAGAAAAACAGATGTTATCGCCTTCAGGACGCTACCGTGCTTCCTAACACACTTGGTGCTCTCCCCTCCCTTTCTTCTACCTTCCCCTTTCGCTCTCATCTCCCCACCCCTCCCTCCCTCCCCCCTCTCTCTCTCTCTCTCACACACACACACACACACACACAGAGAGAGAGAGAGAGAGAGAGAGAGAGAGAGAGAGAGAGAAAGAGAGAGGCAGTCTCCACAATTGTCTCTATCTAACTTTGCATAGCAGGACGCTTCCAGCTTTTCTTTTTTTTTTTCTTTGTTTGTTTGTTTTTTGTTTTTTGTTTTGCGCTGCATTTGAAATGTCACCGATGAATAAAAAGAACCCACTTTTGTTTTCAAGAAAACTTTGCAGTTTAGTTCTCTCCCTTGGAAATGGAAAGAAAATGATATACCTGTCTGTGATTTCCGCAAGAAGAAAAAAAAAGAAAGAAAAAAAGAAAGAAAAAAAGTGTGTGTTTGGCTCAATAGATCAGGTGTAGGTACTTTTTTTGTCAGCCCCCATTCTGGCTCTTTGCCTTTCCTTTCATTTCAAAAGGCTTTGTTCTGATTTCAACAGACAACCTTCAAACGAAGAAGAAAAACCTTAAACTCTTACAATTCACGCATTTTGAATGGACAACTTTACTGCGGTAAATTCTGATATGAAACAACTAGCTAAGCGTCGAAAATGGGATCCGATTTAAAGCTGTCTTCCTTTGATCTGGCTTGTCTCTGCTGTCCGTTACCGACCGTTAATTGTAATTCTGTAATTATCATTCGGGCTGGTTTTTGTTTTTGTTTTTTTGGAATGACACACGACCAACAGTGTTAATACAAAATGCAAGATATTAGATTGCACGTGGGGGGGGGGGGGGGGGGGGGGGGGGGGGGGGGGGGGGGAGGGGGGGGGGGGGGGGGAGGAGCGGAAATATTAGAAGGCATGTAATTAAAGTATTCTCGTTTTTCCGCTCAATCGCTATCATCACCCTCCTCTCGCCCGCCCCACCCCTCAACACCTCTCCCATGCGCTGTTATTGCGCCAAGCATAATCATACGAACAGAAGATGTTTACATACTATCTGTTTTAGTAAATGATACACGAGAACATAAACGTTGCATTGCCCTTAACAAAGGTATGAAAGAGGGACCCGGTTAAATGATTAGAGGATTTACCCGCGGTACTGTCTTGAGTCCTAACCACTCATGGGGTGGGATTTTTACAGTTTGAAAACCCTCTCTGTCCCTCCGGTAGTACACAGGTACGTGATTCCGCTCAGTGAATGTTAAGGCAGCGAGAGGAGAGGGGGTGGGCCCGACCTTCTAAGATGGCGTTTACCGTCCCTACGGCTGTTAGGCCATGGAACTTCAACCTTTTTTTCCTCATCGATTTGTGCTCGGGAGGAGAGGGCGGATGCAGAAAGGTTTATAATAAAATCTGTCCCTATACACTTCCCCCTTCCTCCCTTCCTCCTCCCTTCCTCTCTCTCTCTCTCTCTCTCTCTCTCTCTCTCTCTCTCTCTCCCTCTCTCTCTCTCTCTCTCTCTCTCTCTCTCTCTCTCTCTCTCTCTCTCTCTCTCTCTCTCTCTCTCAGTCTTCCCGTAAAGGTTCAAATTTTGAATTATGTTCCCTTCATATTCCATTCAATCCTCAGTCAAATTGTTTATCAAAATTATTCACGATTTTCTTCACAATTCGATAATTACCTTTGTTGCTCTTGTTGTTCTTGTGACGCCCCTTCGATGAAACTGAAATCGAAAATATTGTTTTGTTTTTGTTTGTTTGGTTTTAGGAATTAAAAGTTTGTCTGCTTTCCCCTATTTCATTCACGCCAGATTTTTCCACAGATGTAGGTATATAATTTAGTTACTTCAAAGACACTGTCATATATGATCTAGCTTTGAGGACAGGGAAAATGTTATATTCCAGACTCTGCCACGGTTGGGTAAATTACTTCGATTTATTTGAATGGGCGAACCAGAAGAAAATTGTTCGACGTTTTGCCACAGGTTGTGCGGCAATAAAAATGTGCGCTGCTCCTTGATGTCCTTCTGTTGTTTTTTTTCTAATTGGTTCGTCTGGTTCTATACCAATGTTTTGTTCTCTACCAATGTTTTGTTCTATACCAATGTTATTTTTCTTTTTCTGTTGAACCATATTCGCTGCACGCAGTCTCCATGCCCCAAAAAGAGAAGGAGGGTGTATTCATCTTGAATCTTGAAAAGTTGATATCATTTGATTTTTTTTTTTTACATGAATGTACGACCTTATGTTATTCACTATCGCGATTCTATCACGGATGACTGATTCAACCGATATAAGTTTTTTGTTCTTTTTTTTATTTTTTTACCACGAATGATGAACTGAACAGACACAGGTGTGTGTGTGTGTGTGTGTGTGTGTGTGTAAATATGTATGAGCAGGAGCTTTAGTGTTTATCTGCCAGGCCAAAGAAACATATAGATGATTGATGATCTGTTAAAATTGCAGTATAAATGTAAATCATGATATGTGGAGATTATATTATGTGCCAACATAAATCATGACGATAAATGATGTATGATTCAAATATAGTAAACGAAATATGTGCAGACATGAATAATGTATGTGAATCAAACCACAGAAATCATGATTTATATGCACATGATTCACTAACAATGTTTTCTTATGTTTATTTTCCCCCCTAATGTATAATGTAAAATAAAGAAATACATGATAAACAGCATTTTTTCATAAACCATGTTAAAAAAAAAAGATATCAAAGACTTCATAATTCCGTCTTCGCGAATAACAAAATGATTTTGTTAGTGCTTCTTTGAACAAAATGCTTAATGTGGATTAGAAAATAGTGATTACGATAAGTAACAAAATCTAACCGCAATAATATCAAGAAGGTAAAGACACTGAGGCGGAGCTGAAACAACAAGGGAACAACTGGACTGGAATGACCAGAACAGCACAGAACAGAGTGCGATGGCGAAGGGTCGTCGATGGCCTATGCTCCACCGGGAGCGATGGGCATAATGAATGAATGAAAAACGTTAGATATGCAGAGGATGGACGACAGGCTCATTGGGCTGGCGGAGAAACTGAGCTCAAAAAACTTTCTCCATTCGCGTATGAAATGCAATGTAATACCGAACGTTCAATCACGGAACAACGAGGATGCAGTCGGATGTTCTGAGTTCGAATCACGCTCCCACCCAACCTGTGAATTTCACTTCTCGCTGAATGGGTTGTTGTTCTGGTAGCACGAAGGGGAAAAAACGATACACCTG
The DNA here is from genome assembly GCA_018398815.1 of Conus ventricosus. NCBI lineage: Eukaryota > Metazoa > Mollusca > Gastropoda > Neogastropoda > Conidae > Conus > Conus ventricosus. Next base: position 41,912,729 of record CM031606.1, read on the forward strand.
AAAGTGTCAGTGGGACCCAGAGAGGTCCTGCACTCAACTGCCGATCCGAGCAGCCTGGGCAATCCTTACCACCCACGGAAGCCTGCATTGTGTTGGCATTGAGTGCAGGAATGGACAAGGCGTTCCATTAAGACGTCAAGGGACGTAACTGCTCTCTGGCAGATGCCATTGTGCGATGGCCATGGGCAGTACACAACATAACCTCAACAGAAGAGTCCCCATGGGTGTACCGACCCGTATTTCATGACCGCAGAGCTCACCGGCGAAAGACACCACCACCAAGGCAACAGCTGCGCGCATCCTGCAGCCCTGCTCGTTGCTGTTTTGCTGACAGGCAGAACCAGTACAACTTCAAACACAGACAGGCTTACAGTTACAGTTACAGTTAGGTGTGAGTTTTACGTTCTATCGGCCTGAGGCCCTTAAGGACAAGAGTACCGCAGACATAGGTCTGCATCATTAGTCGCAACTGCTGTCGCCAGCAGTAGTGGGTGAGTTGCATGTGGGGGTCGTCGTATTTCTTTCTCTCTGAGCTCTTGTTCCTCTTGAACGTTGGCTCAATTTTGGTTGTTGGTCGACCGACGAAGGGCGTCGGTGTACATTGCCTCCTTTCCCCAAACTGAAGGCTGTTTTCAGGACCACCGGGTGGCCTTCATGCTCGGGTGGCGATGGTCTTGTGCCGCGTGAGGCCGCCTCAAAGAGGGAGCAGGACGAAAGTCGCTGGAGCGCTTTACGAGTCCCTAATATTTGGCGGGTACTCGCAGACTGTGGCCGAGAGGGGAATTTTTCAGCCCAACCCCATAAGGAGTGCCCCCATATATGCCACACCTCAGAACATGGTTTCCCAGGCCACGGTGATCGCAGTCAGGCAGCGCTCCATCGCCGATCGCCCCACATCTCCAGGAGCTGTCCCTGGCGACACAGGCTAGACCCGCCGTCACCCATAATGGCTGGAAGGTTTACTGCGCTGCCTGACACTGACCTCTCACATCAGTGTCCCTCGAAGGAGAGCTGCCACCTCTTCCCTGGCGTACGCGTCCAATGCTATGCCACACTCGCAGCGGACTGTGCATGAAGACAGGCTTTCGCCCGCACGGTCTGAAGTACCGTCTGAAGAGGATCTGGGCTGGAATCTTTCCGCTGTCAGCAAGAGTTTCCTTGTGGTCAGTGAGTCTTTCCTGACCGTCACTGGACCTGTCTTCACAGTGGGCCAAAAGCATAATGTTAGATGGGTATGGACGTCAAACGTGAATGTAACTAACGTAGCTTTCAATTGCAAGAATTAACTGTAATATTCATGACCCGGGGTGAACTGCAAAATTTAATTCCCGTCGGGAATAAATGAAGCTATCAACTCGACAGGTCACCACGTCTTTTTCCCTTTGACTTGCGTGACAGGAACTATCAAAACGTCCCTGGGCGGGGAGGGGTTGAAATTGGGGCAGAAGGGATGGGGGATGGGGGGAGGGGAGAGGGGAGGAGGGAGGGGAGATTGGTTTGGGATGGTTAAACACTACCATGTTGTCAGCTTTGACAGGAACGCGCGACAAGGAACGCTTGAATAGGACTAAACTCTATTCAGAATATCCACTCTTGTGTGACCAATGCCGTGGGAAGATGTTCGAGAGGAGAGCACGATAAGCGGGCGGGGGAAGTTAGCCCCCTTGGTGTAAAGTGAAATGAAATCGGACAGTAGAACCGGGGAAGCGGAACAAGGGACCTGTTTTGGACCAGCCACCGCAGTGGTACAATGGTTAGTGTCGAGCGGGCTTGCCGGCCAGAAGTCCGCACATTCGAGTTCCGTCGAGGTATTTAGTTGTAGAATTTTTTGCTCCTGGCTTTGTTGTATTTAGGGTTTTATCTGCTATGGACTCAAACGGGAACCTTTTAATCACAAAGTCCAGTTTCATTTAACGGATGCTCAAATTTCCTGACAAACACTGCGGGTACACGTGTCTTTCGGGATGTCTTGTGAAAGAGACTTCGCGTCAGAGAACTCCGTGACATCATCGTCATCATCCCGTTGATCATCATGAAAAGTCTGTTGTGATAGCCTCAGTTTTGATTTCCTTTCTCCGTCCATGTTCGTGGTTACTCCGTGTCGAGGTCGCCGGTGTCGGCGAGTTCACGGGAACTGCCGTTAAACGGACGTCGTGCGTTCTCCGGAGGGGGTCACTCACTCGTGCTGACTGAGACTGAGCATACCGTCGTCGGTAAGGGGCTTACCTTCTGGGTCTGTTGGATTAGAACATGAACCAATGACGTGACTGTGCCGCAGAGCAGTGTCTCGTCTGGTGGGTTGCCTCGTGAAGACCAGATTCTGACTGCTCCCTGTAGACTGCTGAGACTGCTGCAGAGAGTGCTCAGGTGTGGCTGTGTGTCTTGGGAAGCCGGACTTAGCGGCGTTAGTATTGTGCCACAGAGGAGAGGGAGGGGGAAGAAGGGGAAAGGGGGGCGAGGCACAAGACATGGAAAAGGAGGCAAAAAAGGAGCGCGTTTTGGGTAAAAAAAAATGCCATCAGGCATCCGGACATACAGCCATTAGGCATCCGGACATACAGCCATCAGTTAGCCGGACATGCAGCCATCAGGCAGCCGGACATATAGCCATCAGGCGGCCGGATATATAGCCATCAGGCAGCCGGACATACAGCCATCAGGCATCCGGACATACAGCCATGAGGCAGCCGGACATACAGCCATCAGGCAGCCGGACATGCAGCCATCAGTCAGCCGGACATGCAGCCATCAGGCAGCCGGACATATAGCCATCAGGCAGCCGGACATTCAGCCATCAGGCAGCCGGACATACAGCTATCAGGCAGTCGGACATACAGTCATCAGACAGCCGGACATTACAGCCATCAGGCAGCCGGACATGCTGCCTGATGCCGGACATACAGCCATCAGGCAGCCGGACATACAGCCGGGGCCACTGAAAGGCCAACAGCTGGACGTAGGTAATGTCGGACAGAACGGACTCGGGAAATGAGCATGTTTACTCATAACGATCTGACATTCCACTTGAACATTCTGGTCGCTTTTGCTACCACTCAGAGAACGTCACGATTTTGGGGGCATGGGAAACAACCAATGGCTGAGCACAAAAAAACATTTCCATTTTAACCTCTAGCTCTCAAAGGCAGCATCCATCTAGATTGTATCGAAGACGAAGTAGAATTTGAACGGGAAGAAAGTGAACTAGAAAACTAGATTATTGAATCTTCGTTCTCCTTTGCCACTTTTTCACCATTAATAATAAATGTTAACATGTATATCGGACTACGTGATTTGCCGAATTGTGTAAGCTTGATTGCGATTGGTAGATGAAGTGATAGGACTTCACCTGTTGTTTCTTCAGCCTGCGTGAACGAATGGAGGCAATGAGTAAGCTTCAACGTTTTCCCTGACCTCCATGGCGTAATTGCGTACTGACTACAGATGATTTTTATTTGTAAAAGCCACGCACCCGGAGCGTCTTCGGGGAGAGGATGAGGAGAGACGGGGAAAAGGGGGAGGAGGGTAACTACGCCCTCTCACTTTTGTTGAGAACAGCTTGCGAACGTCATCATGTTCAGAGATCCTGTCCCTCTGGGCACTTTATTTAACCTCCCCTTGTCTTTCAAGTTCTCTGTTGCTCCGTCAGATAACGTGTTTGTGCATGAATCGGCCGTTGAGTCAACCTCACTCCTTCCATCTCTCCGTCCCCACCGAGCCAAAAACGTGAAATCCTGTTTGTCGTAGCTTGTTGCGCGACAGACAGATTCTCTCTCTGGCTGTCTGTCTGTCTGTCTGTCTGTTTGTTTGCCTGTCTGTCATCTATTGTCAGATTAATCTTTGGTTGTACTGACGGTTAACAAACACAATAGTGAAATGTCAACTTTTTGTGTTAGAAATGATTCGTAGTTTGTATAAAGATTTTTTTTTTTACCTAGTTAAACCCCATTAGGAAGTAATCAGGAAAGCACTCTCACTCTCGCCCTTCTACCTCTTTTTCCATATCTCAAAAATCTCTCTCTCTCTCTCTCTCTCTCTCTCTCTCTCTCTCTCTCTCTCTCTCTCTCTCTCTCTCTCCCACCTTTCTTTCTTTCTTTTATTTCTTTTCCGTTTTGTGGTAAAAACGGTTTGAAGTTAAAACCTAAAATAACAGCAGCAGCAGCAGCAACAACAGCAGCAAAAACAACGACAGCAGCAACAAGAACAACAAATACAAAAACAACCCATCACCAACAACAACAACCGAGCGCACATTTTCACACACACACACACACACACACACACACACACACACACACCCCACACACACACACACACTGACTCTGACACACACACACACACACACACACACACTCACACTCACACACACACACACTGAAAGACGCTCGAACAAGGAGGTGTCGCAAAGCAGGTTCGCTGTCGCTATGTAGACGTTACGCAATAATGGTGTGCTGTCAGATTCACGCTTCTCATTCGCCCTGCTGACCATAATGTTTTGTGTTGACGTTTCATGGCGGATATTTGAGTTTGCACGCCACGATTTTTTAACATGGTATTTTCATTTTTTTTTCATTCCTTTTCTTTTTTCTTACTTCTTTCTTTTCTTCTAATTTCATCTACCCTTGTTCATACTATGTAAAAAAAATAAAATAAATAAATAACCGCAGCACGACTTTCATCCCTATTTCGCAGTTCACATTCATCAACATTTGACAATGAATGTGAGATAGTTACGAACTCTGATTGAGTAGAACTCAAAGGAGAAGGTGTGTGTGTGTGTGTGTGTGTGTGTGTGTGTGTGTGTGTGTGTGCGTGCAAATATTTCAAGATGTTGTCAATCAAGTTAGGGGACTAATACAGATTCAGGAGCTATAGTTATGTTGTTGTCAGTGTATAGATCCATCTACATACTCTGTTGTTGTCTGTGCACAGGTGCAGCTAGGCAGTCTGTTGTTGTCAGTGTTCAGGTCCAGGATCTATACGGTCTGTTGTTGTCTATGTACACGTCCAGCTAGGCAGTCTGTTGTTGTCAGTGTTCAGGTCCAGGATCTATACGGTCTGTTGTTGTCTATGTACAGGTGCAGCTAGGCAGTCTGTTGTTGTCAGTGTTCAGGTCCAGGATCTATACGGTCTGTTGTTGTCTATGTTCAGGTCCAGCTATACAGTCTTTCGTTGTCAGTTTTCAGGTCTGGGATCTACACATTTTTTTGTCTGCATACAGGTTCGGGATCTATACAGTCTGTTGTCTGTGTTCACGTCCAGGATCTATACAGCCTGTTGCTGTCTGTGTACAAGTCCAAGATATATACAGCCTGTTGTTCTGTGTACATGTCCAGATCTGAACAGTCAATTGTTGCTTGTGTACAAATTCAGGATATATACAGCCTCTTGTTCTGTATACAGGCCCAAGATCTATGCAGTTCGTTGATGTCTGTGTTCAGTCCAAGATCAATGCTGTTTGTTGTCTGTGTTCAGGTTCAGAATCGATACAGTTTGTTGTTGATTTCGTACAGGTTCAAGACCTATACAGTCCGTTGCTGTCTGTGTTCAGGTCCAGGATCATTACAGTTTGATGTTGTCTTCTGTGTTCAGGTCTAGAATCGATACAGTTTGTTGTTGTCTTTGTACAGGCCCGGGATATATACAGTCTGTTGTCTGTGTTCACGGCCAAGATCTGTACAGTCTGTTGTTGTCTGTGTAGAAGTCCAGGATATATACAATCTGTTGTTCTACGTACAGGTCCAAGATCTATATCGTTTGTTGTTGTCTGTGTTCAGGTCCAGAATCGATACAGTTTGTCGTTGTTTGTGTACAGGGCCAGGATCTGCAAAGTTTTTTTGTTGTCTGTATACAGGTCCAGGATTTATATAGTCTGTTATTGTCTGTATACATGTTCAGAATCATGTTCAGGACCTGTACACAGAACAAGTCCGTGTACAGGTCCAATCTATATACAGTCTGTTGTTGTATGCCTACAGGTCCAGGATTTACGTAGTCTGCTGTCGTCTGTATACATGTTCAGGATCTGTGTAGTCTGTGTACAGGTCCAGGTTCTATACAGTCTGTGGTTGTCTGCCTACAGGTCCAGGAGCACCATGACGTCCCCAGGGACCAGTCCTCCCGTGGCCAACATCGTGTGGGACAAGAGTCGTCTGCACAGCGACAGAGCCATCCGCCGAGCCCAGGCCCTCAAGACGGCTTCCTCTGGAGAGGCCTCCCGCCGCCACAACGGAACCCCCACCCCAAGCACCATTCCCCCAGGACGCCCGGGGCCAAGACCAGGAGAGTCGAACCTGAAGATGTCCTTCGATCCCATGAAGGACCTGCACATGTGGACGATGTGGCGGGTGGCCGTCAACGGACGCATCGTGGACGAGACGCGGAGAAGGAACCGAGCTCAGCCGACGGAGGGGAGCGACTTCGATCCGAATCCCTATGGACGTGCCCTGGTGAAAACCCCGCTGGACCGCTTCATCCGTGTGGGTAACGGGTCCCAGAACATTGCCGGCGCCTTGATGGATCCGAACGGAGAGGGAGGGGGTCGTCTCGGCACCCAGCAGTTCGTGTATTACGGGGTGCCCCGGGTGGTGCTGAACAAAGCGAAGCCCAAGGTGGTGTACCTGCCCCAGTGACCGCCTGTCTTGACCCTGTCCGCTGTGAGTAGGACGTTGGTTTATAGGCAGTGTGTCGTTTAAGCACTGTGAGTAAACCCACGTTTTTCACGCCGCTCTCGTCGCATTTACGTCAACTGCCAACGATTTCCGATGACCAAGAAAGATTGCACGGGTTGTTTAAAGAGGATTTGTGATGGAAGCTGTTTTCTTAGCTCATTGCAAGATGTGTGACAGATGCGCCAATCAAAAGCCAAAGAGATATTTCAACGTACCCGTGTGGTGTTCTGGCAAGGGGTCCACATCGTCTGTCTATGCTTCATTTGGTTCGCCAAAAATCAGCCGCCATCTCTTCAAGTCCCTCCCCAAACAATGAACGTGTGCAGTATAGTAGACTGTTGAGAAAAAAAAATCTGTTAAGTTTCTGAGATTCCCCATTTCATCAAAATACAACCCAAAGAACTCTCGGGCTGGTATTTATTTTTATCGCCCTACGTGGAACAACAAAGCACAGTCTAAAAAACCACTAGGTGGCATGTGTTTCCCTATTGGTACATATCCTTTCAACCTTTCCCTTTTTTGTTTAAAGCTTTGAATTGTAAAAAGGTAATGCAAATACTGATATCACAGCAAGGACCGATGTCTCAAACTGCTTTATATGCTAAGATTAACGAAAGGGGCCGTCTCTTCTGGGAATAAAACTCAGACTAATCAACGAAGTTATTGAATAAAGCCAACAGCAATAACAAAAAAAATGTCCATCTATTCCTGCTAGTTAATGTTAATTATAGTTTGGTTGGACAACCTCGCCCACCAAAGGTGAAACAGGTAAAAGGCTGTGGTTCGTGACAGGTGGCTAAAATCACGTGGAAAAAACTGTGCATCTGTAAGTCAAGAAGCTGGGTGAGCTTGCTGCTATTCAGATCCGGGGGGTACGATATTAAATCTTCTGCATTAACACCAAAGACAGATTATTTACGGAGTAGAATGTCTCAAGTAAGTTCCACAGTGATTATTAGCACCATAAATTGTAACAGTTCATTCCAAATATTTTCTCAGTCCTTGGGAAGCAACAGGTACAGATATAGTTCACATACTTTTTCGTGTGAAGACAATGAAACGGACTGAAAACAAGGCGAAATACAAATGAACACACAATACAATACAGGAAGATGAAAAATAGAAGCCACATAACACCCATAAGATAATGGCAATATTTCGGTTTATTTTTATCTTTCTCAAGCCACACAATACAATACAGTCAGGTGAATTTTCGGCAATGTCTTGTTCTCATACTGACTGCTACCAAAGGAGTATTGTTTTGCACATTTTTTTTCTCTTGATTGTGTTTGCCAAAAATTCGTTACTTTATTCGCAGTTTTATATGTTCATTAGTATTTCGTCTGAGATTTTATGTGGTTTCATTTGATGTCAGTCTTCAGTTTACAGTATAGGCCCACTTAGCGTTCATTAT
>CM031606.1:41925810-41928310 GCA_018398815.1 Conus ventricosus
GGCAAAATAACGGGTTTATCTTTGCATGCTCTAAACGGCCAGTGTTAAACTTCTATCCGGCACGGCACTAGGCAAGAGATGGAACTGCTCCCTCCTTGTCGGCTGTTGTAACCGAAAAGTTAAGCAGTGTATTCATCCTCACGCCATTTCTTGCCAGAAAGCGATACGGCTTTAGCAAGATTTACAAATGAAACAGCATGATAGTTGCATTTTACTTTATTTATCTATTGTTTACAAATACTCAACCACACACACACACACACACACACACACACACACACACACACACACACACACATGCACACACACACGCGCGGGCGCGCACACACACACACACACACACACACACACACACACACACACACACACACACACACACACAAAAGCAAACAACAACAACAACAACAACAACAGCAAACAGGATACTTTAGTGCATCCCCTTCCTGATGGAGGGTCTGAACGGAGGAGAAGATGACTCGGGTTGGAACCGGATGATGATGATGACTATTTCCTGAAGGCAAAGGCTGTCTTAGTTCAGGTCAAGGTGATGGTCAAGGTGATAGTCAAGGTGATGGTCAAGGTGATGGTCAAGGTTTGCTTTCACCAGAGATCTTGTTTACAGGGGATGAACAACTCTTGTTCTTGAGGCGTGGACCGTCTGAAAGTGTCATCTTTCATGGGTGCATTCTCTCAAAAATATATATTTCACGTCTATGTGATGTATATTACACAAGACAGCCTTGATATGAGTCGTCAACGCCAGCGTGACTATTCACAAGATGAACTGAATCAGATTCAAAAGATCCATATTTATCATGCTACGTGTTTTGTATGTCCTACATACCATGGCCAACAAAATGCGTTCACCGTCTACATACGATTGTGTGTGAACACGCACGATTTTTATCAGCAGGGTTGGTGTGGTATGTGTCGAGGATGCAGGGCTGCATCCACCATGCTCAAACAAAGGGACGTCACCGAGGCCCCTGTCCCGATCATTTCGATAACACGTTCGTCAGAATTGTCCATCTTTGTACAAGATTTCTGGTTTCACTCGTTTCAAGTCATGGAAATGAAAGTCATAGGATGGGCTTGGAGACGTATTTCAATTTGTAACGAAGTTTGTAACGTACGTAGAAAATAAAAACAATCAACAGTAAACAAGTGGGGTAACGTTTGCTCCCATAAGAAAACCTAACACAGAGTAACTTTTATTCAAGACTGACACAGCCTTTTAAACTTGAATAAAGTCAGACAAATACATAGACGAACAATCTAATACCGTTGAATATCAAGCGTTAAACCCAGCTGGTCACATGTGTACCTTGATGGTGTTTATGTGAAAGCAGTTCTCTTTTAATTGAAAATAGTGTGTCGCCTACATAGATTTTGAACAGGCATTTAGTTCTGTCCACAGAAGCATTCTGTAGCATATTCTTTGAAAAAAATCTGGAACGTTGTTGAGATGTATAATGAGTATGTATGCTTGTTTGAAAGACACGGTTAAGTGTGGGTGTAAAATGACTGAATATTTTCAAGGCACAATGGGTGTGAGACGAGATGCTGCGTGCAACTTTGTTCCGTTTTCTCTTTTATCAATGAATTGATCTTAGAAATTAACAGGAATGGAAAACATGGAGATTATTGGAATATTTGAGGACTGCTAATCCTTCTTTTGACAGATAATACTACGTCAATATCGGAAATGGTAAATGGTTTACAAACCCACTTCACCAGTTTAATCCGAGCCGCGAAAGCACTTCCTCTAAAAGTATCATCATCAACATCTCATTTCCCTGACCGCTGGGGTCGTTTGGGGACGTGATGAGTCAGCCGCCGTTTCTCTCCAGGCTCTTCTGTTGGTGGCTGTCGTGAGGAGATCTGGCATGGCCATTTTGGTCCCATCCTTTATGTTTTCGGACCAGCTCCTCTGCCTTCCTTGTCTGCGCCCTACACACACACACGCACACACACACACACACACACACACACACACACACACACACACACACACACATACACACACACACACATACACACACGCGCGCGCGCGCACGTTCCAACTGATGTACATATGCTGGATGCATGTGTGAATTCAAAAAGCCGATAACGATGCTCCATTCAAAATGTTCTCACCTACTGAAACTGGCCAAAGGCCAATACGAACTCTTTGTGTTGATTGTTTCGATCGTGTTCAGTTGTTGCCCTGCGCTTGTGTTTTTTTCCCACTATTAGATTGTTCGTCTATGTATTTGTCTGACTTTATTCAAGTTTAAAAGGCTGTGCCAGTCTTGAATAAAAGTTACTCTGTGTTAGGTTTTCTTATGGGAGCAAACGTTACCCCACTTGTTTACTGTTTATTATTCACTGTTCCCTGCCTCGATTTCATTTCCAAAAACAATCAAATCAAACACGATCGAAACAATCAACACAAAGAGTTCGTATTGGCCTTTGGCCAGTTTCAGTAGGTGAAAACATTTCGAATGGAGCATCGTTATCG
>CM031606.1:41933310-41940810 GCA_018398815.1 Conus ventricosus
GGACGTAGAACTAAAAAAACGTAAATTGTATGCAAGATCACAATTCCACTCTTCAAATTTTCGGCCACGTAGCCTTTTTCAAGAGAAAAAAACAAAAACAATACAACTACGAAATGTCCATCTTTGGCAACTGGACAATTTTGCTCTGTCCAGTTGCCAAAGATGGACATTACGTGGTTCTATTGTTTTTTTGTGTTTTTTTTTCTCTTGAAAAATTTGAAGAGTGGAATTGTGATCTTGTGTACTGTTTTCATCCCTTTGGAGGGCTATTGCTTTTGTTCGTGAAGTGTATGGTTTATGGAGGAAACATAATCTTTCTTTTGGATAGAAGTGATCGTGTCGCATTTTTTGTCGCAAGATTATGAATTCTCTCTCTCTCTCTCTCTCTCTCTCTCTCTCTCTCTCTCTCTCTCTATTGCTGAATGTTATGATATCAGAGAGAAAATGAATGTCTGTTGCTGTTTCCCTGTGAGACAGTGCTTTGGTTCTCCGAATGACATAGCTGGTCATTTAGGCCCACGTTTGGTGATCTTTTGTTTGTCGTTAACTTTATTATTCCCAGATAGATCAATACCGGGAATCATGTTTGTAATGTATTATACATTTTTCGTTTCATAAATTCTTGACGCTGCATTAATGATAGCCCCCTTGACATGAAGACTGTATTTTGTCATTGTCAATAAAAAACGATTCTGAAGCGTCTGAAGCGTCTCTCTCTCTCTCTCTCTCTCTCTCTCTCTCTCTTCTCTCTCTCTCTCTCTCTCTCTCTCTCTCTCTCTCTCACACACACACACACACACACACTGAAAATAGGACCATTTATACTGCCTGTGTAGGGCTAATTCGGACTCAGCAGTAAAACCCTGCTGATTGTTTTGGTTTTCCCCTGATGCAGGCGACCACCCATACTTCTGCGGTATTCTCACTACCGCAGCTCAAAAAATATTATCCAACGGTACTCAAAAGCATCCAGTGAAATGTAAAATGAGAAGAAAGTACTGAAAGAGAATAAGCTGTACAGAAAAAGGAAATCGGTACAGAATAATAAATGAAGAAGCGAAATCTTTGAGCCTAATTGGGATGTTCTATTTAAGGATACAAGGGAGGTAAAAACGTGTCACCTGTCAGACGAGCTCTACTGTTCAGCAACCCAAGCATTGTCAGTCACCTCAGTGCTGACAGCAGTAGATAACTGTGCAGAAATCTCCTGTTATCTCCCATTGATTGACCAAAACAATATGTAAAGAAAAATAAATAGTAAAGGAAAACACATACAGAGCGTGTTGCTTGCGCGCGGCGCGCGCGCGCGCGCGCACACACACACACACACACACACACACACACACACACACACACACACACACACACACACACACACAATGTTTCACGTCATATAAAAAGTCTAGTAAGGTCTAGTCATGCCTTTCCGTGGGCAAGTCAAACAAGGAGGATGCAACGTGTATTACTGTGTCCAGAGCAGAGTATGTTGTCTAAACCATTCAACATTTTCGTTCCCACGAGCCAAGCATGGCATCACAAATCTCGACCTATGTCTATCTGCCCCCTTGTTACGTTCCCCGTGTGCCCGAAGAGATGAAGGTCCGAGGGACACAACTCGAGCAAGTTTTGAAAGACAAGTTTGCGGGATTGCTTCCCCTGCATAACCTACCTTTAAGCCACAGCATTCAGAGCTTCCTGATCGGTTCCATTTTTACCTATCGCCATATTCCCGAAATAGAACATGAAATCTGAAAGCGCGTTAAAGAGAGCTTTTCGATGGAATAAAACGCTAAACAGAACAAACCAAATTGTCACAGTAACAACTTATCACAAAGAACAATTCAAGCTTTGAAGACGATCCAAAAGTGGGTATTTTCTAAACACATTTTAAATGTAATTAATAGCGAACCGCCACGAAAACGTAGACAAACGGATCACAAGATAACGTAGACAAACGAATCACAAGTTCCAGTAGGTATTTTCTAGTTATTTCACGAAAATCGCTTTCAGCATGCCAGTTGCTGGACTGCCATCTTGTTTGGAGAACGCCTTGAACTCATTTCTTGAAGAAATGTGTTTGCCGTCGTTTAATATCGAAGGTGGAGAAGACCAGCTTGTAGTGGTGCTTCGACTGAGGACAGCTCATCCACCTTCTGTGACACAGAGTGATTCTGTCGTGTGCAGAAGAAAATGCCCATCGCAAGTTATCAGAGACAGGAGGAGAGCCGAGGCATACAGAGCTTCGAGAGAGGAGAAAAAGGCAAGTGACCATATATCCCCATCTGGTCTTTTTCTACCAACTACCCCAGTTTTTTTGAAAACACAGAAAACTCTACTGCTTTTGATGCATCCCTGGAAAAGCTTCCAGTGAGAGTCCTGAACATGTTGGGGCGACACGATCCACCGACCACTTTCACAACACTGTGTGTAACTCTGACCAGCGAAAACTGACTGTGAGGAAACTGATCTGACTCTGGAAGCTGGGGCCAAAATGGACATGTCACTGCGTATTGTGATCAACCGTTGACCCAGCCTGCGACACTGACTGACCACACACAGGATGTTTCGACAGTGTCAGCCTGTTTTATTTACTGCAAACGTACGTGCACTGATAAGGGTGCATAAGTAAAGTGAAGCCAGCGTACAATGTGGACTCCGCGCGCGCGCGCGCGTGTGTGTGTGTGTGTGTGTGTGTGTGTGTGTGTGTGTGTGCGTGCGTGCGTGTGTGCACGCGCGCGCGCGGGCATGCGTGCTGCCTATGTTTGGGAACGTTTGACTGCATTCCTTTATTGTCTACTAGATCTATTGAGCAATTTATTTATTTTGTTTCACGGGTGATGCGTTGGCGGTATGCCATGAAAGAAACACGTATTGGTGTACATCACAGATTCATGAGGACCTCACTTTGGAAACCGTTGGCTTTGACGCCCGTGGGTATACAGGTGTGGGTGGATGGAGAGAACGAGGTGCCTGTCTTATTCACGATCCAGTCTGTATGAAATTGTCGCTCTGATTCGTCATCTGTGCATGTGGTGGTGCTGCAGATTTGTGAAAAAGTGGAACTCCGTTTGATACTGATCACCATCCCATTCATACATTGTCTCTGATAGACTGCCAGAGGCAGATTCAGTTCATGCTGTTTGCAGCCCAGCCGAGCACGAGGGTCCCTATCAGGGCCAGCCGGCAGCAGACTGGGAGGCCATAATAACGGTCTTCATTGGAAAGATAAAAGAAGACAGCCACACGTGACATCCGCCTGATCGGCAATATATCAAGAAACCCGAACTTTAGTCAAGCGCTTGCTAACGAAGTGTAGGCAAACCTCACACGACTGTTCCATCTCCGTTTTTCATTTGGGGGTGGTGAGCCTGATGCTGCGTTCATTGACCGAGAAGTGTCAACACCTTGCCATCGCATTATGATCAGGTAGCACATTCGCGGTGGGAGGCGGTGCAGTGTCGTTCGGTGGGGAAGGATACAGCAGGAGCCAAGGAAGGGGTGGAGGTGGGCAGGCTGAGTTTGTGTGGTGGTGGGGGAGGGAGGGAAGGGCATGAAGGGAGCAGTGGGGAGGAGGGAGGTGGATTGTGTACGAGCTGTTGTTCTGTAGGGTACGCGGCATCCAAAGATGGAGGTGGGGGGGGGGGGGGGGGGGGTGGGGGGGGGGGGGGGGGGGGGGGGGGGGGGGAGAAGGGGGGGGGGGGGGGGGGGGGGGGGGGGGGGGGAGGGGGAAGGGGGACGTCTGACAAAACTTGATCGCGAGGACAACAGCTTTCTGTTTGTCGTTTAGCTGCCGCCTGTTCTGAAAACTGGGTTGTAAGTTGTCCAGTCAGAGAATGGGAGTGGGTACGTGGGGTGACGTAGTGATGGGGGTAGGGGTCGTTTCGTTTAGGTGTCGTGCATCTCTCTCTCTCTCTCTCTCTCTCTCTCTCTCTCTCTCTCTCTCTCTCTCTCTCTCTCAAGTTGTAAGAGCCAGGCCAGTGTCTAAGCTACCACGCACCATTCTAATAATACACGTATTACAACACACTCCCGTCATACTCACTTTGGAATGCATGGCTTAGTCTCATAACAAGAAATCAACGTTGTAATTCTGTTTTCTTTTAATGTTATTTTTGTCTGTTGGTCGGTATACACCGACGTCAGTGACAAGCTGCACACGATGTTCATCGCATACTGTCCTCAGCACGCCATAACCCTGCATCGTTCGCCGCCATTGTGGCAGTGAAACCACGAGAATTTGGAACACGCATATCATGCTTCAACTTTGTCTCCTTTCAACTCTCACATGGCAATATTTCCCAAAGTCAGAATCGGCCTAAATCCCATTCCAGTTCAACCAGGTTGTCACTAACATCTTGACCGAACGTTTTACCGTACAAGGTGATCGAAAACCAAGGACACTTCCTTGCCGTATAACTTAGTGTGAAAAAGCTTCTTTGTAGTTTCCCTAACCCGCAAGGTAGATAGATAGATAGATAGATAGATAGATAGATAGAGGGGGGGAGAGAGAGGAGAGAGAGAGAGAGAGAGAGAGAGAGAGAGGAGAGAGAGAGAGAGACAGAGAGAGAGAGAGAGAGAGAGAAGAGAGAGAGAGAGAGAGAGAGAGACAGACAGACAGACAGACAGATAGACAGACAGAGACAGAGACAGGGACACTGAGACAGAGAGAGAGAGAGAGAGAGAGAGAGAGAGAGAGAGAGAGAGAGAGAGAGAGAGAGAGAGAGAGAGGGCAGAAAGACAGACAGACAGAGGGAGACATCGAGAAAGACAAGAGAGAAAGACAAGAGAGAAGACAAGAGAGACAGAGAGAGACACACACACAATGACAGACAGAGAGAGGGACACACACACATAATGAGAGAGAGAGAGAGAGAGAGAGAGAGAGAGAGAGAGAGAGAGAGAGAGAGAGAGAGAGAGAGAGAGGATAGTGGGGAAAGTGGGAGCGGGCCTGGCTGACTGTTCTTGACTCTGTCAGCCCGTTTTCGTCGGTAACAAAGAGAGTGTGGTGACGTCACTGAACCAAACCTAGCACGCTGGAATAACTAACGATATGATTTACTTGATGGGGCCGAAATAGCTCAGTTGGTAGAGCGCCGGACTCGTGATCCTAGGGTTGCTGGTTCGAATCTCGGTACGGGGGGATTTTTCCCTCGGAGTTAACATTGTTTCTGACTCCATTCCCCATACAGTCCTTCGAATGAGACTATAAACCGAGGCTCCGAGTGTGAACGCACGCACAACATCTTGCACACACGTAAAATCCCATCACCAACTCTCGGAAGAGAAGGCCAGTTTGGCCGTTGGTATGGATGACACGTTTACACATATAACATGCACCTTCCCCGAAGATGGAGTAATGCTGCCTTAATGGCGGGATAAAAAACAGTCATACACACAAAACTCCACTGCCTGGCTATACAGGGAGTGTCTGCAGGAGTATCAGCCTGCGTACGCTGAAAGAAAAGAAAAGGTTTACTTGATGCATTACATGACCTTTACTTGCTAACATCATTCTTGTCTCCTTTTTTTATATAAAGGTAAGATAACCGATTAAGTCCAATTACTGAGGTAATTACCCTGATCAAAAAGAGTATTAAACAGGTTTTCCAGAAAATCAATCGCAGATCATCCCAAATGTTTGAAATTAACAAAACTCTTAATAATCCGTCAGGTCCGGAGGCTTTACTACATTTTAATTTTCTTATTGCAAATATTATTTCTTCTTTCGTATTAGGTCCATCAGTCATCGATATATGCATTACAAAAAAAAAAAAAAACACGTTTTCTTCGGTGTTACTAGTATGGAGAAACTCTAGGGAGAGTTTGACAGCAGGAGGTCTTCAGAGTATTGCATCCCCATTCCCTCAGACAGGTCTACTGGTCCCGAACTGTTTATTATTGATCAAGAATAATGTACACATCAAGCCATATACATCACTGACGACTAGTAGTAAGTTACACCTCTTGCCATCTATCAAGAATGAGTAATAGCGAAATATACTGCTTGCCATATACCACCATCGAGCAACAGCAATGTATGCAGCGTGTTGTGTGTCACACCAATGACAATGGTGATTTTTACAGTTTGCCATGCACCACCAGCTTAATTTAAAACGTGTTACACATCTTACCATTGACTGACTAAAAACGTGTTACACATCTTACCATTGACTGACTAAAAACGTGTTACACATCTTACCATTGACTGACTAAAAACGTGTTACACATCTTACCATTGACTGACTGCAATTTGTAAAGCTTTCCAAATGTCACACCAATGATGAAAAGTTATGTATACGGTTTGCCTTATATCACCAATGACCAACAGTAATTCAAACAGTTTCCCATTTATTATTGACCAATAGTACATTACACAGTACGTTCTACCAAAGACAAATAGCGATTTATAGAACCTATGATATATCACAATGATGACCAATACAAATTCATATGACTTGTTATATATTACATAAATGACTAACAGTAATTTATATACAATTTACCAAAACAAATTTATATGACTTGTTATATATTACATAAATGACTAGCAGTAATTTATACAACTTGTTATTATCATATATTATTGACGTATAACAATTTATACCACTTGTCATCCATTACAACAATGACCAGTCGCGGTTTATGCAACTAATTATACATCACACCAATGACTAATAGCAGTTCATACATTTATATATATATATATATCACACAAATATGCAACAGTAATTCATACATCTTGTTATATATCACACCAGTGACTGAGAGTAGTTCATACATTTTTTTATATATCACACAAACAAGCAATAGTAATTCATGCAACTTGTTATATATCACACCAGTGACTGATAGTAGTTCGTGTAACGTACTGTACACAGGCTATACACAGCCTGCCACATATCATGCTAATGACTAACAGTAAATCATAAAACTTGTTACAAATCAAACCAATGATCGATAGTAGTTTATACAGCTTGCCATATATTACATCGCCGACGGATAGCTTTTATTTTCATGCAATTTGTTATCACACTAATGACTAATAGTAATATATACCACTTGCCGTACATCACCTATGACCAATAAAAATTCATAAAGCTTGTCCCTATATTGCCATTGATCGATAAACATGTGTACAGCTTGCCATATGTTGCACCTGACCAAAAGTAATTCATAACATATCATATCATTCAATCACACAAGTAACCATACTATAGCATCCATGAAAAAAAGAAGATTCTCACAGCTTACCGTGTTATATCAACAATATTGCCAACGACTCCCACCTGCGGAAATATACCGCTCTAAAATCTCCATACCTCCTCAACAAAGGCAACGCCAATTACGTGTCGCTGAAGTCCGATGGCTGTTTCTTCTAAACCAGTCTGCCCAGACCAGCCGTAGGCAAATTGTCTGCCGAGTGACCAGCCTCTCCACGTTTCAGTGATTAACCGCTGCGAACTCTCTGTTCTGAAAGGAAGGCAGAATCATGCCCTTTAC
>CM031606.1:41960810-41971017 GCA_018398815.1 Conus ventricosus
TGTAATCTATTTTCTTATCTTTAAGCTTCCAAATGTATTTACTTAGTTCTGTTTGGTTTTTATATTTTTCATTTTTGAAGGACTGTTTATGGTTTGCATATCTGGTTTTAAAATGGTTTGCCGTGATCCCTATGTATGTTTCTTTATCACTGTCTGTTGTTACCGTAGCTTGGTACACAATGTTGCTGTAGAGACATTTGTTATTCAGAGGGCACTGGTCTTTTTTTTGTGCAACTACAAGATATCCTTTCGTACCCTCTTTGGTTGTATTGTTTTTGGTTTTATTGGAAGAATCAATTATGTTTTTAAGGTTGGGCAAACACGAGTACGATAGCTTGATGGTGTTCTTATTGAATATTTTAGATAGTACATGTTCTTTTGGGAATGATGTTTTAAGGATTCTGAGGAATTCTTTTTCTACGTTGGTATTTGTTCTTCCATCATATGGAGGATTATACCATATAATTTTTCTTTTCCTGTTTTTCTTATTGCTGTTCATGTTATTATCTGGGTTATATTGTAATTTGTAGTTGTAGCACTTTTTTTCAGGCTCTTGGTATTCGGCTGCTGCACTGTTAAATTCTTTCTCATTGCATGACAGTTTAGATAATCTTTTGTTTATGCCACTAGGTATGGTTTTTAAAATGGAGGGTGGATGGTTACTTTTGATGTCTACGTAGACAGGTGTGTCATTGGGTTTTTTGTATGGTCTGTATGTGTGGTCCTTAAAGTCTAATGTTATGTCTAAATAATTTACTATTTTTTTGTTGGCTTCTACTGTGATTTTTTAGGTTGTAGCTTTGAAAGATTTTACAAAGTTCTTTTTTCTTGTTTTCAATGATTTTTGGTTTATTGTTTAATGTGGCGAGGCCGTCATCTCTGTATAAGCCAACCTGTTTACCAAGTATTTTCTGTATATGAGACAACATGAAAAGTCCAACTAATTCACAAGTTTCAGCTCCATCATAAGATCCCACCGTGACATCGAACGTGGAATTTCTGCTGTTTTTTTTTTAGTTCAATTATTTATATATATTATTATTATATATATATATATATATATATATATATATATATATTATATATATATATATATATATGTCCCCATCACTATGGGACTTGGGTTATTACGCTGCAATTAGGAAAGCGTGTTCATGTTTTGTCCGTCTGTATTACTTTCTTCTTCCTCTGATGGAGACAGTGGAGTGGAAGTCATGGAGGGTTTCACGCATGATGTTTTCCAGGAAGAGATTGAACGGTTCGGGAGATAGCAGGCAGCCTTGACGGACTCTAACTGTGGTCTTGAAGTAGTCCCCTATCTGGTTGTTGAGGAGGACTGCGCTGCTGGCGGTGTTATACAGCGCCTGGATGGTTTGGACGAGACCCTCCTCTATGCCAAACTTTATGAGCACCTGCCACAGACCCTTGTGCCACACCCTGTCAAACGCTTTCCTAAAGTCAATGAAGTTGTGGAACAGGTCTCTCTGATGTTGCAGATGTTTCTCCATCAGTATCCGGCAGGTGAAGATCTGTTCTACTGTGCTTCTGCCTGCCCTGAATCCAGCTTGTTCTTCCGCCAGGTGTTCTTCCGCCTCTTTCTTCAGTCGATTCAAGATGACTCTGAGCATTATTTTACTGGTGTGGGCTAATGAGACTTATTGTTCTGTAGTTCTGGCATTGGCGTAGATTTCCCTTTTTGGGCAGGGGGATGATGAGTGATTGAGTCCATTCTGTGGGCCACTGTTTTGTCTCCCAGATCTTCTGACAAATCGATGTTACTAGAGTGACCAATTCCTTCCCTCCATGTTTGAGCAGCTCTGCTGGAATATTGTCTGCTCCAGGTGATTTCCTGCCGAAGGCTGCCGATGGCTTCTTCCACTTCTTCTCTCATCACTGGTAGTGGTGAGGATTCCCTTGATGGTGTTGAGTCCCCTCAAACAGACTGTCGTCTGGCTGTATAGGGTAGTTCTAAAGTTCTTGGCAGGACTGTGTCTATCTGTTCAAAACAGCGGAGCTTTCTGTCAGCAGCTCGCCTGAGGTATCCTCGATGACTGACGATCTGTTTTGCTGCGTCTTGGTGAGGGTTTTCAGTGTGGTGAAGGCATGTTTGCTGTTTCCCTTTTCCATGCCTTTCTCGATGTTCTCGCACTGATTATTGATCCATTGTTCTTTGGCTTCAATCATTTCCTTCTTTACAAGGTTGTTGGTTTTTCGATACTGTGCGGCTTGTTCAGGGCTGGAATTTTTCGTATTCTTCAGTGATCTTCTCTTGTCGCAGAGGTCAAGGATGTCGTTTGAGATCCATGCTTGGTGTTTCTTCCTCTGTCGCCCAAGTACCTCCTCTGCTGTTTCGCAGACTGCCTCATTGAAGCTGTTTGTGAGGTCGTTGATGTCATTGTCCAGGAGGTTGAGTGCCGCGAACCGCCCCCGAGCTGTGCCTGGAATGCCTCTTCTATCTCTGGGTCTTTTAACTTCTCCAGGTCAAACTTGCTGCGTGGCTGCGCAGCTTGGTACTTTTTCTTCAATTTGATCTTCATTGTGAGCAGCACGAGATCGTGGTCGCTGCCTATATTCAGCTCCGGGGTATGTCCTCGTCTTTGCTTTATTGATGCTTGATTTGAAGCGCCGCGGAGTGTGAGGACAAAGTCGATCTGGTTGTGAGTCATTCCGTTCGGCGCATGCCAGGTTGTTCTTCTTGACAGTTTGTGGGGGTAAAGGGTGTTGGCAATGGTGAGCCGTTGGGTGCAGGCAAACTCCAGAAGGCGAAGTCCCCTGTCGTTAGTTTCCCCTGTGCCGTATTGACCCACTGTTCCAGCCCAGTCTTTGTAGGCATCTGGACCCGACTTTGGCGTTGAAGTCCCCTGAACTATGATGATGTCTTTCTTGGGGGCTTTTCTGATGGTGTCTTCTACTTTCTCGTAGAATTTTCCACCGCCTGATCTTCGTGGCTGGTAGTTGGAGCATACACCTGTATGATGTTGATGTTCTTTGGTTTGGCTGACACACGAATGCTGATGATTCTGCTGTTAACAGGTGTGCAGCTCATGATGCATCCAGTGATTTCTTTGCGTACGATGAAAGCTACGCCTTTTTCATGTAGTGACTCTTCGCACTGTACCACATCTTGTGTCCTTCCTCTGTTATTGCTTCTCAAAGCCTGTCCATCTTACTTCGACATACCCACAATGACCCATTGGTAACGTCTCAGCTCGTGCTCTAGTTCTTTTACTTTGCCGCACTGATGGAGTGTACGAACATTCCAGGTTCCAATGATAATTTTCTCAGTTGGCAGCTTGTATGATGTCTTTGCCCAGTAGCTGACTTTTCACTTCCACCCTGGTGCTTGTCTGTGGGAAGCGCGGTCGTTGGTAACCCGGGCCCGGCCGATCCGGTATGTTGCTGGCTATGGTTGTATCTCTCATGACTTTTCTGTGGGCTTAGGTTAATCCTTGGTGGCGCCAATCCCCTCTCCAAGTCTCCTACTGTGACAGGTAGTACTGGGCTACAGCTTTACCAGTAGCAGACCATTTGTCTGACCTGACCCAGAGTTACTCCTCTTTTTATGACAAGAGGCGCAAATTCAATAATCTGAGGTTCGCAGATGACATCGACCTGATGGGAGGCAGCAACGAAGAACTACAAGACCTGACAAAGAGACGGGAAGAAAGGGCAGGTGCATATGGAATGGAAGTGAGCACAGAAAAAGCAAAGTCCTGGTCAACAGCACAACCAACACCCATGCTGAAATCTACATGAACGGACAACAGCTTGAAGAAGTGGGCGCTTTCAAATACCTTGGCGCCACTCTCACCAAAAGACGGTCGCTCTACAACAGAAATCAAGACCAGACTAGCGATCGCAACAGCAGCAATGGCAAAGCTAAACAAGATCTGGAAGAGCAGGGAGATCAGCTTTCCTACAAAGATGAAGCTGTACAATTCCCTGGTGCTGTTCATCCTGCTGTATGGCTGCGAAAGCTGGACCATGACAGCAGAGACCACCAAGAGAATCCAGACGTTTGAAACTAAATGCTTCAGGCGCTTGCTCGGGATCTCTTGGCAAGACCGGAAGACAAACGACCTTGTGAGGAGCCAAATAACATCACTTGCAGGCCCCCCAAGAACCCCTCTTGGCAACAGTCAAGAAGAGGAAGCTGTCGTGGTTCGGGCATGTCATACGCCACAATTCACTGCCCAAAACAGTCATCCAGGGCACGCTGGAAGGCGGCAGACGAAGGGGACGACAAGCCAAATGCTGGATGGACAACATCAAAGAATAGACCAGGATGGATGGCCCTACGCTGATGCGACAGGCAGAGGACAGGGCCGGATGGCGGTGCCTGGCTTCGAGAGTGTCTCTCATCTCTCCTCTACGCCCATCATTGGCAAGAGAATGATGATGATGATGATGATGATGATTACTTTCTTACCCACGTACACTACAATGACTGATAAAACTACTGAGTTCGGACGAATACCATTCATTCATTTATATGCAGGATGAATAATAGCCATGCCCCAAATATTAATTTTCCCCCCAGCTAATTTAATCAATTTCAAATTAGTTGTAATCTTTCGAAACCGAGCAAAAATGAGGAATACAGTTACATTATTTGCACTAAGTTAGATAATCGTAAATGTCTTCTTTTTTTTCCGTCGAAGGCAAAATGTCGTAACCCTCAAGGTAACAGAGTCTAATGTTATCTACGACGAACGTCGCGAACACCAAAACATTAATAACGTCTTTCGCTCTCACGATTGGCGTCATACGTATATGAAAATAGAGTTACTCCTCTTTTTATGACAAGAGGCGCAAGTTCTTTGGAATAATAATGCCTTGCTAATGTCCTGGTTGGGTCACTCGCCACTGGGAATAAAGGCGACTGGAAATAACTGGCAAAGGATGTAGAACGTGCCAGCTCCAACGTTGTCATCGCATATAAACCGGGTAAAAGAAAGCGTTGACTCAGTCGATTGGATAGTGGAACTGCTAGCGATTGTTAAAGATGTAAGCTAGTATGGCTCGTAGGGATTAGTATAGACATGAACCAGTACAGCTTGTATGGACTGGTTAAGACATAAAACAGAATTGCCAGCAGGGACTGGTAAAGTCATAAACTAGTGTAGTTTGTAGGAACTGGTGAAGTCATAAACTAGTGTAGCTTGTAGGGGTTGGTAAAGACATAAACTAGTGTAGCTTGTAGGGATTGCTAAAGACATAAACTTGTGTAGCTTGTAGGGATTGGTAAAGATATAAACTAGTGTAGCTTGTAGGGATTGGTAAAGACATTAAGTACTGTAGCTTGTAGGATTGGTAAAGACATAAACTTGTGTAGCTTGTAGGGATTGGTAAAGATATAAACTAGTGTAGCTTGTAGGGATTGGTAAAGACATTAAGTACTGTAGCTTGTAGGATTGGTAAAGACATAAACTTGTGTAGCTTGTAGGGATTGGTAAAGACATAAACTAGTGTAGCTTGTAGGGATTGGTAAAGACATTAAGTACTGTAGCTTGTAGGGATTGGTAAAGACATATACTAGTGTAGCTTGTAGGGATTGGTAAAGACATAAACTAGTGTAGCTTGTAGGGATTGGTAAAGACATTAAGTACTGAGCTTGTAGAGATTGGTAAAGACATCAACTAGTGTAGCTTGTAGAGATTGGTAAAGACATTAACTCGTGTAGCTTGTGGGGATTGGTGAAGACATAAACTAGTTTAGCTTGCAGAGAATGGTAAAGATGAAATCACTGTTGTTTGCAGAGACTGGTAAAAATACAAACCAGTGTGGCTTGGGAATCTGATAAAGATATAAACTAGCGTAATTTGTAGGATGGTAAAGATATAAAACAGTTTAGCTTGTAGAGGACTGGTAAAGATATAAACCAGTTCAGTTTATAGGACTGGTAAGCCAGTTTAGATGATAAGAACTTGCAAAGCCGTAAACCAGTGTAGCTTGTAAGGCTCATTAAGAAGTAAACTGCTGTTGCTAGTATGGTCTTACAAAGACAAAAACCATTGTACCTTGTGTAGACTGGTAAAGACATAAACCAGTGTAGCTTGTGTACACTGATAAAGACATAAACCGGTGTAGCTTGTATAGATGGTAAAGACATAAACCAGTGTAACCTGTATAGACTGGTAAAGACATAAACCGGTGTAGCTTGTATAGACTGGTAAAGCATAAACCAGTGTGGTTGTATAGACTGGCACAAGACATAAACCAGTGTAACCTGTATAGACTGGTAAAGACATAAACCAGTGTAACCTGTATAGACTGGTAAAGACATAAACCAGTGTGGTCGGTACGACTGGTAAAGACATAACCAGTGTGGTCTGTATAGACTGGTAAAGACATAAACCAGTGTGGTCTGTATAGACTGGTAAAGACATAACCAGTGTAACCTTTTAGACTGGTTAAAGACATAAACCAGTGTAACCTGTATAGATGGTAAAGACATAAAACTGGTGTAGCTTGTATAGACTGGTAAAGACATAAACCTGTGTAACCTGTACAGACTGGTAAAGACATAAACCAGTGTGGTCTGTATAGACTGGTAAAGACATAAACAGTGTGGTCTGTATAGACTGGTAAAGAATAAACCAGTGTGGTCTGTATAAGACTGGTAAAGACATAAACCAGTGTAGCTTGTGTACACTGGTAAAGACATAAACCGGTGTAGCTTGTATAGATTGGTAAAGACATAAACCAGTGTAACCTGTATAGACTGGTAAAGACATAAACCGGTGTAGCTTGCATAGATTGGTAAAGACATAAACAGTGTAACCTGTATAGACTGGTAAAGACATAAACCAGTGTAGTCTGTATAGACTGGTAAAGACATAAACCAGTGTGGTCTGTACGGTCTGGTAAAGACATAAACCAGTGTGGTCTGTATAGATGGTAAAGACATAAACCAGTGGTAACCTGTACAGACTGGTTAAAGACATAAACCAGTGTGGTCTGTATAGACTGGTAAAGACATAAACCAGTTGCAACCTGTATATACTGGTAATGACATAAACCAGTGTGGTCTGTATAAACTGGTAAAGACATATAACCAGTGTAACCTGTACAGACTGGTAAAGACATAAACCAGTGTGGTCTGTATAGACTGGTAAAGACATAAACCGGTGTACCTGTATAGACTGGTAAGACATATACCAGTGTGGTCTGTATAGACTGTTAAAACATAAACCAGTGTGGTCTGTATAGCTGGTAAAGACATAAACCGTATAGCTTGTATAGACTGGTAAAGACATTAACAGTGTGGTCTGTACAGACTGGTAAAGACATAAACCAGTGTGGTCTGTATAGACCTGGTAAAGATATAAACCAGTGTGGCTGTATAGACTGTAAAGACATAACCAGTGTAGCTTGTATAGACTGGTAAAGACATAAACCAGTGTGGTCTGTACAGACTGTGTAAAGAACATAAACAGTGTGGTCGGTACAGACTGGTAAAGACATAAACCAGTGTGGTCTGTACAGACTGGTAAAGACATAAACCAGTGTGGTCTGTACGGACTGGCAGGGACATAAACCCGAGTGTTGTTGTGGGGACTGAAAAAGCGTAGGCCATCTGCAGCTAGTAAAAAGGAGAGGAATACAGCGCCAACGCTGCCGTCTCAGCGAAACGAGAGTTTGGAGCTCAGTCCAGTGGTCACAAACCGAAGGGGTCGATGTAAAAACCGTACAAAATCATAACTATTTGCCCTATAGAAACAGCAGACCTGGGGTGAATGTGATACATCGACAAATCAGCTCTCATATAAAAACAACTCTTTCCTTCGTAAAGTAATGTTGTCATTTTGCCTTAACGCCCTTGACGTCATATCTTTCAAGCGCTCAAACGCCCATTACCTCTGCTCTACCCTACAGGACAAGAAAATATCCCTTTTATCACTACCGATGTTTTCCTATGGCTCGTAACCTGTGAGAAAATTTTGCAGTATTATATATATATATATATATATATTTATATATATATATATATATATTATATATATATATACTGTAGGAAAAGTCAGCGAAGAACGGGGTTTTATGTAGGAGCGGTCGTTGCATACATTATACTATATATATATATATATATATAATTATATTATATATATATATATATATATATAATATATATATATATATATATTGCAACGTTTGCTCACAGGAAACCTCGTTCTTCGCTCGACTTTTCCTTGGTAGATCTGAAACAGCAGCTAGAACAAAATCTGTCTCTAAACACAACGGCATCAGGGACTACGGGCAAAAGAGACAGAGTACAACTGGATGGAGGTGAGAAACTTGCCATCCATCCTAGCGACGCGCAGCATGAAATTTAATAAACTTTGGAACAGGTCAACGACAGTTGTGACGTAGCCACACTTCTTCCGCGTCGAGTGGACGCGCACTACAAATGCAGAAACAGGAAACACGTTACGAAAGTTACTCTCTGTCTGTCTGTCTGTCTCTCTCTCTCTGTCTCTGTTCTCTCTCTCTCTCTCTCTCTCTCTCTCTCTCTCTCTCTCTCTCTCACACACAACACACACACACGGACAACGGCATCATGGTGATTACACACAGTCACTTTGTTCACACTTAAGTCAAATAGTGAAATCAGGGACGAGGATGAACTTCAAGCTGATTAATCTCTATCTAAAGATGAATGTAATGTGAAAACGAGAGAGGAGGAGAGGAGGAGAGAGAGAGAGAGTGGAGAGAGAGAGAGAGACAGGGAGAGAGAGAGACGAGAGAGAGAGATACAGACAAAAAAAGGACTCGATTTACAACAAAAATTAATATAAAGGCCTGAACCTCTCATTGAGGGAATGCACACATAAACTAATAACTAAAGGATCCAATGGCATGTGAAATCAAATAATTTAACAAATAGCACCCAACGTAATTTAAACTGTAATTCACTTAAATGCGAAGTCAGAATTTATTCATGGGAAGAATCTGGTTAATGTTCATATTTAAATTCATTACGATAGCTCACAACTCGTCTATATGACCTAGTGTAATTGTATAGAACCTTGCTATATTTCGTCTGAATTTATTTTCACTAAATTATCTATTCAGTGCAAAAACAGTAGGAATGCAATTCACCTTCTTCGTTATGTTACATAGATGGCAGGCAAGAATAATTGTGTATGTCCGTTTCTGACATTTGAACTAATATAAAGTAGTAGTACACACACACGAAATCGATTTCAGTAAGTCAATTCACTTATAATACACCTGTTCTATTTTTAAAAACTCTCTACATTATCCGATCAAATACAGGTTTTGAAGATTTTATTCTGTCTCCAGAATAAATGTGATCATGTCGGTCCTGCCATCTGCAATCAACAACTATGCCAAAAATAAGTTAAAAACCTCACTAGAGTTGTTGCCCCAGAACGAAAGTCCAAAAAAAAAGAAGTGGTTAGAATTTGCGGGCATGTTTCTAGAGAAGAGAGAGAGAGAGAGAGGAGAGAGAAGAAGGGGAGAGAGGAGAGAGGGGGGGGGGAGGGGGAGGGGGGGGACTTACGTACGCTCACCAGCTAAGTTGGCGTTCTCGTTTGTTTCAGACGGTCTTGGAGGGAAAGGGGCTTCGGCTTTGGGGTCTCGGTGTAGGGGTCAATGCCGATGGTCTATGGTTTCTGTGTATTTAGTCGACCGTGTAAACCAACAAACGTCGATGTGTGCATGCGGCCATAGGTTTGCTTTGTTTATAAGGTTAGGGAGGGAAAGGGAAGGAGGGTGAAAGAGGGATTGCCTTTACGTTCACGTGTGTGGTGTGTGTGGTGTGTGTGTGTGTGTGTGTGTGTGTGTGCGTGCGTGCGTCGTGCGTGCGCGCCGCGCGTGCGAGTGCGTGTGTGTTTGTGTTTGTGTGTGTGTGTGTGGTGTGTTGTGGTGTGTGTGTGTGTGTGTGCGTGCGTGCGTGCGTGCATGCGGTGTGTGTGTGTGCGCGCGTGCGTGTGTGGGTGTGTGTGTGTGTGGGTGTGTGTGGGGTGTGTGTGTGTGTGCGCGTGCGTGCGTGCGTGGGTGCGTGCGTGCGGGGTGTGTGTGTGTGTGGTTGTGTGTGTGTGTGTGTGTGGGGTTGTTGTGTGTGTCGCAAGCGCGCCTTTGGGGATTGCCACTGTGGTGTGTGGATTTGGGATCGCGGCGTTGGGTAATAGTGGTGCGTGGGTTTATTTTTTTTTGTGTGTGTGAGTGTGGGTGTGTGTGT
>CM031606.1:41972017-41974517 GCA_018398815.1 Conus ventricosus
ATTTAATCTGAGACAAAATAGAGAATAAGTTACTATTGAAGTAATAAATTCTTCTTTTTTTTCCGTCGAAGGCAAAATGTCGTAACCCTCAAGGTAACAGAGTCTAATGTTATCTACGACGAACGTCGCGAACACCAAAACATTAATAACGTCTTTCGCTCTCACGATTGGCGTCATACGTATATGAAAATAGAGTTACTCCTCTTTTTATGACAAGAGGCGCAAGTTCTTTGGAATAATAATGCCTTGCTAATGTCCTGTTGGGTCACTCGCCACTGGGAATAAAGGCGACTGGAAATAACTGGCAAAGGATGTAGAACGTGCCAGCTCCAACGTTGTCATCGCATATAAACCGGGTAAAAGAAAGCGTTGACTCAGTCGATTGGATAGTGGAACTGCTAGCGATTGTTAAAGATGTAAGCTAGTATGGCTCGTAGGGATTAGTATAGACATGAACCAGTACAGCTTGTATGGACTGGTTAAGACATAAAACAGAATTGCCAGCAGGGACTGGTAAAGTCATAAACTAGTGTAGTTTGTAGGAACTGGTGAAGTCATAAACTAGTGTAGCTTGTAGGGTTGGTAAAGACATAAACTAGTGTAGCTTGTAGGGATTGCTAAAGACATAAACTTGTGTAGCTTGTAGGGATTGGTAAAGATATAAACTAGTGTAGCTTGTAGGGATTGGTAAAGACATTAAGTACTGTAGCTTGTAGGATTGGTAAAGACATAAACTTGTGTAGCTTGTAGGGATTGGTAAAGATATAAACTAGTGTAGCTTGTAGGGATTGGTAAAGACATTAAGTACTGTAGCTTGTAGGATTGGTAAAGACATAAACTTGTGTAGCTTGTAGGGATTGGTAAAGACATAAACTAGTGTAGCTTGTAGGGATTGGTAAAGACATTAAGTACTGTAGCTTGTAGGGATTGGTAAAGACATAACTAGTGTAGCTTGTAGGGATTGGTAAAGACATAAACTAGTGTAGCTTGTAGGGATTGGTAAAGACATTAAGTACTGTAGCTTGTAGAGATTGGTAAAGACATCAACTAGTGTAGCTTGTAGAGATTGGTAAAGACATTAACTCGTGTAGCTTGTGGGGATTGGTGAAGACATAAACTAGTTTAGCTTGCAGAGAATGGTAAAGATGAAATCACTGTTGTTTGCAGAGACTGGTAAAAATACAAACCAGTGTGGCTTGGAGAATCTGATAAAGATATAAACTAGCGTAATTTGTAGAGACTGGTAAAGATATAAAACAGTTTAGCTTGTAGAGACTGGTAAAGATATAAACCAGTTCAGTTTATAGAGACTGGTAAGCCAGTTTAGATGATAAGAACTTGCAAAGCCGTAAACCATGTAGCTTGTAAGGCTCATTAAGAAGTAAACTGCTGTTGCTAGTATGGTCTTACAAAGACAAAAACCATTGTACCTTGTGTAGACTGGTAAAGACATAAACCAGTGTAGCTTGTGTACACTGATAAAGACATAAACCGGTGTAGCTTGTATAGATTGGTAAAGACATAAACCAGTGTAACCTGTATAGACTGGTAAAGACATAAACCGGTGTAGCTTGTATAGACTGGTAAAGACATAAACCAGTGTGGTCTGTATAGACTGGCAAAGACATAAACCAGTGTAACCTGTATAGACTGGTAAAGACATAAACCAGTGTAACCTGTATAGACTGGTAAAGACATAAACCAGTGTGGTCGGTACAGACTGGTAAAGACATAAACCAGTGTGGTCTGTATAGACTGGTAAAGACATAAACCAGTGTGGTCTGTATAGACTGGTAAAGACATAAACCAGTGTAACCTTATAGACTGGTAAAGACATAAACCAGTGTAACCTGTATAGACTGGTAAAGACATAAACTGGTGTAGCTTGTATAGACTGGTAAAGACATAAACCAGTGTAACCTGTACAGACTGGTAAAGACATAAACCAGTGTGGTCTGTATAGACTGGTAAAGACATAAACCAGTGTGGTCTGTATAGACTGGTAAAGACATAAACCAGTGTGGTCTGTATAGACTGGTAAAGACATAAACCAGTGTAGCTTGTGTACACTGGTAAAGACATAAACCGGTGTAGCTTGTATAGATTGGTAAAGACATAAACCAGTGTAACCTGTATAGACTGGTAAAGACATAAACCGGTGTAGCTTGCATAGATTGGTAAAGACATAAACCAGTGTAACCTGTATAGACTGGTAAAGACATAAACCAGTGTAGTCTGTATAGACTGGTAAAGACATAAACCAGTGTGGTCTGTACGGTCTGGTAAAGACATAAACCAGTGTGGTCTGTATAGATTGGTAAAGACATAAACCAGTGTAACCTGTACAGACTGGTAAAGACATAAACCAGTGTGGTCTGTATAGACTGGTAAAGACATAAACCAGTGCAACCTGTATATACTGGTAAAGACATAAACCAGTGTGGTCTGTATAAACTGGTAAAGACATAAACCAGTGTAACCTGTACAGACTGGTAAAGAC
>CM031606.1:41982017-42002017 GCA_018398815.1 Conus ventricosus
TCATTGCTAGACTGCCCAAATTAGCCAGTGCTGACCTATGGTCCGAAGCATGGAGAAGGTACACAATAATCTCAGCGTTTGGCTTAAAAGTTAGCTTTTTGTCTACACGTGGACCTGAACCTCTCCGAGACCAATATCATTGTCATGCGTGCCATGCGCTACCCCACTCCAGTCAACCCATCTTGACACGGGCAGAAATGGTCGAATCATTAAACTCTTCCGGCTCTGACTCATCTCTCTCTCTCTCTGTTTTTTCTTTTCTTTCTTTCTTCATAGCGTAGCCGAACATAATTGGACGCCTACTACTGGTGTGTTCGGTGTACATTGTATATGCGGTGCACGTGCAGTTATTCTTGTCCCCAGTCATTTGGCCCCGAAGCAGACTGTGGGTGGCAGCAGTCCCATGAGCTGATTGTGTAACAGTCCCATTGTGCGATAACGAAGTGATTCTATCGAACCCGTGTTCCAGAATTGTATGTACTGGTTCCCGCCCGCAGCGGGATGACCTTTTCCCCTTTGTTATGACGATTGATGCCACATGTAACAAGGCTCCACAATGCAGCACATAGGGTGTGACGTTTCTGGCGAGTTTCTCTCATCCGCTCAATGTGCTATGAACTTTTGCTGTTTTCTTTTCTCTCTCTCTCTCTCATCTCTCTCTCTCTCTCTCTCTCTCTCTCTCTCTCTCTTCTCTCTCTCTCTCTCTCTCTCTCTCTCTCTCTCTCTCTCTCTCTCTCTCTCTCTCTCCCTCTCTCTCTCCCCACCCCCTTCTTGATTTTTTTTCCTTGAAAAAAAAAAAACCCAACTCCTGACGGCATCGTCACCTAGATCCCACCCCTTTCGCTTCTCATCCCTCCACCGTATGCATTTCCCTTCTCTGTTCAGTTCGTGACACCCTTCTCCTCTGAGGAAACAGGACAGGGCAGAGGACACACACACACACACACACACACCACACACACACACACACACACACACACACACACACACACATGACCAGTCCACTTTCTGCCTACTGGCCGCTGGTCGATGGACATACATAATCCGCTTCCACCCACCTCCATCCTGAATTCGCTGGTTACCGTGGAAGTCCAGGCATGGTGGGGTGGGGGCGGGGCGGGGTGGGGGTGGGGGTGGGGGGTGGGGAATATACGTCGACCTGTAAGCCCTGTCCTGAAAAGGTCTCGTGGTCGGCAACAAGGGACAGCAGAGTGCACAAGAAGACAGCTTCAGTGTCAGGTGATGACAGTAATGTGAACATGGACCACACGGTCTTCACGCTCAGTTCAAGACATCAGTATTATCCACTTTCCGGAGATCACCACGATGTTGATTTGAACCACATCGTCTTGTGTCAAGTTAATTTGTCTGTGTAATTCACTGTCCGGTGATGATCATGATGCTGACATGGACCACATTGTGCATACAATCTGTGTTGCAGGTTTCTGTTCGGGACCTTTTAAAGGTTATAATGTCGTAAGCTTGGGTCTGGCGCGGCAGGCCTCTCATAAGTTGTTAAGGTCATCAAATCATAATACAAGAGTAATACACACAACCATGAACATTGTTCAATCTAATCGCATAGTACCCTAAAAAGAGAGAAGTACAAACTCAGCCCCAGGAAATAAAATCCACAGTCGACTTGGAGGCAAAAGTGACAGGTAAACGTTACCACAGACGTCCACTTGAAAAAATAAATCATCCAGCGCAGAAAAAGATCGAAGTCTATGTGAGGAATTCTCCTGTCGGTTCGACAGACGAGTATGCAGGCAGATCATCGGCCAGAACGGGTCCGCCTGTGGGAGTGGAGAGCCATCTCTGAGTCACACAGTCGGCTGCAGATGTGGCGAGGAAAAGAGCTCGACGAGGACACCGAGGACCTGCTTCCTCCTGTCCCCTCCCCCCCTCCCTTGCCTGAATAACGGTCGCTCTCTTCCATTCCAGAGCCTTTGTGTCCTGGTGAGACAGGCGTCTCCGGCAGGGTCCCTCAAGGGCAGGATGCTCCCAAGTGACCGCGTCCATGTTGAAGTTCTAGAGGTCGGCCGTCAGCGTGCCCCTGCACCTTCACAGAGGTCTGCATAGGTCTTCCTGTCCGTTCTTGAACAGGATGTCTGTGTGTGGAATCCTGCCGTTTTCCAAGCGCATGATACATTCCGCCCATGGCAACCGATCCTTGATGAGTAGACACTCGATGCTGGAAAGTCCATACTTTTTCCAGATCCTGAAGGTCGAACACTGTGTCTTGTCACTTTATGTTGCGGATCTTGTGCAGGAGGCGTTTGTAGACTGACACTAACGGTTAATGTCTCGTCGGTAGGTGGTCCATGTCTCACACCAAAACTTCAGGGCACTCAGGACCTTCGTGTTGAAGGATGTGTTGTTGTTTGGTGGTGCAGGTCCCGCAGCAATATATAGAACTGATCACCCAGGACGACTGTTCAAAATCCGTTTCGAGGACCTACCGTCAAACACGCGGAACGAATGCGATGCATTGTACTTTGTTCGTTTAGTTGTCTTGTAAGCCAGCTGTCCGGACTCGTTCATCTCAATGGACGGTCTCTCAGCGGATGGTATTGTTCGACAACACCTCGAAAGGTTCACTCGTGAATGTCTGAGAGAGAGAGAGAGAGAGAGAGAAGAGAGAGAGAGAGAGAGAGAGAGAGAGAGAGAGAGAGAGAGAGGGAGAGAGAGAGAGAGAGAGAGAGGCGGTACAAATGGATAAAAGGGGCAAGCCCACCTGTCAGCTCTTCTGCTTTTGGGAAAGCTTCAAGTCCAGATGACCGGGGCCATCCGGTTTGTTAGAACATTGGGTTTTACGTGTCCCCGTTTTACTTTTAAAACTATGTTTGTTGGCCCCCGTTTTCTCTCTCTTCTCTCTTCTTTTCTCTCTTTTTCCTATTTTTCTCCCCTTTTCTTTCTTCTTCCTCTTTATTGGGAAATTTCAATCAGTTTTTTGGGGTGTGCTTCGAAAAAAAATTTTCCCTTAGGAAGGAATGGGAAAAATTCTGCAGTTTAAAGAAGAAAAAATGTTTTAAAACATGTGTATGCAGCACAATAAATTGAGAAAACCGATTCTAAAAAGTCAATAAAAGGCCCTCCATTCCCCACAAAAAAATTTTTTCGGAAACCAAAAACACACACCACACACACACACACACAACACCACACACACAACACACACACCACACACCCTTTTTGGTTTTCAATAATTGGTGCTGCTATATATTTTGGGTTGATTCTTTTGTAATGAAAGTCAATTTTGACAGTATGCACATGAAAATTTTAAAACACTGTTGTCCGCCCCAGAGTACGCCATTATAAAGTACCCGCGGGGAAAGTGCACAACCATTATAAAGTAGCCGCTTGGAAAGTGACATTCCTTCAAAGTACGGGGAAAATTTTACAGCCCTCAAAAGGGCCCGCGTGGAAAGTGTACAACCATTCAAAGTACCGGGGAAAAGGTACATCCATTACAAAAGTACTGCGTGGAGAAGGTACACCCCTTTACTAAGACCCGCGTGGAGAAGTGCACACGAAAAATACCAAGTGGCGGGGAAAAGTGACATCCCATTACAAAAAGTCCCGCGGGGAAAGGCCCGCCTTTATAAAGACGCGGGAGAATGTTTACTTTACTAAATACCCGTTGGAAAAGTGTACATTCCATTAAAAAGTGGGCCCGTGGAAAAGTGACAGCCCTTTACAAAGACCCGGGGGAGATGCACACTCCCATTACAAAAGACCGGGGGGAAAGTGCACAGAACTAAAAGAAAGCGGTGGAGAAGTGTACAGACCATTCTAAAGTAGCCCGTGGAAAAAGTGTACACTCCCATTACAAGTACCCGCGTGGAGAAGTCCCCGACTTTTTAAAAGTACCGGGGTGGAAATGTACACTCCTTAAAAATACCCGCGGGAAAAGTGTAAAACCCCCTTAAAAAGTACCCCCCGTGGACGGTGCACACCCTTTAACAAGTAGGCGTGGGAAGTGCCACTCCATTATAAGTAGGGTGGAAGTGAAAAACATTACTAAAGGGGGGGGAAAAGTGTACAAAACCCATTATGAAGTACCCGGTGGAGAATTAAACCCCCCCATTACTAAATACCCGCTGGAAAGTTTTAACTACCTTTACTAAGTACCCGGGGAGAGGTAACTCCTTTCTAAGTACCCGGTGGGAAGTGCACAGACCATTACCAAAGCAGCCGGGGAGAAGTGCAACGACCTTACTAAAGTAGCGGTGGAGAAGTCCACGAATTATGAAGTACCCGCGTGGGAAGTGTACAAACATTATAAGAGGCGTGGAGAAGTGTAACAAATTTTACAAAAGTGCCGCGTGGGAAGTGTACAACCATTACTAAAGTACCCCGCGTGGAGAAGTGCATACCTTATAAAGTACGCGGGAAAAGTGACACACCAATTTTAAAGTAGCGGGGGGAAATTTAAACCTACATTACTAAAGTAGGCGTGGGAAGTTACATCCCATTATAAAGTGGGGGGGAAAAGGACTTCATTCAAAGTACCGTGGAGAAGTTACATACTTTAAAAAAGTAGGGGGAAAAGTGCACACGCCCCATATAAGAACCCGGGGGGGAAAGTGAATACTTATTTAAAATTTGGCGGGGGAGAAGTGTAATACCTTTACAAAGATCGGGGAAAAGTGAAAAACCCCATTCCCAAAATTTTTTCCCTGAGGGAGAAGTGCAAAAACCCATTTTGAACCCTGATGGAAATGAATACCATTTAAAATACCGATGGAGAAGGCCATACCATTAAAAAAGTAGGCGTGGGGGTGTACATACCGTTCCAAAGTCCCGCATAAAAGTGTAACTACCATTACAAAAAGTTGATGGAGAAGTTCACATAAATTAAAGTGCCGCGGGGAAGGTACATACCCCCAAAAGTCCCTGCGGGGAGGTGCAATACCATTCCCAAAGTACGGGAGAAGTGCAATCCCTTACCAAAGTCCTGATGGAGAAGGCCAGCCTTTTCCCCAAATACTGCATGGAGAAGTTCAAGCCTTCCCAAAGTACCCGGTGGAAAGTGCCCCCCAAATTATAAAGTCCCGGTGGAGAAGTGCACACGACCATTACAAAAGTAGTGCGTGGAAAGTGTCCTTCCTTTTCTAAAGTACCCGCGGGAAGTTCCCTCCAAATTTTAAAACCGGTGGAAAGTCCCCAAGCCCATTACTAAGTACCCCGCGTGGAAAAAGTGCCACTACATTACAAAGTACCGCGTGGAGAAGTGCACCACCATTACTAAAGTAGCCGCGTGGAAAAGTGAAACAGACCATTACTGAGTAGCCGCGTGGAGAAGTGAACACTACATTACTAAAGTAGCCGCGTGGAGAAGTGTACACTACCTACTAAAGTAGCGCGTGGAGAAGTGTACACTCCCATTACTAAAGTAGAGCGTAGAAAAGTGCACACGCCCTTTAAAAAAAGCGCCGCGTGGAGAAGTGTACATACCTTTACTAAAGTAGCCGCGTGGGAATTGCACACGACCATTACTAAGTAGCCGCGTGGAGAAGTGTACACTCCCATTACTAATGTAGCCGCGTGGAGAATTTACACTACCATTATGAAAGTAGCCGCGTGGAAAATTTGGTACACTACCATTACTAAAGTACAGCGTGAGAAGTGTACACTACATTACTAAAGTAGCCGCGTGGAGAAGTGCCCACTACCATTACTAAAGTATCCGCGGGGAGAAGTGTACACTACCATTACTAAAGTAGCCGCGTGGAGAAGTGACACTACCTTTTACTAAAGTAGCCGCGTGGCTTTACATAAAATGGTCTACGATTGCCCTTGATATTGTCACATGCCCAAAGTATTATTCTCTCTCTCTCTCTCTCTCTCTCTCTCTTCTCTCTCTCTCTCTCTTCCTCCTCTCTCTCACTCGCCCCCCCCCCTCTCCTCTCTCTCTTTTCTGATATGGTTATAATTTATGGCTGATTTTTCTTCTGTTGTGTGTGTGCTTTGGTGTGTGTGTGTGTGTGTGTGTGTGTGTGTTGGCGCGCGCGCGCGCGCGGTGTGTGTGTGTGTGTGTATGTATTGGGTATGTATAT
Organism: Conus ventricosus; assembly: GCA_018398815.1. Lineage (NCBI taxonomy): Eukaryota > Metazoa > Mollusca > Gastropoda > Neogastropoda > Conidae > Conus > Conus ventricosus. The sequence goes on from CM031606.1 coordinate 41,988,080, forward strand.
ATTAAATAAATATATATATATTATTATAATATATATATATATATAATATATATATGTGTGTGTGTGTATAGTGGGGGTGCGTGTGTGTGTGTGTGTGTGTGTGAGAAAAAGTTTGTCTCCTTGACATGTATACATTATGTATGATGTGTATGTTTATGGAACGTAACGACTGACATGGGATGGACATGCGAGATTGCTGATCACTGTGTGCTTTTTTCATCTTTAAACTGATGTATGCATTCTCACAAATGATGCGGCTTCACACGCGCGCGCGCGCGCACGCGCGCCCACAAACTGGATTCATAACTGGGTGGTTTTTTTTTTTTTTTTTTTTTTTTTTTTTTTTTTTTAATTGCAAGGTGTGACTGATTTTCTAAGTTTTCTTAAGTGTGTGTGTGTGTGTGTGGTGTGTGTGTTGTGGGGGTTTTGTGTGTGGGGTTTTGTTGTTGTTGTGTGTGTGTGTGTGGGAAAATTTTGGGTTTGGTCCATTTGGCTGGTGTTTGGTGTCTTTCTTCGGTTTGTAAATTTTTGTGATCTTAATTGTGTAAACAAAACGTCTAACAGTACAGTAAATGATATCTGTCATCATCTAAAACATGAATACCCCTCTCCTCTCTCTCTCTCTTCTCCTCATCTCTCTCCTTCTCCTCTCTTCTCTCTCTCTCTCTCTCTCTCTTTCTCTCGATCGTTTGTGCTTCTGCGTTTGAAGTTTCGGTTCCTTTTCTTCAATGAAGATTTCCTGTTGTACATCTGTGATTGAAAAAAAAAAGTGAATCAATGCCCCCCCCCCCCCCCCTTTTTTGTTTTTTGTTTTTTTTTTTTGTTTGTTTGTTTGTGTTTGTTAATTCTTGTTAACCATAGTTATGTGGAAACACATGCGGCATCCCTTTAAGTGCGCGCACTCGAAAATATGTTTACACGTGTACAAACATTTAACTGTTGCGTACGCTGGCACAGTTCTGTGAATGTTTACAGTGAACTGTTTTGATATGTTTTGCTTGGAAGGCAAAGACCCTGCTGCTATCTAATTTTTTTTTTTGTGTCTAATAATGCACAAAACCCCTTTTTGGCTTCTAATTGAACGGGCTGCATATTGATTTTTTATTGTCTTTTATTGCATATTTTAAGGTTTGATTTGTCTTATAAATATGTATTTTCTTTTTCTTGCCCTTTTAAGATTTTTGTCTATTACGATCGGTTGTTTCTCTAAGGTGGATATATTTGTTCTATGGTTTTCATGTTATAAATAAAAGTTTTGAAACGGGTTGTTTTAGAAGAGAGTGTATATATTTTAATTATTCATTTAAAACATTTGTTAATTATGGATAGTAATATATCTTTTTATTTCAGTAAATTGTAGGGCCTCAATAATTCACAGAAAGACGTGATGTCTTTCATTATTTGAGAAACAAAAAAATTCAGTCTATTTTTTGAAAGATAGCATTTTGAGAAAAACGGGGAGCAATGTATTGTAGTGAAGGGGTTTCCAGGGATATTTTTCAAGTTTTGCATCAAATGCAAGGGGTCGCAATTTTGTTTAATAACAATTTTGATTTAAAATCAAAAGATCATTAAAGTAATTCTGGAAATTATATAATTGTTCTAGCAGAAATTCAAAATAACAACTTCCTCTTCGTCAATATCTATGGACCAAACAGAGTGATCCGGAATTCTATGATAACCTAAAACAGAATAAAAAATGACATAAACGTTGAAAATATAGTAATGGCGGGGATTTTAATCTGGTTCTGCACCCTGAGAAGGATTACTATAATTACAAACATGTAAACAATCCAAAGCGAAAGAATAGTTGAAAACATGTTTGGGAAAGCTTGAGCTTAATGACATCTGGAAAATTTAAACCGGAATGTCTCCGTTACACAGGAGAAGAGCCAACCCTTTCAACAGGCCCGGTTAGATTTTTTTCTATTTCAGATTCAGTTGTTTCATTTGTAAATGACGCAGATTTTAATGTGGATATAAAACCCGATCATTCTGCAATTTCACTAACCCTTAAATGAAAAGAAACGTTAAACCCATAAAACCTTTCTGGAAATTGAATGTACCCCTTTTAAAAGATAAAGAATATATGCATGAAATAAATATGGAGATTGAAAAAGTCAAAGAAGAATATACAGTAAATGCGTGAAAAGACCTGGATAAAAAATACACAGCTTTCTGTCCAGATGATGTCTTCTCGATTTTCTGCTGATGAAACTTAGATCAAAAACAATTGCATATGCCACAATGAAGAAAAGAAATTGGGCAATGAAGAGAGGCAGCTAGAAGAGGATATGCGAAAACTGGAGAAAGTTGAAAAGAAAACGGGAGAAGACATATTAATAATGGAAATGAAGAAAGAACAATTAAGACAATTCGTGAAAACCGAATGGAAGGGTATTATTAAGGTCCGGGCTAGATGGCTAAGCTGAGGGGGAGAAAGTTAGTAATATTTTTGCAATTTAGAAAAGCGACATATGTAAGTAAAAAAAAGGTAGACTCATAGATCAGCAAGATAAAATTTTGATAGACCAAAAAGATATCATCAAGAAGTGCAGAGATTTTATGAATCATTATATGCTGAATCTGTAGTAGATGACTGTGAGATTAGAATTTAGAAATGATATCCTGTATAAACGAAACAGACGCAGAAAAATTAGAGGGAGGGAAATAACGTTAGAAGAAGCTACGTATGTTCTGAGTAAAATGAAAATAATAAAAGTCCCGGCACAGACGGCTTTAGTGCAGAATTTTTTAAAGTATTTTTGGAAGAAATTAGGTGGATTTGTTGTAAGAGCACTTTAAAGCGAGTTTCAGAAAAGGAAGCATCTTGTGTACAAGAGAAGGAATTATAAAATTTATCCTAAAGGTGATAAACCAAGGCAATACATAAAAAACTGGGGACCTATCCACTTTAAAAGTGATTATAAAATAGGAACGTCCCGTATAGCAAATCGGTTAAAGCAAGTTCTACCAAATATAATTGATGAAAATCAAACAGGGTTTATCAGAAATAGATTATTGGGGATAATTTAAGATTGATATATGATTATAGTTATCTAGACAAAATAATTTTACCCCCATTGCTTCTGAATATAAAATTTTGAAAAGGCTTTCGATTCGATAAACTGGAACTTTATGTTTAAAAAACTGAAAGCATTTGGTTTTCAAAATGATATATTAGATGGGTAGGTACGTTTTTATAAAAATATTAATCATGTGTAATTTTTAAATGGTCAGGTTTCGGATTTTTTAAATTAAAAAGGGCTGCAGACAAGGGACCCTCTGTCTCCTTATATAATTGTATTATGCGTAAAATATTGGTATTATGGTCAAGACAGAAATTTCCCCAAAATCCATGGGATCTCGTCAACAAAGTTGAACACAAGATTTCCGAAAGCTGATTGATACATAATTTTACTTGCGTGATAGGAGTTTTTTTGAAAACTGTATAGATGTTCTTTATAGGTTTGGTTCTGTGTCAGGCCTTCATATGAATGTAGGGAAAAAATAATGTCGTTTGGGTGGGAAGTGAGAAAAATTCTGAAATCCGTTATATGGAAACTTAGGTATGGAATGGAAATCCATCAAAAATTCCCAGTTTTAGGATGTGGGTTTACTAATGACCTGAAAGAATGTGTAGATATAAATTACTCGGAAAGACTAGCAGATGTCAAAAACTTATTCAAAATAGGGTAAACGACAGTTAACACCCCTTGGTAGGGTAGCAATATTAAAATCTCTTATCCTCTCAAAGTTGACACACTCTGGTATATACCAAAACCCCCCAGACATATTTTTCAAACATGTCAACGGCTTGTTATAAAATTTTTTTGGAATAAGAAACCAGATAAATTAACCGAAAAACTGCACATAAAAGTATAAAGATGGCGGGATTGGTCTTCCTGAACTAAAAACTTTTTTTTTATCTCTGAAACTGTCCGGATAGTAAAGCTGAGATGTCAAAATCACAGATGGCGAAATATTCTGTTGTTTAACTTTTCCCAAGTGGGCGCTTATGAAAAAATGGTCCGAATTCGTTTCCAAAATTTACTAAGTATAATCAGTTTTTGGGGTGAAGTTCTTGATGCGTATAAAGTTTTTTATTACAAGTGTTCCCCCAAAATCCAAGAACTTCTTGCCGAACCATTTTGCCATAATAAGCGATTTCAAAAACGGAAGAAGTGCATTGTATCGAAAAAACTAAGCAGCAAAGGTAAACAACTGTCTCGCCCATTTTTTTGATGACAAAGGAAGTTTTTGCCGCATGCAAATTTTACAGAAAAAAAATAATGTAAATATTGATTTTGTCACTTTTGCTGGCTTTAAATCGACTATAATGGACTATATAAAAACGTTTTGGTATCACTATAAAAAACGACAAGTACATAAACTCATCATTGTGCTTTAAAAAATCTTTTCGCTATAAATAAAGGTCCAAGTTGTATATGATATCATCATTGCGAATAATCCTAAGCCAAAATGTTGTGATAAATGGGGCATGAAATTGTTGATTCAAAATGATTGGAAATCCCGTTTTTTGCACGCGCATAAGAACGTGAAAGTAAGGCTGCAGTGGTTTCAAAATGAAAATATTACACAGGGTTTATGCACAAAAGTTGTTTTAAAGGGGATTGGAATTGTTGAAAGTAATAACTGTATTTTTGCAGCACATCCAAAGATAGCATTGGGCCATATGTTTTTGGGAAAAAATCACCAATGTACAAGTTTTTTTGGAATGCTCTCATTTGGCTTAATGAAAGAAAAATGTTTGAATGCTGAAAAAAGTCCTTTTGACAGAAGTACCCCGTACTATTTGGCTATGACAATACGATTGTGGGTGACACCGTCTTTTACTTTATAATTTTTTTCGAAGTTATATAGTTTGTAAAATAAACAACACCCTGCCACAAATACAAGTATTATAAACAAATTAAAATTTGATACAAAATTGAGGGAAAATATTGCATATTTGAAAATTTAAACCATGCAGATTTTTTGACCGAAGGCTGGCATACAGACCATTGATGGATACTGTTTTAAAATTATACCCTTTTCCTTTCTTTTCTTTCAAAAACAAGTTGCACTAATAGATTTAAAAGTGTAAGATGAAGTGTGTAAATGAACACTTTTTTGTGCATTTTTAGAGGCCCGATTTCAATATTTTGCCAAACATAAGTGTGAAAAACCCTGGGCAGCATGATTTTCTTTAAAACATCCACCTCTCCTCTCTCTTTTCCTCTCTCTCTCTACTCTCTCTCTCTCTTCTCTCTCTCTTCTCTCTCTCTCTCCCCTTTTTCTCCTCCCTTCTCTCTCTGTCGTATTAGATAATGTTTGCATGAATTTGTGAATTCACATTGTTTGGGGGGGATTTCCCTTTTTTTATTTATTTCTTTTGTAACACATTGTCATCCTTGTATAAATAATGTTGGAATGCAAATTAAAAAAAGGTAAAAAAAAAAAAAAAAAAAAAAAGTAGCCGCGTGGAGAAGTGCACACGACCATTACTAAAGTAGCCGGTGGAGAAATGCACACGACCACTACTAAAGTAGCCGCGTGGGGAAGTGTACACGCCATTACTAAGTAGCCGCGTGGAGAAATGTACACTATCATTCTAAAGTAGCCCCGTGGAGAAATGTACACGACCCTTACCAAAGTACCCGCATGGAGAAGTGCACACTACCATTACCAAAGTACCTGCAATGGAGAAGTGCACACTACATTACCAAAGTACCTGCATGAGAAGTGGACACAAACCCTTACAAAAATAGCCGCGTGGGAAGTGTACACTACCATTACCAAAGAAACCCGCATGGAGAAGTGCACAGTACCATTACCAAAGTACTGCATGGAGAAGTGCACACTACCATTACCAAAGACCTGCATGGAGAAGTGCACAGACCATTACCAAGTACCTGCATGGAGAAGTGCACACTACCATTACTAAAGTAGCCGCGTGGAGAAGTGTACACTACCATTAAACCAAAGTACCTGCATGGAGAAGTGCACACTACCATTACTAAAGTAGCCGCGTGGAGAAGTGTACACTACCATTACCAAAGTACCTGCATGGAGAAGTGCACACGACCATTACCAAAGTACCTGCATGGAGAAGTACACACTACCATTACTAAAGTAGCCGCGTGGAGAAGTGTACACTACCATTACTAAAGTACCTGCATAGAGAAGTGTACACTACCATTACCAAAGTACCTGCATTGAGAAGTGTACACTACCATTACCAAAGTACCTGCATGGAGAAGTGCACACTACCATTACTAAAGTACCTGCATGGAGAAGCGTACACTACCATTACTAAAGTACCTGCATGGAGAAGTACACACTAAGTACACGCCGTACACGGCTCCAATGTGATGGGTGTGGTTCGGGTATGATGATGACTGGCTGACTGATCCACTCAGTGAACTGGTTTAACTTGAATACTATACTGGACTGCAGAATACTGGACTGCAGAATACTGGACTGCAGAATACTGGACTGCAGAATACTGGACTGGACTGCAGAATACTGGACTGCAGAATACTGGACTGCAGAATACTGGACTGCAGAATACTGGACTGGACTGCAGAATACTGGACTGCAGAATACTGGATTGCAGAATACTGGACTGCAGAATACATGACCGCAGAATACATGACTGCAGAATACTTGACTGCAGAATACTTGACCGCAGAATACTTGACTGCAGACTACTCGACTGCAGAATACTCGACTGCAGAATACTTGACTGCAGAATACATGACCGCAGAATACTTGACTGCAGAATACTTGACTGATTCTGCAGAATACTTGACTGCAAAACCAATGTTAGATTTCTCTGGGTATTTAAGCGTGGTTTGTTTTCTGAGGCACTCCATTAATTTTAGTTAAGGCATTGGGTTATTTTTTTCCTAGGCATTTGATTTATTATACACAAAATGATTCAGGGTCTTTTTTTCCTGCAAGTGTTAACTATAAATATTTTCCGAATTTTGCAGACAGTTTTTTGTTTTTGAAAGTTTGAAAAGAGAAATTTGAACACATAGTTCCGCCATCACCACCACTGACTGCTAACGCTCACACACCTTCTTCCTTTAAACTGAACAAATGTAGCTGCAGCTTTTCTTCTTCACATTCGTGATTCAAACACAGACACAACTGTTTTACAACATACATGCGGAGGTGCACGCGCAGAAGCATCCTCGCACGCTTACACACACACACACACACACACACACACACACACACACACACACACACACACACACACACACACACTTAAGCGTCTTCCTGTCGTCCAGGTGTGTGCTGCTGGTCCGGGTGTGGCTGTGTGCGGATTTAATGACGAACTGGCCGTGAAATTCCAACCCGCTGTGACCCCCTGTCAAAACAAACCCAACTCTAACCAACGCAAGAGTAAGCCAGGAAGAAAGGGTGGGATGGCAGGGATGAGACGAGGGTGGGATGGCAGGGATGAGAGGAGGGTGGGATGGCAGGGATGAAGAGAGGGTGGGATGGCAGGGATGAGAGGAGGAGGGTGGGATGGCAGGGATGAGAGGAGGGTGGGATGGCAGGGATGAAGGAGGAGGGTGGGATGGCAGGGATGAGAGGAGGGTGGGATGGCAGGGATGAAGAGAGGAGAGGGTGGGATGGCAGGGATGAGAGGAGGGGTGGAGGATGGGAGGGGATGGGGATGGAGGAGGGTGGGATGGCAGGGATGAGAGGAGGGTGGGATGGCAGGGATGAGAGAGGTGATGCAGGATGAGAGGAGGGGGGATGGCAGGGATGAGAGGAGGGTGGGATGGCAGGGATGAGAGGAGGGTGGATGGCAGGGATGAGAGGAGGTGGGATGGCAGGGATGAGAGGAGGGTGGGATGGCAGGGATGAGAGGAGGGTGGGATGGCAGGGATGAGAGGAGGGGGATGGCAGGTGAGGAGAGGGTGGGATGGCAGGGATGAAGGAGTGGGATGGCAGGGATGAGAGGAGGGGGGTGGGATGGCAGGGATGAGAGGAGGGGTGGGATGGCAGGGATGAAGAGGAGGGGATGGCGGGATGAGAGAGATGGCAGGGATGAGGAGGTGATGGAGGGATGGAGGAGTGGAGCAGGGATGAGAGGAGGTGGGATGGCAGGGATGAGAGGAGGGTGGGATGGCAGGGATGAGAGGAGGGTGGGATGGCAGGATGAGAGAGAGGTGGATGGCAGGGATAGAGGAGGTGGATGGCAGGGATGAGAGGAGGAGGGGGATGGCAGGGATGAGAGGAGGGTGGGATGGCAGGGATGAGAGGAGGGTGGGATGGCAGGGATGAGAGGAGGAGGGTGGGATGGCAGGGATGAGAGGAGGGAGGGTGGGAATGAGAGGGATGGATGCAGGGAGAGAGGTGGGATGGCAGATGAGAGGAGGGAGCAGGGATGAGGAGGAGGGTGGGATGGCAGGGATGAGAGGAGGGTGGATGGCAGGGATGAGGGAGGTGGGATGGCAGGGATGAAGAGGAGGGTGGGATGGCAGGGATAAAGAGGGGATGGCAGGATGAAGAGGGTGGGATGGCAGGATAGAGTGAGTGCAGGATAAGAGGGTGGGATGGCAGGGATGAGAGGAGGGTGGGATGGCAGGGATGAGAGGAGGGTGGGATGGCAGGGATGAGGAGGTGGATGCAGGGATGAGAGGAGGGGGATGGCAGGGATGAGAAGGGAAGGAGGAGGGTGGGATGGCAGGATGAAGGAGGGTGGATGCAGGATGAGAGGAGGGGTGGGATGGCAGGATGAGAGGAGGTGGGAGGGCAGGATGAGAGGAGGTGGGATGGCAGGGATGAGAGGAGGTGGGATGCAGGATGAGAGGAGGGTGGGATGGCAGGGATGAGAGGAGGGGTGGGATGGCAGGGATGAGAGGAGGAGGTGGGATGGCAGGGATGAGAGGAGGGTGGGATGGCAGGGATGAAGGAGGAGGGTGGGATGGCAGGGATGAGAGGAGGGTGGGATGGCAGGGATGGGAGGAGGTGGATGGCAGGATGAGAGGAGGGTGGGATGGCAGGGATGAGAGGAGGGTGGGATGGCAGGGATGAAGGGGAGGGTGGGATGGCAGGGATGAGAGGAGGGTGGGATGGCAGGGATGAGAGGAGGAGGGTGGGATGGCAGGGATGAGAGGAGGAGGGTGGGATGGCAGGGATGAGAGAGGAGGTGGGATGGCAGGGATGAGAGGAGGGTGGGATGGCAGGGATGAGAGGAGGGTGGGATGGCAGGATGAAAGGAGGAGGGTGGATGGCAGGATGAGAGGAGGGTGGGATGGCAGGGATGAAAGGAGGAGGGTGGGATGGCAGGGATGAGAGGAGGTGGGATGGCAGGGATGAGAGGAGGAGGGGGATGGCAGGGATGAAAGAGGAGGGGATGGCGGATGAGGGGTGGATCAGGGATGAAAGGAGGAGGGTGGGATGGCAGGGATGAGAGGAGGGTGGGATGGCAGGGATGAGAGGAGGTGGATGGCAGGGATGAGAGAGGGTGGGATGGCAGGGATGAAAGGAGGAGGGTGGGATGGCAGGGATGAGAGGAGGGTGGATGGCAGGGATGAAAGAGGAGGTGGGATGGCAGGGATGAGAGGAGGGTGGGATGGCAGGGATGAAAGGAGGAGGGTGATGGCGGATGGAGGAGGTGGATGCAGGATGAAGGAGGAGGGTGGGATGGCAGGGATGAGAGGAGAGGTGGGATGGCAGGGATGAAAGGAGGGGTGGGATGGCAGGGATGAGAGGAGGGTGGGATGGCAGGGATGAAAGGAGGAGGGTGGGATGGCAGGGATGAGAGGAGGAGGGTGGGATGGCAGGGATGAGAGGAGGAGGGTGGGATGGCAGGGATGAAGGAGGGTGGATGGCAGATAAGGGTGATGGCAGGGATGAAGGAGGAGGGTGGGATGGCAGGGATGAGAGGAGGGTGGGATGGCAGGGAAGGAGAGGTGATGCAGGATAGAGGAGGTGGGATGGCAGGGATGAGAGGAGGAGGGTGGGATGCAGGAAGTGGGGAAAGTGGAGGCAGGATGAGAGGAGGGGGGGATGGCAGGGATGGAGAAGGGGGGAGGCAGGGTGGGGAAGGGGGATGCAGGGATGAGAGGAGAGGGTGGGATGGCAGGGATGAGAGGAGGGTGGGATGGCAGGGATGAAAGGAGGAGGGTGGGATGGCAGGGATGAGAGGAGGGTGGGATGGCAGGGATGAAAGGAGGAGGGTGGGATGGCAGGGATGAGAGGAGGGCGGGATGGCAGGGATGAGAGGAGGAGGTGGGATGGCAGGGATGAGAGGAGGAGGGTGGGATGGCAGGGATGAGAGGAGGAGGGTGGGATGGCAGGGATGAGAGGAGGAGGGTGGGATGGCAGGGATGAGAGGAGGGTGGGATGGCAGGGATGAGAGGAGGAGGGTGGGATGGCAGGGATGAGAGGAGGAGGGTGGGATGGCAGGGATGAGAGGAGGGTGGGATGGCAGGGATGAGAGGAGGGTGGGATGGCAGGGATGAGAGGAGGAGAAAAAGGGGGCAGGGATGAGAGGAGGAGAAAAAGGGGCAGGGAAAGTTCAAGGGCATGGAAGAGTGACGAGGAGGTCGAAGAACGATCAAATAGGAGAAGATGGAAAAAAGAAAAAAAAAAAAAAAAAAAAAAGACGCCCATCTCCAGTAGTAGTTTCCTTGTTTGTTCAGTACTTCCTCGATTGCAATGGAAATAGAACAGAAGAGGACTTGGCCAGAGTGCCAGCATTCCTACGTCTGTCAACCCCCTCCCCCAACCCTCCTCTTCCGGGCTCCTTTCTTCCTTCCTACCTTCCCTTCTTTCTCCCTTCCTCTCACCATCCCTGCCTCCCTCCTCTCTCTCTCTCTCTCTCTCTCTCTCTCTCTCTCTCTCTCTCTCTCTCTCTCTCTCCTCTCTCTCTCTCTCTCTCTCTCTCTCGTTTCTCATTCTCAGCTTGGGGATTACCATTCATTCTGTGACTGAAACACAGGTAAGGTCTCACACAATGATCAGTTAGAAGTTCATGGCCGGCTGGACAAGATCTTGAGCATTCTCCCTAGCAGAGAGACTGCCGGTAGGTCAGCTTCCCCTCTCGTTTGTTCAACGAATGAAAGTCAACGGCTCTCCCGACCAGTCGCATGGTACCTGACAGAATTCGGTGAATCAAGACCGATATATATATATATTAAAAGGAAGAAACCCTGAGGAGAGCTTGACAAGAGAAGGGGCTCGGAGAAGAAATCCCCCTTCAAACGAGTGTTTCAATGCCGAACTCCTTGCATTCTAAGGGTGCCGGGCCGCATCCAAGTCATGACTCTTAGGTGGCCCTCTGCTCTCAGCTTTAATCCCCCTGGCGCTGCATGCAGGGATTCGAACCACCAGCAACTCTTGGGTGGGTTGCCGTTTTAAGGTATGGTCTTCTGAAACTGATCTCTTACCCACATCGTATGGGACACCTGTTACATGTTGGGTAATTCAAGCTCTGTGAACTTCATCTTGTTCCTCCTCCCCGTACTCGTTTCAGCCGCCTCTGTCATCGCCTTTAAGGTTCCGATCCTCCTCTCACCAGAAATAGCGAGTTGTTTCGTGAAATCACATGTTGATGAGCCTACAACCAACTCTCTTTGCTCCAGCCTTTACGTCGAGGACTTTGGCTCTTACCACAAGCAGCCGGCTAGGCTGGCATACTTCTCAGTCTTGTAGATGCGCGCTCGCTCCATTCTGGTTTCACGTGGCACGATGAGTTCAATCGGAATCATTTGTCTAGATAAGCGTGAATGGAGAACACAGTCCGTTCTGACGCCACTCTTTTTGTTGACCTCTGGATGGTCTTCCCATTCCGGAAGACCTTATGTGCACACCCAGTCATAGACCTTATGTGCACACCCAGTGATAGACCTTATGTGCACACCCAGTCATAGACCTTATGTGCACACCCAGTCACAGACCTTATGTGCACACCAGTCACAGACCTTATGTGCACACCCAGTCATAGACCTTATGTGCACACCAGTCATAGACCTTATGTGCACATCCAGTCATAGACCTTATGTGCACACCAGTCATAGACCTTATGTCCACACCGGGTCATCAGAAGTGGACAAGAATGAAGGCCGACATAAACATCAAGACATATCACTAAAAGAGACAGAGAGGAACAACGAAGGCGAGGTTGAAACGACCCAGTTTCCAGCTCAGCTTATTTCCGTTTAAAATCCACCTCATCCTGGACAGCAACAAAATCAATAGTGTCTTACGAGGACCGAGGTCAAAAAGGAAATATTGTCTAATTGTGTTCAGCCAATTTTATCACAGTTGTTATGATTATTACTATCATTATTATTGTTGTTGTTATTGTTATTATTATTGTTATTATTATCATCATTGTTATTATTATTATTATTATTGTAATTATTATTATTATTATTGTAATTATTATTATTATTATTGTTATCATCATTATTATTGCTACCATTATCCTCCCCCTCCTTCTTCTTCTTCTATGCAACAATGATAGTAACGTTCTCTGGTTGGTAGAAAGAACCGTGTGAATCTTTTACGTTCAGCTACCTTGGCTGTGACCGGTTCCACACTGACGGATAAAAACATATCGCGCATGCACACGAGTATGCACACACACACACACACACACACACACACACACACACACACACACACACACACACACACACACACACACACACACACAGACGCACACACACACACACACACACACACACACACACACACACACACACACACACACACACACACACACACGACGCACACACACACACACACACACACACACACACACACACACACACACACACACACACACACACACACACACACACACACACACACACACAGAGTTTCTGACAAACTACACTCGCTTCACCATCATAGACATTAGCAACGTGGCATTCAAAATCAATTTCACAGTAATTGTTTTTTGCTTGAACCTCACTGAGGAATGCACCGTCGGAAATGTGTAAAAAATGAGGCTATCATCACCCGTTCATGCATCACTTGCCCGCGCGCTTGTCGTGTGTGTGTGTGGTGTGTGTGTGTGTGTGTGTGTGTGTGTGTGTGTGTGTGTGTGTGTGTGTGTGTGTGTGTGCGTGCGCGCGTGTGTGTGTATTTGTGTGTGTGTGTGTGTGTGTGTGTGTGTGTGTGTGTGTGTGTGTGTGTGTGGCGTCTGTGTGTGTGTGTGTGTGTGTGTGTGTGTGTGTGTGTGTGTGTGTGTGTGTGTGTGTGTGTACGTACGCACGCGCGCGCACGCGTCTTTAATATTCACGTACAAGTACGTGTTATCGCGGAAAGCCAACAAGATCCTATTTATAATTCGCAGTCATACATGTCTATGTCATGTTTTGTTTTCCGCTAAAACTGTGCATGTTGGCATGCTGACATCTTGACCATTCTCAGCAAACAATGCAAGGGGTTCTTCTTCCCCAACCTGTGAATGACACTCAGCTGATTGGAGTTCTTTCTTCTTTCTCCCGTTCTTCCTTCTTTTCTTTCTTCTTTACTTCCGTCTTTTCTGTCCGTCTTCCTTCCTTCCCACCTTCCTTCCAATGAAGCAAATTTTCTTTGTCCTCACACCAGCTCAGTGTGAAGTTCAGACTTAAGTCGAAGACTTCTGGAAAGAGAGCTGGAACGTACATACGACTAACAAACAAACTCTGTTCAAATCCGTGCAAACCTAAGGGTTTTTACCACGGGCCACTGGTGGTCCTGAAGTAGAAACAGTTTTGTGCCGACTGCGGCGCACAGGTCTCTTGTTTTACACCCACCGATATCTTTTAACTTTCAAGAAGCTCCGTGCTGTATTTCATATTATAAAGCAATCACTAACAGCATGTTTTCATAGCGTTGGGACTTACATGATGTCAGACACCAACGCTTTACAGCAGACGCCATGAAAGCCTTGTTTAGAAATGTCCGCCCGAC
>CM031606.1:42007017-42022017 GCA_018398815.1 Conus ventricosus
CCTGCTTGTGTGTGTGTGTGTGTGTGTGTGTGTGTGTGTGTGTGTGTGTATGTGTGTGTGTGTGTGTGTGTGTGTGCGTGTGTGTATACCTTCGTGCGTGTGTACCTGCATGTGTGTGTGTGTGTGCGTGCGCGCGCGCGCGCGCGTGTGTGTGTATGAGAGAGAGAGAGAGAGAGAGAGAGAGAGAGAGAGAGAAATGGAAATGGAAATGGAAAATGGTTTATTCAGGTTAGGCCACAGCCCCTACTGAAGGGGGGAACTATTTACAATGGCACTTTAACGACAAGAAAAAGTATGGATACATCAACATAATAATGACAGATTCCAACATCTTTTGACAATAGAGTTCAACAGATACATGCTTCAATATTAACAATTCACATCCTTCAACTACAGTCGCACGCCTTTTAAATGCCTTATATAAATACATGCATACATTCTTCAGTATAATTTCATTACTGTTAGCCATCAATAAGGCTACGTTGAATAAACATGGATTTGCATAAAATTTTCCTGGAATATATTGTTGCCGAAGCTCACAGAGACTAGGCAACAAAACAAAACATGTACTTCATCTTCTTTTGCGTCATTACACAATGGGCATGCTACAAAATTAGTTGATACCTTATTATAACGGTCCCGATGTATTGCCATGTCTGTTACTCCGAATCTAAATTTTGTTAAATAACATCTATGTCTGTCGATGTCAATTAAAAGATACCTTTCGCAGCTCCTAGATGATTTGAAAGTTCTATATAAAGAAACCGGTCGCTGTCTTGGATATGTTCACTCCAGTTTTGCCACGACAATCAATAAGCCTCTGGCGAAATTCATCCAGAAATGCATTGACATTTTCAACCCCTTGATTTAGCCATACCATTCCAAAACCATTCTGAAATAATGTTTCTCGAATCCTTGAAACCCATGTATATTTACCGCGTGAGTCTAGCCACATCAACATCTCGTAAGCTTTCACCGGTAGTCTATTTCCATCCATACGTAATAACTTAAGCCAATATCTAATACACCGAACAGACGTATTTACATAAACAGGTAGCGTCCTGTTTCTCCGTACACTAAATCATTCGGCGTTTTAAGTTGCAACCCTAAAATTTTTTTTTAATGCAAATAAGTGAACCTTTTCAATACGAGCAACTGCTTTATCTAATCCCCATATTTCAGCACCGTACATGGCAATAGGTAGGACCTGATAATCAAAAATTTTCAAAAATACTGCAAATGAATTATTCTTAAGTGTGTACAACTTTTGCATAATACACAGCAAGGCGTTCTTTGCTCGGCTTGCAAGGTCTTCACAAGCAAAATACAAAACTAAGTCTCGTGGAGAAATATATACCAAGATACTTATAACAGTTGACAATCTTCATTTCCTCTCCATTAAGAAACCACCTTTCACTCGCAGCAAGATAACCACCTTTTTCTAAATACAACAACATTACTCTTTTTCATATTGACCTTAATTAAGCTGAAGTCTTGAAGATGCACTCCATAAACTATTCAGTTGTGTTTGAAGCCCAACTGGTGTTTCTGAAAGCAAGGCAATGTCATCTGCTAACAACAAAATAAACAATTCCATGAAATCAGGAGTCAATGTTGCACCGTGCCTTCCTTTCTCTATTATTTCCAGGGCCAGCTCGTTATAAATAAGGAGAAAAGTACAGGGCTGCATGCATCACCCTGTTTTACTCCTCTTGTGCGCATGATATAGTCAGTAAAACTAGCACCAGATCTTACTCTTGCTTTCACACTACTATACATACTATTAATACATTTGTAGAGTTTTCCTTGAATTCCATTCTTTGGAGTACTGGCCAGAGCAATGATCTTGATACAGAGTCAAAAGCTTTTTCGAAATCAATAAAGGCAACATATAATTTACGGTTCAGTGAAAATTGTTTCTGTATAAACGCCAAGAGTGTGAACATCTGATCAATAGTTGAGTAGCCTTTCTTAAACCCTGCTTGATGTTCACCTGTGATGTCATTTTGCCGTACCCATTCTTGTAACCTGCAATTGATTATCGAACTAAAATACCTTACAACTGATGTCACCTAACGATATACCTCTATAATTGCCAGGGACATCATGTCACTGAGAGAGAGAGAGAGAGAGAGAGAGAGAGAGAGAGAGAGAGAGAGAGAGAGAGAGAGAGAGACGCAGGCTGGCAGACAGACAGACAGACAGAATCAGTGTCACTGAATTGTGATCAGAAAGGAAGCTGTCCCAATATATTCAAACAAGGGCCACAGTGCACTTTACTGAGCTTGTACTTTGGGTAAGATTACACAGAAATGGAAACGTGATCCTTAAATTAAACCCTAATTTCTGTTGTGTTCATTGTGGAAGGTTCTTGTTGCGAAGGTTTCAGTTTCTTCTGGGAGGTGTAAGCGCATACGCACTGGTCCATATTCGGTACACCACATCTGCTTAATTAACTGCGAGACCAGTGTGCAGGATTTACCGCTGGTGAATACAGAAATTGATAGCAAAGATAAGAGGATTTAAAACAAAGAGTCTCAAGGATACGACTAACCACATGTCCGACCTGCTCATTATCCCGAAGCGCTGGTCAGACCTACCTAACATTGTCCATGCCACGATTATAGTTTTGTGTGCGCGCGCGAGTGTGCGTGCGTGCGTGTGTGTGTGTGTGTGTGTGTGTGTGCGTGCGTGTGTGTGCGTGTATGTGCGTGCGTGCGTGCGAGTGTGCGTGTGTTTGTGCGCGCGTGCGTGTGTGTGTATGTGTCTGTGTGAGTATGTGCGTGCGTGCGTGCGTGCGCGCGCGCGCGCGTGTGTGTGCGAGTGTGTGCGTGCGTGCATGCGTGTGTGTGCGTGCGTGCGTGTATGTGTGTGTGCGTTTTGCGCGCGCGTGCGTGCACACGACATTCTTACGTAAGCACTTTGTCAGGTTTGACAGAGGGCTTGTCATGACATTCTTACGTAAGCACTTTGTCAGGTTTGAGTCACTATTAGTCATACGGAGCTACCAGTCTGTTGGTGTGCTAGTCACTATTAGTCATACGGAGCTACAGTCCGTTGGTGTGCTAGTCACTATTAGTCATACGGAGCTACCAGTCTGTTGGTGTGCTAGTCACTATTAGTCATACGGAGCTACCAGTCTGCCATGTCTGGCGGTGTGCTAGTCACTATTAGTCATACGGAGCTACCAGTCTGCCATGTCTGGCGGTGTGCTAGTCACTATTAGTCATACGGAGCTACCAGTCTGCCATGCCTGGCGGTGTGCTAGTCACTATTAGTCATACGGAGCTACCAGTCTGCCATGTCTGGCGGTGTGCTAGTCACTATTAGTCATACGGAGCTACCAGTCTGCCATGTCTGGCGTGTGCCAGTCATTATTAGTCATGGCAGCCTTACCTCTGTTGTATGGTCTATCCATGGGCTTGTCTCAGTCCGGGCAGTCTTTTCTCTGCTGTATCTGTCATGATATCTATCAGAAAGTTTATCTGCTTTAGTCAGGACAGTCTTATTGCTGCTTTATACGTCATTATGTATTTTAGTAGAGCTCTCATGATAAGCATTGATGTGTTGATGATCCAGTGATTGCAGCGTCTGCAAATATGTCTCTCACCGGGTTTATCGTCATTAGTCATGACAAACTCACCTCTCTGCCTGCCTATTTGTTTTTCTATTCGTCTCTCTCTCTCTCTCTCTCTCTCTCTCTCTCTCCTCTCTCTCTGTATGTGTGTCTCTCTCTTCCTCTCTCTCTCACTTTCTCTGCTTGCCACTATTTAAAAAAAATCAAATCTTAATCAGACAAGTTGAGAAATTGCAGATGCGCCAAAAGAAGACAGTGCTCAGAGATTTTAACTCATAAGGGACACACACCTGTAGGACACAGAAATACATATACATAGTATTCGTTATAAGTTACAACAATATCAGTGAAAACAGAAGATGATAAAAACAAAAAGTAAATGAAAAACAGCTGACTTACTATGCAAATGGTAAACAATTATATAGCAATTTAATTAAACATACAGATATATGAAGACGTTTTTTTTCTGGACAATTCAGTTACATCAGATAGAAGCAAATGAAGGTGAGATTATACTATGATTTTTTTTTCTGGATAACTCAATTACATCAGATAGAAGCAAATGAAGGCGAGATTATACTATGATTAGAGGGACTAAATGGCTTACAGATGTCTACTTTGGGCCTGAAACATATTGTCCACTTGTAAACCACCGATTTTTAAAAAAAATTATTCATCACATACATATGAATTCAGTGTTTTTTGTTTAAATCAACTTTTTAAAAAAGCTTTAAAAGGAGTCCACTTGGTAACAAAATCAATATATACCAAATTTTTGCGCGCGATGTACTCTTCTTATTAACAAAGGCTTGTACAGTAGGCATATTTCCGTTTGATTTACAGTGGTACAAGTATTCTTTAGCAGATATCAAAATGAAATAAAAGATCTGATCAATGATTATATTTTCATCAGAACCAAGAATAGCCAGTGGTTCTTAATTTGTAAATTGGACACATTGTGACATTTTTCATTCATTGCATTCATCAAAGATTTTTCGACAGTGCCTGCTTGCCACTATCAGTCATAACAATTTTACGTTTTCCTTCGTTTTCCTGAAACCCCGTTTGCTCGAACAAACAACTCTTTTTCCATTCTTCATTTGTGACCCGCTTCCTTAGAGATACGAAAGACATGGCGGACCAAAATGGCAACACACAAACTCACACATAGGCTCTCTCTCTCTGTCTCACTCACACACACACATACATACATACACAAACACACACACACTCAGACGAGCGGCCGATTGCTTCCTTCACTCTCACTTCTCCTCTTCCTTGAACTTCCCTAACCTTACTACTGAAGCAAGACGCTGACGTCTTTGGGTTTATACTGCTAGACTACATACGGTCCATACAGTGCGTTGATCCCTTGTGGACACCACAAAGCTCCTTCCTTCACGACTGTCTCGAATCAATGAAGGGACGACACCGGCTTAGCTGATGCGCATATGTAGTTCTCGCTCTCCGTCTCTCTTTGTCTGTCTGTCTGTGCGTGCGTGCGTGCGTACGTGTGTGTGTGTGTTTTGTGTGTGTGTGTGTGTGTGTGTGTGTGTTTATATTACCACAGGTGTGGCTCGTAACACCCATCAGATTTTCTTCTTTACATTAGGCGACTACTTGGGTATGGTGGTGGTGGTGGTAATGTTCCATTTTACCATCGTTTTGGCTACCTAACCGAGTTTTAGGCAGCCATCCCACGATGACTGGCTACATACTGTGTGACTGACTACCAACAAGGTGACAGGCCACTACACCTTTTTTGTGAATGGCTACTTTTGATTAATGTGACATGCTACTCCATGTTGACAGTCTGCTTAAAATGTTGCCATCACTACGTCTACTTAACGCAACATGCTACCCGATGTGCACTAGCCATTTTAGTATCCAGCACCACGGCTACTTAAATCCAGCACAACAGCATATTCAGTAACTAAGGGATATTTGCACTGTGACATTGCGTAAGGGGTACTGGCAATTTGGCATTGCTGTTACCACAGTGCGTTATATATCAAAACACTCACAGAATCCGTTTCATTTCGCTTGTCCGATTCCTGTGCTTTCCCAAAGAAATCTGCCGTTTCAGAGACTCGGTTTACACACTGCTTGTCAGTGATCTCAACATTGTCGGTTTGTGACAGCAAGGAGAATGACCGGATGGGAAACAAAAACTGAGGGAATGTAGTAAATGGGCTGGTTCTCAATGACAGGGTAAGAGTGATGGAATGATGGTCTGGACAGAGAGAGTAATAGTTGACGATTGTTTCAAAGATATGGCAAGATGTTTTTAAAAGTTAGGAACTCAAACTTACATGGTGCCAAGGTTTTCTACCTGCATCTGAATTTCTGCGTTGGTCTTGCCTTCTGGTCGTTCTCGACAGTGCCTTCCAAGTTCTGGAGCGATGGCAATGCGGTAGAGGTCTTTGAAGTGGTCTGGGTACTTTTCCCATTCCTTCGTTCCTTTGAGTTCTGCTAAATGGCACTCAAGCTGCATATTGTCTTCTGCCTGTCCCATCCATGATTTTCCACGTCCTAAGCGAGTGCCTTTCATCTCCTTGACCGCCGCATGTAGTGGGGTTTGGGGATTTTCAAGTGCTCTGACATATGCCTTCACCTGCGCTAGCTTGCGTCTTGCCTGCGTTGAAGGAGAGTCAAGCAGGTATGGCATAGTTTCAACCGGTGTATTCTTCGTGGTTCCCGAGATGAATCTTATTGCTTCATTTTGAATTCTTTCTAATTTAAGAAGAATGCTCTTGGACAGTGTTGTAAGCCTAAGTGTAGTAAATATTGTAAGCCTCAAGTGTTGTAAACCTCAAGTCTGACAATGGAGGCAGACGCAGCGACACAAGCATTCCTCTGGCTCTCGTCGAAGTAGGTTTATGGAGTCAGCCAGTATAATGGTTTGTTGTAATCCTAAACGTGTCTGTGGATAAGTAAAGGGTAGAATTGGAAGCCCTGCTTGGCATGAGTAATGTGCAACCTTCCTTTGGACAGTCTCATATGGATGAACTGCCCTGGACATGCAAGAGTTAAAAGAAATGGGAGAGCAGACACACTGGCTGGCAAGGCAGCGATAAGAACTGGATTACAGCTCGGCCGATCTAACGTGAAAAAAAATCTTAAGAATCACCAAAACAAACAAGAGCGAAGCCACTATACCATACACCATCTTTCAGATCTGAACATCAAGAGAGGAAGTGGCCGCACATACAGACTGAAAGGAAGAGTATGGAACGTCACCAACAGAACAAACGTTAGAATCATCTCAAGGCTAACACTGCGAAGATTCCTAGAGATTGGGACAGACTCATACTGGACCTTTCCAACAACAGACACAAACGATGAAACACATGTCAACTGAGATAAGACTTTAAATCTCTTAGGGACCCCAGTCTATATACTGTAGACGTGTGCACTGATGGATGTGCATCGGTGGAGCGATGCAGGTGTGCAAGGTGGAGAGTCCACAGACATGAGTGTGCATGCGTTGGTGCGGTGTGTGTGTGTGTGTGCGTGTGTGAGGGGGACGGGTTGTTAGTTGTTTTGTGTGTGTGTGTGTGTGTGTGTGTGTGTGTGTGTGTGTGTGTGTGTGTGCGTGCGTGCGTGCGTGTGCGCGTGTGTGTGTAGGGGGTTTGCCGTTGTTATTGTTCTTGTTACTGGTCATCTTCTGAACATTTATTCCCACAATCAAAGGCGAACGCACCCTCACACTCACGCTAAAGCTTACACACATACACATGCGTTCATGTACACACACACACACACACATTGCGCACATACACGCACACACATGTTTAGACGCCCATATACACAGGCAAGCACACATACAGACATATATGTCTGTGCAGATGCACACACACACACACACACACACACAAGCGCGCACGCACGTGCACACACACACACAGGCAAGCAAGCGCGCACACACTCACGCACACAAAGGCCCGCACATACATTCGCGCACCGCATAGACTGGCATACACACACAAGGGCCCGTGCCCACACACCCATGCACACTCACCACACAAACACATATGTTGATAATGGCACAGCCAGGTAAGGTAGGTTACTCAAGGTCTGAGGTCCATGCACAAATCCATTCCCTCTCTCCTCCCCCCCCCCCTCCTCCAGATTCGCTTATCCATTACGCCCACACCTGTGCATCAACACCCCCCTCACCCACCCACCTCCCCCCATCCATTTCTTATGCTGTATCTGCTGCACCCCACCACCTCCAGTTCGCCCATTTACGTCATACCCTTCATCCGATCCGCTCGGCCCAAGACACCCACCATGTCATGCCCTTCATCCACGCCCGCTCTGCCCCAGTACGCCCACCATGTCACGCCCTTCATCTGCACCCCTCTAACCAATATGCCCACCATGTCATGCCCTTCATCCGCCCCCTCTGCCCCCAAATACCAACCAACGTCACGCCTTATTTAGCGCCTTCTCTGCCCAATGCGCCCACCATGTCACGCCCTTCATTGTGCCCTCTCTGCCCACCCTTGTCACGCATGCCCTGCGTCCTTACCCCGTCTGCCTCAACTATGCCCACCAACATCACGCCCTGCATCCATGCCCCCTCTACACCAACACGTCCACCCACGTGACGCCTTGCATCCATGTCCCCTCTGCCCTAATACGTCCACCCACGTGACGCCTTTCATCCGCCCCCTCTGTCCCACTACGCCGACCTACGTCATGCCCTCCATCTACCCCCTCTGCCCGAATACACCCTAACATTTAACGCCCTTCATCCACCCCTTCTGCCCCAATACTCCCCACCACGTCACGCCCGTCATTCACGCCCTCTCTGCCCCGAATACGCCAATCCACGTCACACCCTTCATACCCCACTCCCGCGCCCGTCATAGTCCCAACCATGCCACGCTCTAAATCGATATACCCCCCCCCCCCCCTCCTTCGCTGTACCCCAACCAATATCATTAGCTGAAATGTGCACCCCCTTTCCACCACCCACGTGAAGCCCCAAAATCTGCATTCCCTGTCCTCCCACCCATGTCATACTCTGCATCCACGCCCCCTGCATCCCCACCGACGTCACGCCCTGCATTCACGCCCTCCCTCCCCTAACCCAGGTCATGCCCTGCATGTGCACTTCCCCTACCCCTTTCCCTCCACCCATGCCACGCCCTGCATCCACGCCCTCCCTCCCCTAACCCAGGTCATGCCTTGCATGTGCACCTCCCCTACCCCCTTCCCTCCACCCATGCCACGCCCTGCATCCGCGACTGCCATACCATCACCATTGTCATTATGCCGATCCACGTCCTCCATACCAACCACCACGTTGTACACTGCATCCGCGACCACGTCCTTCATACCAACCACCATGTTGTACACTGCATCCGCGACCACGTCCTCCATACCAACCACCACGTTGTACACTGCATCCGCGACCACGTCCTTCATGCCAACCACCACGTTGTACACTGCATCCGCGACCACGTCCTTCATGCCAACCACCACGTTGTACACTGCATCCGCGACCCCCTTACCCCCATCCACGTCACACCCTGCATCCACGTCCTCCCCCCCCCCCCCCCCCACGTCATACCCTGCATTTGCTCCTCCCCACTGCCTTTCCATGTATGGCGCGCCCTACGTATGTGCCTCTCCTCCCCTGTCCGTTCGCCCATCCATGTCACATCATGCATCCGTGCTATCCCCCCCCCCCCCCCCCCCCCGTATACACCCACCTATGTCACGCCCTGCATACACACTCCCTCCAACTATCATGCCCAACCGTATGTATCCACGCTGCTGCTCCCCAGTCCCCCCCCCCCCCTGCTCCTTACACTCATCCATCCCCCCCCCCCCCCCCCAGTTCGTCTGGCCATGTCACATCTTGCATCCGCGCCCACCCATGTCCCGCCCTGCATCTGTTCCCCCTCTGTCCCAATACATCCACCCATACGAGTCCTCGCGTTCGCGCCCCACTGCCCCAGTACACCCAGCATGCCTCGAAGGTCGTGACATGGTGGGCTTGTTGACGCAGAGGGAGAGCAGATGACGATCGTAACATCGGTTTCTCATTGGGGCAAAGCGGGCGTGGACGAATGTCATCCCCAGCCCCTCCTCCACCCCAATACCCCCACCATGTCGTCACGCCCTTCATCCGCCCCTCCACCCCCAATGCCCCCACCATGTCACGCCCTTCATCCCCGGCCCCTCCTCCACCCCAATACCCCCACCATGTCGTCACGCCCGTCATCCGCCCCTCCACCCCAATGCCCCCACCATGTCACGCCCTTCATCCCCCTCCTCCACCCCAATGCCCCCACCATGTCACGCCCTTCATCCCCCTCCTCCACCCCAATACCCCCACCATGTCACGCCCTTCATCCCACTCCTCGACCCCAATACCCCCACCATGTCACGTCCTTCATCCCCAGCCCCTCCTCCACCCCAATACCCCCACCATGTCACGCCCTTCATCCCCCTCCTCAACCCCAATACCCCCACCATGTCTCGCCCTTCACCCCCCTCCTCCACCCCAATATACCCACCATGTCACGCCCTTCATCCCCCTACTCCTTACATTACACACACCCCCTTTCCCCACCCACGTCAAGCCCTGAAATCTGCACTCCCTGTACCCCACCCTGGTTACGCCTTACATTAACCCCCCCCCCCCCCCCTTTCCCCACCCATGTCAAGCCCTGAAATTTGCACTCCCTGTACCCCACCCATGTTACGCCTTACATTTACACCATCCCCCTTTCCCCACCCATGTTAAGCCCTGAAATCTGCACTCCCTGTATTCCCACCCATGTTACGCCTTATATCTCCACCCACCCCCCCACTTCCCCCACCCATGTCACGCCTTACATCTCCAGCTCCCTCCCCCCACCCCACTTCCCCCATCCATGTCACGCCTTACATCTCCAGCCCCTCACTTTCCCCATCCATATTACGCCTAATATCTCCACCCACCCCCCACTTCCCCCACCCATGTCACGCCTTACATCTCCACCCCCCCCCCTACTTCCCCCATCCATGTCACGCCTTACATCTCCAGCCCCTCACTTTCCCCATCCATGTTACGCCTTCCATCTCCAGCCTCCCCCCCTTTCCCCATCCATGTTACGCCTTCCATCTCCAGCCCCCCCCCCCCCCCCCCCCGCCCCACTTTCCTCATCCAAGTTGCGCCTTACATCTCTAGCCCCCCACCCCCACCCCATGTTACGCCTTCCATCTCCAGTCTCCCCCCTCCCACTTCTTCCATCCATGTCACGCCTTACATCTCCACCCCCCCCCCCCCACTTCCCCTATCCATGTCACGCCTTACATCCCCCCCCATCCATGTCACGCCTTACATCCCCCCATCCAAGTCACGCCTTACATCTCCAGCCCCCCCCCCCCCCCACTTCCCCATCCATGTCACGCCTTACATCTCCAGCCCCCCCCCCCCCCACTTCCCCATCCAAGTCACGCCTTACATCTCCAGCCCCCCCCCCCACTTCCCCATCCATGTCACGCCTTACATCTCCAGCCCCACCCCACCCCCACCCATGTCACGCCTTACCTCCCCCCCATCCATGTCACGCCTTACATCCCCCCACCCATGTCACGCCTTACATCCCCCCCATCCATGTCACGCCTTACATCCCCCCCATCCATGTCACGCCTTACATCCCCCCCACCCATGTCACGCCTTACATCCCCCCGACCCATGTCACGCCTTACATCCCCCCCCATCCATGTCACGCCTTACATCCCCCCCACCCCCCACTTTCCCCATCCATGTCACGCCTTACATCTCCAGCCCTCCCCCCCCTCCATGTCATGCCTTACATCTCCCCCCCTCCATCCATGTCACGCTTACATCCCCCCCCCCCTACTTTCCCCATCCATGTCACGCCTTACATCCTCCCCCCCCCCACTTCACCCATCCATGTCACGCCTTACATCTCCAGCCCCCCCCCCCCCCCCCCACTTTCCCCATCCATGTCACGCCTTGCATCTCCAGCCCCCCCACCCCACTTCCCCCATCCATGTCACGCCTTACATCTCCAGCCCCCCCCCCCTCACTTCCCCCATCCATGTCACGCCTTACATCTCCAGCCCCCCCCCCCCCCCCCATTCCCCCATCCATGTCACGCCTTACATCTCCACCCCCCACACATCCATGTTACACCTTGCATCTCCACCCCCCACTTCTCCCACCCATGTTACACCCTGCATTTTCACTCCCTGTACCCCCACCCATGTTACGCCTTATATCTCCACCCCCACTTTCCCCACCCATGTTACGCCTTACATCTCCACCCCCACTTTCCCCACCCATGTTACGCCTTACATCTCCACCCCCCACCCATGTTACGCTTTACATCTCCACCTCCCCCCCTCCCCAACATTACACCCTGCGTTCGCGCTCCCTGTACCCCCACCCATGTTACGCCGTGCGTCTCCTCCTCCTTCCCGTCACCTTATCCATGTCACGCCCAGCAACCGCGACCGCCGTACCCCCACCTAGCTATGTTACACGCTGGTTCCCCGTTCTTAAAACCCGCAACCATGCAGTACGCTGCATCCTCGACCCCAGTACCCATGGCATACCCTGCATTCGCGTCCCACGTATCCCCACACACGTCATACCCCGTCTTCGCTTCTCCCCACCCCACTTCCACGTACGACCATCCTTGTCACGCCCTGCATCTGTGCCTCACCATACGCCCGCCGACTGAACGAATGACTTGACTTAAAAACCGACCGAACGGATGACCGATTAACCGACAGGAGGAATGAATGACTGAACGACCGACTGAACGACTTGGCGACCGACACCGACTTAATGAAAGAGTGACCGAACTGAACGACCGACTGCACAAATGAATGACTGTCTTGACTAAAAGAATGAATGATTAACCGACCGACTGACCGAATGAGTGAATGACCGACTGAACGAATGAATGACTGAACGACCGACTGAACGAATGACTGACTGACTGAACGAATGAGTGAATGGGCGACTGAACGAATGAATGTTTGAACCACCGACTGACCGACGGAACTAATTATTGACTGAACGACCGACTGAACAAATAAATGACTAAACGACCGACTGATCGACTGAACGAATGAATGTCTGAACGACCGACTGACCGACGAAACGAATTAATGACCGACTGACCGACGAAACGAATTAATGACCGAACGACCGACTGACCGACGAAGCAAATAAATGACCGAACGACCGACGGAACGAATGAATGACTGACCGATCGACTGACCGACGTAACGAATGAGTGACCGAACGACCGAATGAATTACCGAACGACCAACGTAACGAATGAGTGACCGAACGACCAACGTAACGAATGAGTGACCGAACGACCAACGTAACGAATGAATTACCGAACGACCAACGTAACGAATGAGTGACCGAACGACCAACGTAACGAATGAATTACCGAACGACCAACGTAACGAATGAATTACCGAACGACCAACGTAACGAATGAGTGACCGAACGACCAACGTAACGAATGAATTACCGAACGACCAACGTAACGAATGAATTACCGAACGACCAACGTAACGAATGAGTGACCGAACGACCAACGTAACGAATGAATTACCGAACGACCAACGTAACGAATGAGTGACCGAACGACCAACGTAACGAATGAGTGACCGAACGACCAACGTAACGAATGAGTGACCGAACGACCAACGTAACGAATGAGTGACCGAACGACCAACGTAACGAATGAGTGACCGAACGACCAACGTAACGAATGAGTGACCGAACGACCAACGTAACGAATGAGTGACCGAACGACCAACGTAACGAATGAATTACCGAACGACCGACGGGACGAACAAATGACTGAACGACCGACTGACCGAATGAATGACTGAACGACCGACTGACCGAATGAATGACCGAACGACCGATTGACCGACGGGACGAACGAATGACTGAACGACCGACTGACCGAATGAATGACCGAACGACCGATTGACCGACGGGACGAATGAATGACCGACTGACCGAAGAAACGAATGAATGACCGAACAACCGACTAACCGACGGAACGAGTGAATGACTCAACGACCGACGAAACGAATGAATGACAATGACCGACGGAACGAATGAATGACTGAACGACCGACTGACCGAATGAATGACCGAATGACCGACTGAACGAATAAATGACGGAACGAATAAATGACTGAACGACCGACTGACCGAATGAATGACCGAATGACCGACTGAACGAATAAATGACGGAACGAATAAATGACTGAATGACCGACTGACCGACGGAACGAATGAATGACCGAACGACCGAGTGACCGACGGGACGAACAAATGACTGAACGCCCGACTGACCGAAGAAACGAATGAATGACTGAACGCCCGACTGACAAACGGAACTGAACAAATAAATGACCGAACGACCGACTGACGGAAGAAATGAATGAATGACTGAACGACCGACGGAACGAATGAATGACTGAACGACCGACTGACGGACGAAACGAATAAACGACCGACTGACCGACGGAAAGAATGAACGACCGACTGAACGAATGAACGAGCGACTGACCGAATGAACGAGCGACTGACCGAATGAACGAAAGAATGGCTGAACGACCGATTGACTGAATGAATGACTGAACAAGCGACCGATCGACCGACCAGCCGACCAAACGCACGAACAACAACAAACGACAACAACAACAACAAACGACAACAACAACAACAACAACAACAACAAACGACAATGAACGACCGAACAAACAAACGGTTTTACGAAAGAAAGGAAGGAATGAAGAAAGAAAAACAAACGGAAAAAAGCCATAAATGCTGTACCGAAGAATGAAAAGAACATAAACGGTTGGAAACAAACTCAACAAAAAACATAGCTGGGAACCGGAGGGGGGACATGGGTGGGGCGTGGGTTAGCAGGGAGTTGGGAGAGGGAGGGAGGGGGTGGGGGGGGGGGGGGGGGAGAAACGAAAAACAAACCTGTTGTTGCTAAGGTAAGGTAAGGTAATGTTGCTTATAGCCCAGTCGACCGCAAAGGGCCATATCAGGGCTGTCACCACGTTAAAATCAACTCACAAGTCATCAACAAAAACAAAAACAAAAAAAAAAACCCAACACTTTCGCACATCTCTTTAAAATACATTTTCTTAAAACGTACCAGAAACTCTGCACCTGTTGCAATTCTACGTGCCATTAATGTTAATGTATTACATTTAAACTGTAGATGTGAACGCAGAAAACCTAAAAAAAACTTTCTGCTGGTCTTATTGCGATTATCACATCACAGGGCATAGAAACCGCTAAACATTGGTTACAGCTAAAAAACTGTCTGCTGGTCTTATTGCGATTATCACATCACAGGGCATAGAAACCGCTAAACATTGGTTACAGCTAAAAA
>CM031606.1:42024517-42039517 GCA_018398815.1 Conus ventricosus
AAAAGGGAGGGTGAGGTGAGAGATTGATTTTACTGAGTTATGTTCAAATATGCCCCCTTGTCTAAAGGGATTATTTTCTGAACGGACAATAAAATATTTGTAATTGTCATTCACACACACACACACACACACACACACACACTCGCTCTCTCTCCCCCTCTCTCTCTGAGAGAGTAAGCGAGAGACAGAGAAATCAATTTGATGATGATAAGGTGGAGGAGGAGGAGGAGAAGGTAGAACGAGACAGACAGGAAGACACCTCAAGAATGATAAATGACAGACGTGATGGCATGAGCAGAACGTGAGAAGGACGAGTGATAGACAGGAACGGATGTGCAAAACGTAAAACCGATGAATGGTAGACTGGAGAAAAGAGAAGAACGTGGTGATGAATTGTGACGCTGGAGAGGAGATGACAACGACTGGATAAGAATCGGCGACAGAAGGAAGGGAAGAAGAGAACGCCAGAACGATAAACGAATGATGGGCCTGGGACAAAAAGAACAGATCGTGATGACCGATGACTGATTGCGCGAACTCGAGAATGATTAACGGCAGAACTTTTAAGCATGACAAATGACGGACGGAATGAGAACAGGAGAACGCGGTGATTGTGAATGGCAGACGGGATAGAAAAGGAGAACGCAAGCGTGATGAATGACGAGGAGGAATCAGAAGAAATGTGATAAAAACGAATGATGTACGGAATGAGGAGAAAAGAGCATGCTAATGGTGAATGTGAGACAGGATGAAAATAAAGACTGTGACAACTCTGAGAAACACCTGGATAACGACATCACCAAAAAGCCTGTGAAAAATCGACCAACGCAAATCAAAGTCAGCACCACTCGGGACAAAGACATTAACTGTCTCATACAGAAAGAACACATCATAGGAAGACAGAGGAACTTTACTTTCAGCTCTACAACAAAGTGAGCATAAGAGATCTAAGAATGCGAACAGTTCAGGATTCATCAAATGGAGATGACTTTCCAGCACTGTCGAAGAAGTCGTGGTAGCAGTGAAGTCGCTGAAACATGGCAAGGCAGCAAGAATTAACAACATCCCTGCAGAACACTTGAATATGGGGGTAAGTGAGTAACTGATGTATTAACTGCCATCTGCAACAAAATCTTGCACACCAGCGAGTGGCTAACGATAAAGAGACTTGACCACTAACCGTCACACTTCCAAAGAGAAGAAATTCTCAACACTGCCAGAACAACAGCAAGATCACTTAGACCAGCAGCGTAAGCAACCTAATGTTCAAAATCGTTCTGAACAGATTACACTGCAGACAGACACCGCTATATCTGAAAAGCTGAAGTATCATCGTACAGATCTTTAATCCGGTACCAAAAACACCCGCAACACCAGTTGGAGTTCATCATGCCTTCACAGACTTCAAAGGCATTTGGCAATAGTCTGACGAGAGGCGCTATGGGCCGTTATTAAGATATTTGATCTCGGACAAAGTTAACAACATCCAGCACGAATACGCAAAGTGACCGGTGCATTACACATTAGGAGTGCGACCGGACAGTGGTCCCACACACGTCAGGAGTCGTCAGGTCCCCTTTACTCTCCAGTATTTTTCAACATAGTCGTGGAATGCATCATGAATGATCCACTTGATGAAGGTCATGGGAACACAATCAGCATTGCAACAAGAAATATCACGAACCTTCACTTTGCAGATAACTTCGGTGGCCTGGCGAGCGCTGACCAAAGAATTCACTGAGCTTGTTAAAACTCTGGATGAAACATTAAGACAGATAGTATGTATATCAACACCGAGAAGACTAAGCTAAAGGCCAGCCACAACACTACCTCAAATACTGATATAACCATGGATAGAAGCTAGGAACTGTTAAGAGTGAATATATCTAGGATTTATTTTCAGCGATGACAGGGACGTGGGGGGGGGGGGGGGGGGGGGGGGGGGGGGGGGGGGTCAGATATCCTCTCAAGACACATCAGCAGACCCATCAGTTCTGTGCGGATTGAGCCCTGTATATAAAGACAATAACAGCTCAGTGAAATACAAATCCAGCTCCAGCATGCACGGGTGTATTTCCTTTCCCTACTTACAGACACGACATGGACCTGGAAAAAAAGAACCCAAACATAGAAATGATACGTCAATGCAAGACACCATGCATCAGATACACTGGTCAAACCACCACTGAACAGGCGCACAAAACCATCAAACAGCACATCGGGCCATGCAAAGATTTGCCGACACCTGTAAAGCAAAGAAACTAAGTTGATATTGTCATGAAGATCCCCGCTAAAAAAAAATCCCCCCAGAAAGTGTTGAAGGAGCGAAAAGAAGGAGAAGACAGAAAAAAATGGACCGACAACATCGCAGAATGGACCGCTAGGGAAACCGTCTGTAGAACCTAAGGCATCGGAACACAACCGACACAATCGGAGGAATCTGGTGAAAGTTCTTCGGTGCGATGCCCCAATGACGTCACACGGACCTGGGGAAAAAAGAAGTTGATATTAGTGATACTAAGACAAAATTGTTCTTGTACTTTTAAATGTTTTTAAAAAAAAATCCAGAACGTGTGCGTGATCTTTAGGATTGGGCCATCCTTTTTCTAATAATGTGTATACACGTCTTTAATATATTCTTGAGTCTCAGAAAATGAAATGTTTACTTTTTATCATCTTCCTCAAATGATTTACGTATAAGGTTTCACCTGTCGTCATTACAGTATAACAAATTTGACCTGTCCGTTCTCTCAGTGAGGCATGACAGGCACTGCTGGACCTGATGAAACTGATGAAAGAAGATTATTGTATATTCTTCTTGGTAAAATTCATTTATATAATTTCCAACTGACTGGGGAGAGACAGCATGTGTCTAGCTCTTTTCAATACTCGTTGCCAGAGCCTAAGAAAACTGCTTGTTTCTGAATTTATGACAAAAAGATTTCGAATAATATAAAAAAAAGATCAGCTTCTGACAACTCACCGTACTCTGAAAGAGACAAGTCAGCCAGCTACATGGTATGAATTCAATATATTTGTATGTACCAGATTGCCATGAGCTAATTCAATGGTTCTACTGTCTGTATATTGTGTTTTATTCAACATGCTGTGCAGGACTGATAAATAAAGTTCTCAGTCATACATCAGTTTTGATCGGACGACACTGGTGACTGTGGTAATGGAGGTTTACTGTTGTTGTTGTTAAGCATCAATTGCTATTACAAAAATTGACTTTTTCCTTCCTGTAAGTATCAAATTCTCAGTATGAAATTGCCAACGTCATCACTAGTGAGTATCCAAAGACTTCGACTTGTGAATATTGAAAAGTTTTGTTGATGTTATAGCAATGATATCGGATTCTCCCCGTTAAAACACTCGTTATTAGCGTTTTCTCTCCCGAACGTGGAAACCCACTTCAGTCCGTGTACATGTTTAATATATCTATCTCCCATTGTTAAATATTTTCTGCATGATTTATTACACTCATCTTCTTAGATTTGCATGTGTCTAGATAGAAATATCGTCTGAATATTACACCATATGCATGTCTTTTGATGGTACCTTAGGTAGGCCATAAGTAGGAGTAGCACACACAACAGTGGGAAAAATGACACATTAAAAGGTATGGATATTCAGAAAAGATGACCGGACTTTGCCGACTCGTACACATTCATATTCTTCAGATTGAAAAACTGCCAATACAGTATTTCGCTTATTCTACTAGTTTTTACATTTTAGAGCAGTTTTCCATGTTATTTGTTAATGTAAGCTTTGAATGATAAATACTACAATGTATATTTATAACACAATAGAAAATGGAGAAAGCACGATATATGACCTTCACAGTCAATGCCATAAAACACTAAAGCATCAATGAAGAAGAACAGTAAACACAAAGAGTAAAGGGTATAAGTTAAGTACAGAGAGAGAGAGAGAGAGAGAGAGAGAGAGAGAGAGAGAGAGAGAGAGAGAAGACTGCGACTAACACTCCAACTTAAGCCGTATTCCCTGCATTGTGCCAAAAAAGAAAACTTTGTAAAAATGTGGTTAAGTCATGCTTAAAAGGTTATTCAAAAACAGTACAATTCGTCTGAACACCAGAAACACATTTCATTTTAAAAAGTTACATACACATACTCTGCCCACCTCCTGTCTTCGACACCTCTCCATCCCCATCTTTTCCCCTGTCCTGTCAGTCCTCCACAAACACATCAATTTACATGGTTGCGTAAAATTGCCGACACATGCACCTCCCCCCCCCCCTCCCCCCCCCCCCCCCGAACACACACACACACACACACACACACACACACACATATACACACATACATACAAAACGAGCGCGCGCACGCGCACACATACACACACTCAAGCAAGCACACACACACACGTGCGCGCGCACGCGCACACTTACATACACACACACAACGTACGCTGACACACAAACACACACGCACGCACGCGCACACATGGACATATACAACTATGCGCGCGCACACACACTAATACATACTCATACAACCACGCGCGTGCGCGCACGTAAAACACACACACACACACACACACACACACACACACACACACACACACACACACACACACAAACACACACGTAGCGTGCGCGCACAAACATACACACGCACCCCGCGCACACACAGGCACGTGCGCGCACACAGGCACACATATTAATACGGTACGTCCATCCCATTGTTCAATACCGCCGAAAGAAAAGTAAAGGGGTAACAATTGTATCGTAAGTTCGTAGCAATGTAGAAGAATACGACAGCAATGTATAAAAGGAATGTTTGTGGCAGAGAAGAATGAAAGGGGGGGGGGGGGGGGTGGAGGGCCGGGGGGGGGGGGACACAGGAGTTCAAAGGTTGGAGGTGCAGTGGGAAAAGACCGAATATGACATAGGAGAATGGGGATTATATGGAAACATAAATAATGTATAACAGGGGGTACGGGTGGTGATGGAAAGGGCTAAAAATGAAAGGAAAAAAAAAGGGGGGGGGGGGGGGGGGGGGGGGGGGACTGACGGGCCTCAGGCTCAAATCCATGAGACATTTAAAGAAGATAACTGCAATGGAAAAGCGAGAAACTGGCACAGGACGGAGATGGAAACTGGTGATGTGTCCAATCCTCTCAGCTTGTCCACAACATGTTTATATGATATAGTGAATGATCTCTGGAAAACATCAAAAGTGAACTTGATAAGTAAGCAGTGGAGAAAAAAAAAACTGGACTGAAAAGTACAAGGAATGCAAGTGAGAAGCACAGGAAAGTAAGTAAAAACAAAGTGTTGTGATGAGCATCAGAAATCCTACATCAGTGGGAATAGGGGCAAAAGCGGGATATTTATAAAGAGTTACAAGTGGTGTCTATCTAAATAGACTTATTTTGAGTGGCTCAGATGTAAACCATATCAGGACCTTAAATATTTACAAAAACAAAACAAAAAAACCAGCTGCCAGTAAACATCGAGATCGTGGTTCAGAACTCGCATGGATCAAAATAATTGACCAAAGAAAAGAGCAAGATTTCTTTAATCAACGTAATTCAGCTTAGTTGCTGCAGCAACCCACCCACACCCTTATCCATCGATACCCATACCCACCCCAATAAATCGTAAGCTCCGGGTAAAGCACCCGGGCCGTTGTAAGATGAATTCACAGACGCCTGCGGCTCCATGAATTGATGTTCTGACGGTATTGGTGTAGTGTTGCATGACCCTTTGCCACGACACTCTTCCCCTCCGTTCCCCACCTTTCCGACCGGCCTCCCTGTTGCGGTTATCACGTCTGTTCTACCACCTTGGTGACTGTCGACGCTCAACCTGAATATGACCTCACACCGAACCTGGCTCAGGTGTCACTTCTCTGCGCAGTCTACTCTGAATCAACTTTATTGCTAGTTTGACGGATGCGCAAGAAATCTCAAAAATGAAATATTGTTGAATACTACCAGCGGTATCAGAAAAGAAATCGCAGCGATGAAAAACCGTTGAATACTAAGAGCGGTACCACAAACGAAGTGTTTCACGTAACGGCAGCGAAATAATATTAGCTGCTCCTTGGTTACACTCAGGAGTGAACAGTACAAAACCCGTAGAACTCAGAAACATAGGCTAACTAAACCAGGTGCAGCAACTTGGTCACTGAAAAGAAAAGAAAAACGTTCAGTGTTGACTACCTCCAGAACTGAAAGGGTGATTCAGGGGGCACTTGTCTGTTCACCTATGGTACAGGGAGCTAAACGGAAGTTAATCCTCAAGCAAAAATGTCACGCAAAAAGTGAACATGGTGCATGGAACGCATAACGGATAAAACGGTCAGGAAATTCTCTCTCTCTCTCTCTCTCTCTCTCTCTGTGTGTGTGTGTGTGTGTGTGTGTGTGTGTGTGTGTGTGTGTGCGTGTGCGTGCACGCACGCGCGCGTACCCGCGTTTCGTAATTTTCAGTCTGAGTAAAGTTTCTTTTACAAACGTTAAACAACAGCTCCAGACATCATCGGACTTCGGATGGCTGGATACAATTGAAAGGTCTTGTGCTCGTCCGGACATATGGCGAAGAACAAAAGTCTTGGCATACCACCGGCTCCACAATCGCCAAGCGAAGACTGTTAGTACTTTGAGCAGAAATGATATACCCAAAGCTGAAAGCATTATCAGAAACAAAACTGAAATGGCAGTATTGGAGACTGGCGCGGACAATGTCCGTTTCAGCACAGCTGGAGCAGACCACAGAGAGCATTTCCAGGGCTGTCAACACGTGTCCAAAATCAACAAACAAACCGCAAGCAGACAAACAACAAAACCAAGAAGTCACTCCCGTCTGGGAATAGCAGATTTACTAGATACAGTTGTTCAAAACATCAATGTCCATGCTGCAGTCCTTCACTCGGTTAAACTAAACCGTGTTAAGTGCACCAACCACTCTGATCATTCCGTTCAGATTTTTCTTTAAAAACTGATGGAAAAAAAATCCTTTCGAGAAAATTCCAATGCAACAAAGATACATCAAAATGCTTTGCAGTGGACAGCGCCGCAGAATGGACCAGCGGGTGCCTATTCCAGTGGTTGATTTTTCTCAACCTTGTCACCAGGTTACAAGGAAGAACTTGCTTCTTACAAAGTTTATCAAGAAAAAAAGAAAAGAAAATGCTTTCCAGACCACAAGAAGATAAACGGATCACAAATACAGAAAAGCGTTTGGCCACAGTACAGAGAAAAACATTAAACCCAGTTTTAATATGAAATCAAGGTCGAAGAGGGTAACACAAAAGAAGAAATTACTAGCACCGGATTTGTAGAAGACAGGGGCACAATTTACATTGAAAGAAAAAAAGAGTATCATACAGAAAATCCCTTACAGAACAGTGTTCACGTGTTGGCAACATTGTAAGGTGTTCCAAGATACTCTGAGAATGCAAGCTGGTGCAGGAATGAGTTTCGTGGACCTCAAATGTCCTTTCCTCTAGGATGTTGTGAACTTCCATTTCACTCACAGAGAGGTAGGAAGTGGGAGTGCATCAGTGACTAAGGAACCGGTTAACCATGAAGGCACTGAGGGAAAGGGGGGGGGGGGGGCAGACTTTCGGAAGGGATTAAGTCGGCTTTTAGATAATGTGAGATAAACGCTTATAACACCAGTTAAGCAATAGGTAGGACAAAGACGAAAGACCAAAGACGTTCGACATGGCAGAACAAAAAGATGAGGACGAAAATGGTATCACATGTAGATTTTGAACATACGACGTTTAAGACTACCTCACTTCTAAAAAAATATTCGACACTTCCGTTAATTCGCTCACAGTTCGGACGTTGGCAGATTCGATACTGACCGCCATTGCCCCTTGTGTTGTCAAACAATAGGAGTGCCCGCACCGTCTCTGCATTTGTGTGGGTGCGCGCTGTGTGTGTGTGTGAAGAGTAGGGGATGGAGATGATGCGGTGGAGTATGTCACGGACAAAAAATAAACAACCAAAGTCGTGATCCAGGCTGTTTGGACATAAGCTCAAACTCAAATATTCTGAGCGCTAGGCAGACGGCCCATGTGTCGGGTCCAGCCAATTAAGCATAGCGGAGAGGCTCCACGGAGACGGTCTGTCCAGCCAGACGGACTAAGTCGCTGACCGACGCCTCGATGTCTGGTCAAACGAGTCTCGACGCCCGGATCGGACTCATCCAGCCAATTTGAGCACAGCGAGGAGACTAATCCTAATCCTCTACGGAGACGGTACTGTCCAGCCAGACAGACTAAGTAGCTGACCGACGCCTCGGTGTCTGGTCAGACGAGTCTCAATAGGTCTGGGCCAGACTGATCTAGCCAATTTACGACGTCGCCGGAAAGGAGAGGGAGAAGGTAGTGTGTGGTGGGGGTGAAATCAAGCTAATCAATTAAATGACCAATTGACCACCACAGAGAGTAAGGCATGTAGGCGTGACTGTCATGATTTGAATATCCAATGGAATTAGGGGAGATAACTTCGGGTACGAGGCGGTAAAAAATACTGACCGATGGTACTCACCTTGGGCACGTAGGTAGGGGATAAAGTAATGCGTGAGTGAGAGAGAAGGGGGGAACGAACAGAGACAGAGAGAGAGGAAGAGGTTCTGAGCAAGCTCTGCAGGAGAGAAGAGCAGAGAGAGATGAGGGAGGAGAGAAGAGAACCAAGTGGAAGCATTAGCACGAGATATAGTCTGCAGAGGAAGGACTAAGGGGAGATGTGGAGAGTGAGAGTTGCTAACTAATGAAGAAAAAAAAGAAGAAAAGAAAAAAAGAAAAGAAAAGCAACCATGTCCATTTGATAGAGCAGACTAGAAGAGAGAGAGAGAGTGCAATGCGTTAATGCAGGAAGAAGGAAAGGAGAACAGATCGATGTTGATAGTCACTGTTCCATCTGAACCGGGGGTTCGACCTCATACCTGGCAGCGTCACTTCGTCAAGCAGAACCCACAGACCAACGCCAGTGTCAGCAGTCTAACCTGACCAGTGCTGGCAGTCCAACGCCAGTGCCAGCAGTCTAACCTGACCAATGCCAACAGTTGTGTCGTGCTTGTGAAAGTGACAGTGAAAAGAAAAAGAAAGGAAAAGAAAAAGACAGTGATTCGTGAATAGTTAAGATCACCTGGCCAGGTAAAGTAGAAATCTATTCATACCCGGGTTAGTTAATGATGTTTTAGATAAATGATTTTGTGAAGTTCAGGAAAGAGAGAATGTTTTATTTTGTTTGATTCCATATGCATTGAGTTTCTTTTCCCTATTTCATGTGTATTAAAAGTTAAAACTTTACAGGGGTTGATGTGCGAATGCATGAAATATGTTTGAGATTGTAAGCAAGCGTGAGTGTTTTGGGGGTTTGGGCCCTAGTCCTTCCCCCCCGGACCACCCGGGGGTTACAATTTATTGGCGAGCCTGCCGGGTTTATTCTGGCCCATTTATTGTAATTTTTTCCAACTTCTCAGAGGGGGAAGCTGGGGGGGGATTAAAGTTTTTGAAATCCTAAGACAAGGGGGTTGCCCTTAAACGGTTTTGTTCCCAAGATATTTAAAATTCTAGGGGGGGGCATTTTTTCCAAGATATTTTAATTTACTAGGTTTGGCTTTTCCCCCCCCCAAAGGGGTATTATTTCGCACAAAATTCCCTTTTAATTCGCTTTTCAAGTTGGGTCGGGCGCTGGGCGTTTTTATAAAAACTAACCAAAGGGGTTTTTCCCAAAACAAATTTTACATTCATAGGATTGTGCTATTCGTCACTCGGTCGGTTTAAACCCCCAGTTTGGCTGTCGTAGTAAAAAAATCTTGTTCAAAAAAAAAAAAAAAAAGTATTTAAAGGCGGAAGAAAAGAAAAACCCCTATTTTAACAACTTTTAGTGTCCGGGCCCGGGTTTAAAGGGTACTCGGGAGAAGAGTTGCGGCATTCGTTGGAAAACCCAAAAAAAGTGGAAAGGGGTGAAAGCGCGGAAAGACGCCGTTTTCCCCATTGGGAAATAGCGAGCAGGAAAGGGCTAAAAACTAGCGCAGCGCAGGGAAAACCCGGGAAAAAATTTAAGCAAGGGAAAAGAAAAAAATAAGGGAAAGCAGGGAAAAAAAGAAAGATTTAAGGATTCAGGCTAGGAAAAAGCAGGAAACAGAAAAATTAAGGATTCAGGCTAAAAATGATAAAGAAACGCAGGAAACAAAAGATTGAGAATTTAATTTTGGGTTTTGAAGGGGAGTGAGAATCAAAGGGAACCAAACCCATGATGGTTTGTTCACTTTCCAGTGACTTTTGTGCGCGTTACGCCCCCCCCCAACCAAAATTTCCAAATTTCCTGAAAAAAACCGTTTCGATTTATGCATACCCTTTGTTTTTTTTCGAAACGTTTTTTTCGACCCTTTAGGGTTTGGGCCCCCAGAAAAGTGGGGAGGGATTTTTTCAGCGTATTTTATGGTAAGGGGAAATTTCAGATTTTTACCTTTCGTTACCCCCGCGGCACCCCCAAACTAATTTTTTGGGGGCTGTGAAAATGTTGATGAAGGGGGTTTTACCCCACAGGGGGAAAAGGAAATTTAGAAAAAAATTTCGTTCAGCTAATTGCAAGCAGGGGAAAAGTACACTCAGTTTGGGGCCGTTTAGATCACTATTTTTTTAAAAAAAGGTTAGAGTTGGTGGTACGAAAAAGGGGTTCGCTGAATTGAAAGGTAGTTTTGAAAAAAATTTTGTCAGGTTGCGGCCCCGGGGTTAACTATACATTTGAAAGAGGGGAAACAAGGCCCGAGACAGCAGGGGGGTTGTTGAAGTTTTGCGGGGGTGTTTTTGAGGCACGTTTGGGCACTAAGGGGGCAGGGAGAACAGGGGCAGGCCCCGGGGGAAAGAGTGCAAAGGGGACTTGGGGAGTTTCCTGCAAAATCCGCAAACCCAAATGGTGGGGCAGAAGGAAGGGCAAAGGGACATTAGGTGTTTCATTTGTCACAAGAAGGGACATGTGGCGAGGATTGTCGCATGAGGTTCCAGAAGGCAGCAGCCTTGCAAGAAGTCGATAAGGGTCGCCAGGGGAAACGACCTGCAGTGGAACCAAAAGGGATTCAGTCTGAAGAGGGTGGAGTGCGGCCTATGGCTAGCACTGGACAGCAGTCAGTGTCAGGGATGGAGGGCACTAGGCTGAGTGGTTCGTTACCAGTGGAAGAAGGGTGGATTGGCCAGCAGAGGGTGAAAGTGTTACGGACACTGGTTGTTCATGCGGTGTAGTACGAACAACGCTGGTCGAAAAAGGGGATTTGACAGGGCAAATCCAGACCTGTACTCTAATCGATGGCACTGTGAGGGAGTTTCCAGTTGCTAAGATAGAAGTACGTACCCCTTACTTCTCAGGCGAGTTGTCTGCGTTGGTGATGGAGAAACCCCTTCATGATTTGATCATCGGAAACATTCCAGGTGCAAGGGATCCAGGGGATCCTGAGTTGTTGACTGCCACAGGGCAGCAGTTCAAACACGGAGCAAGAAGGAGGAAAAGGTTGATAAACCGTTAGTCGTTCCAGCAAGGAAGTCAGGCATAGATGTGTCGCCTGATGAGTTTAGGGCAGCGCAGGAACAAGACCCTTCGCTCGTGAAGTCTTGGGAGTTGGCAAGAGGTGGAGAGAAACAGGTGGTCAGAGGAGGTGAGACAGAATTTCTTGTGAAAGGCGGGCTGTTGTACCGAGTGTTCACCAAGGGAAGACAGGTAAGGTGTCCACTCAGTTAGAGGTACCAGCAGGTTATCGTGACACTGTCATGTCAGTGGGTCACGAGTCGCTCATGGCGGGTCATCTCGGCACCAGCAAAACAGCTGACCGAATCTTTGATGATTTTCATTGGCCAGGGCAATGGCAGACATAAAGAGTTCTGCATGTCATGTGATGTGTGTCAAAGGTCAGCCACAAGAGGGGTGAAGAGGAAGGCGCCTCTTAAACATCCCCCTTTAATTGACACACCATTCAGGAGAGTGGCTGTTGATCTGATTGGCCCAATCTCGCCCTGTTCCAAAGGTGGGCACGGGTATGAAACATGCAAGGTTGCAAGGGAAAGTTTGCAGGAGGCTAGGGTCATGCAGAAGAAGCAATATGACAGGAAGGTGAGGAAGCAATCCCTCAAGGTGGGAGATCAAGTCCTGGTACTGCTTCCCACGGGTCACAACAAGCTGCTGATGCATTGGAAGGGACCATTCACCATCACTGAAAAGGTCGGTCGGGATTACCGAATTGATGTGAATGGGAAACTAAAACTTTTCCATGCGAATTTTCTCCGCAAATATATTCAGCGTGAGACTCAGCACATAGGCGCAGCAGCAATCATTGATGAGGTGAAAGAGACCCAGCAGAAGAAGGGGAGATTTTGTTGCCTAAGTTTCCAGAAGAGTCATACAGGGATGTGTCACTGTATGAAGGGCTAGACAGTAGGAGTTCCTAGGTTTTGTTGTTGGAGGCGACACAAGCAGCCGGAAAGAGGAAAGGTGGAGAAGATGATGAATTCAGAGAGACCAAAGACCGAAACAGAAGTCAGGAGTCTGCTAGGTTTTATTGGCTTCTATAGGGAGTTTGTTCCAAACTTCGCAGCAATCACGAGTCCTCTCAGTGATTTGGTCAAGGCAGGAAAACCGGCAGTGGTCGAATGGTCAGACGCTGCAGAGCAAGCACTGCAGACGGTGTTGGAAAGACTAGGCTCCCGTCCCATCTTGAAGCTACCTGATATGTCTAAACCATTTTTGTTGCGGACAGATGCATCAGGTGGTGGGATAGGTGCAGTATTGTTGCAGGAGCATGAAGGGGTCGAGTTCCCTGTGAGGTATGCTAGCAGGAAGTTGACAAAGTGTGAAGAAGGGTACGCAACGGTGGAGAAGGAGTGTTTAGCTGTCGTGTGGGCCGTGCAGAAGTTCCACAAATACTTGTATGGGAAAGAGTTCGTGATAGAGACAGATCATCAACCACTCAAATTCCTGCAGGAGGCGCAGTTGAAAAGCAGCAGGGTTCTGCGTTGGGCAATGGCATTGCAGCCCTACAGGTACCGAGTGCAGTACATTCCAGGTCAACAGAATGTCGGAGCTGACTATTTAAGTCGCGTAGTCTAGCAAGCTGCAACTCAGAGGGAGTCAGTCATATCCGGGGTGCTTTGTTGATAATATGTGTTGATTACAGTTATGTTGAGTGGATATGGGTTCATTCCCAGTTGGCTATGGTCCATATTTTCTGTGTGAGACTTGTTCATATTTTCTTTGTGAGACTTGTTCATGCGAATGTAGTTATGCTTGGAGCATACAGTCGCTTGTGTAGTAATGCAGTATTTGCAATAAGTGAGGATGGAGATTCCTCAGTGAAGTGTCATGGATCGTGATCATATTATACTGTGCTTTTCATAAGAATTGTGAAGAGGAGAGATGGCAAATCCGCAGGTAGGGGAATTGCATAGGTGCGCACAGAGGTCATTATAAAACGAGTCGAAATAACGCAAGAGCGCACGGCAATGATAACTCATTGGAGTGGTATTCACTAATGGTATATTTTTATAATTTGTAAACCGGTTGTTGTAAAGTATTTTTCAAACTTTGCACGTGTAGCTGTGTGTCAGCAAATTCGGTTGTTGTCTTTTTTGTACCGTTGTTTGAGACAATGCGGTGCATAGTCTTTTGCAAGGGGGAAATTGTCACGGACAAAAAAATAAACAACCAAAGTCGTGGTCCAGGCTGTTTGGACATAAGCTCAAACTCAAATATTCTGAGCGCTAGGCAGACGGCCCATGTGTCGGGTCCAGCCAATTAAGCATAGCGGAGAGGCTCCACGGAGACGGTCTGTCCAGCCAGACGGACTAAGTAGCTGACCGACGCCTCGATGTCTGGTCAAACGAGTCTCGACGCCCGGATCGGACTCATCCAGCCAATTTGAGCACAGCGAGGAGACTAATCCTAATCCTCTACGGAGACGGTACTGTCCAGCCAGACAGACTAAGTAGCTGACCGACCGCCTCGGTGTCTGGTCAGACGAGTCTCAATAGGTCTGGGCCAGACTGATCTAGCCAATTTACGACGTCGCCGGAAAGGGAGAGGGAGAAGGTAGTGTGTGGTGGGGTGAAATCAAGCTAATCAATTAAATGACCAATTGACCACCACAGAGAGTAAGGCGTGTAGGCGTGACTGTCATGATTTGAATATCCAATGGAATTAGAGGGAGATAACTTCGGGTACGAGGCGGTAAAATACTGACTGATGGTACTCACCCTTGGGCACGTAGGTAGGGGATAAAGTAATGCGTGAGTGAGAGAGAAGGGGGAACGAACAGAGACAGAGAGAGAGGAAGAGGTTCTGAGCAAGCTCTGCAGGAGAGAAGAGCAGAGAGAGATGAGGGAGGAGAGAAGAGAACCAAGTGGAAGCATTAGCACGAGATATAGTCTGCAGAGGAAGGACTAAGGAGAGATGTGGAGAGTGAGAGTTGCTAACTAATGAAGAAAAAAAGAAGAAAAAGAAAAAAAGAAAAGAAAAGCAACCATGTCCATTTGATAGAGCAGACTAGAAGAGAGAGAGAGAGTGCAATGCGTTAATGCAGGAAGAAGGAAAGGAGAACAGATCGATGTTGATAGTCACTGTTCCATCTGAACCGGGGGTTCGACCTCATACCTGGCAGCGTCACTTCGTCAAGCAGAACCCACAGACCAACGCCAGTGTCAGCAGTCTAACCTGACCAGTGCTGGCAGTCCAACGCCAGTGCCAGCAGTCTAACCTGACCAATGCCAACAGTTGTGTCGTGCTTGTGAAAGTGACAGTGAAAAGAAAAAGAAAGGAAAAGAAAAAGACAGTGATTCGTGAATAGTTAAGATCACCTGGCCAGGTAAAGTAGAAATCTATTCATACCCGGGTTAGTTAATGATGTTTTAGATAAATGATTTTGTGAAGTTCAGGAAAGAGAGAATGTTTTATTTTGTTTGATTCCATATGCATTGATGTTTCGTTCTATGATCATGTGTAGTAAAGTTATAAAACTTTACTAGTGGT
>CM031606.1:42044517-42077017 GCA_018398815.1 Conus ventricosus
AAAAGAAACAGATTAAACATGCTTCCCAATCAGTGCTGGGTTTTTTTTCTTCAAAAAGGAGGAAGAGGGCAGAAGAAGGAGGGAGCGGGGAGGCGTATGGGTGGAACCAGGTCCAGGATCAGTTAAGGAAAAAAAAGAAGACGAAAACGGATTTCACCGTGGATCATGGCACTGAGAGACACAGGGGGAAAAAAGAAAAGAAAATCATATCAGTGGCAGTAATCACGAGCGACATTACACCTACTGCAATTATCAGTATTATTTTTGGCCTACAATGAGGACGGCTATTTCTTGTACTGCTATTCCTGGTGGTGCTACGCCACTAGTTTTGCTACTACTACTACTACTGCTGCTACTTCTACCACTTCTACGACTAGTACTACTACTATTGCTGCTGCTGGTGTTGCTGCTGCTGCTATGTATCCAATACATAACGACAGTCGTGACCAGACGATCCAACGAAATTTTGTCAACAATGGCGCTGAGCACGTATATTTCAAAGGCACACGCACGCACAAGCGCGCGCACACGCAC
Source organism: Conus ventricosus (assembly GCA_018398815.1). Lineage (NCBI taxonomy): Eukaryota > Metazoa > Mollusca > Gastropoda > Neogastropoda > Conidae > Conus > Conus ventricosus. The sequence goes on from CM031606.1 coordinate 42,045,052, forward strand.
ACGCACAGACACACACACACACACACACACACACACACCACACACACACACACACACACACACACACACACATCCCATCCCATCCCATACCCAACAGTCAAAGAAGACGTAAACTAAATAAAAGATTGATGGGTGCTGGTCAGAACGCTTTTTGGAAAAAACGATTTTCGGAAAGCTGTAAACGCTGTGGTCAGGTCTGCTTGGCGAACAGAGAAAAGGAGCTGATTACAGATGGAGAGGCCCTATATGAAAGGAACACGTTGACTGGCCGTACTGGTTACAGATGGAGAGGCCCTATATGAAAGGAACAGGTTGGTTGGCCGTACTGGTTACAGATGGAGAGGCCCTATATGAAAGGAACACGTTGACTGGCCGTACTGGTTACAGATGGAGAGGCCCTATATGAAAGGAACACGTTGGTTGGCCGTACTGGTTACAGATGGAGAGGCCCTATATGAAAGGAACAGGTTGGTTGGCCGTACTGGTTACAGATGGAGAGGCCCTATATGAAAGAAACACGTTGGTTGGCCGTACTGGTTACAGATGGAGAGGCCCTATATGAAAGAAACACGTTGGTTGGCCGTACTGGTTACAGATGGAGAGGCCCTATATGAAAGAAACACGTTGGTTGGCCGTACTGGTTACAGATGGAGAGACTTCATGAAAGGAACACGTTGGTTGGCCGTAGGACTTTGGCCCACCATAGGAAGTCTGTACATGTGGATGTCAGAAAGAAGAACGTTGGCCGTACGGGTTTGGCTTAAAAGAAGGGACTGTGTAAATAAGAATGTCAACAGCACAACGGAGATGGTGAGGCGTGGACAGACTGATTCGTTCAGAATGACAGGCGGGAGCCTGGATCCAAAGCGACTTCAACGACAGAAGAGAAAAATTGGAATTCCCCTGTTCAAGGTGGAACCGGCGAAGGGGAAACAAAAGAGACAGGTGCAACATTAGGCATGGTCAGAGGATCCGAAAACACGTCGTGCAGCACTGTTCTGGATATTACTGATGCAAGATCACCAGGACTAGAAAAAGATTTTCCGATATCCAGTATACACTGGACAAAGGAGCGTCTAAACGAAGACACCACTTCCCTCATCAAGACAGGAACGGAAGGACCCGATTCTTCTGCGCTCGACGTGGAAGGTGCGACTACTGCAAGGGAAGAGAGTTGTTGAAACGAGAGTTTCGTCTTCCAATATACCCAGATTGCTTACCCCATTGTGACAATCTAATTTTGTCTTGTCTTGTTTACATGCAGTAAAGAAGGAACAGATCTATGAAGGAAAGAAAGAAAAGGGGGGGGGGGGGGAGTACGAAAATGGGGAAGGGGCCGGGGGGGGGGGGGGAAGAAAGTACGAAAATGGGGAGGGGCTGGGTGGGTGGGGGGGGGGGGGCATGGGAAGGGTACAAACCAAAGAGAGAGAACAAATAAAAATCGACTTCGAGGGAAGGCAAATCAAGTACAACATGTATGAGCGAAAGAAAAAAATGGAGCGTGCGTGAAATCTGCATGAAACGATCGCAGACCGGCAGGAATGAGAAATAGAGGAACAGGCCCGCTGTCCCTCCCCTAGTGCCCCCAGTCGACTGCCAAGTTTCATCATGAAGGAGTTTTCACATCAACGTATTTCTTTATTTCCGTATACGATGACTGTCACGACTTATGATCCTGATGATCTCAATGAGCAATAATTCAGTTAACTGCATCAACCGATAAGAAAAAAAAGGCATAGAATATGGAAAGCAGACTGGGAACAACAGAACAGAAGCCGCTGTCCAAACCACCCGAACAAAACAAAAAACAAACAAAGCAACAAAAAAAACCGAAGGGAGAGCGAAATCAAACATCAGGCCAATGTTCAAATTCATGTTTACTTACGGCTGATGCACTCGGCATGGCTTCGTTTTATATGTTCTAAGATGCCAGTCGTCCAGCTTGTACAACATGCATTGATTTACTCGACTATATATGAGTATGCCGTTTTCTTGTTGCTCTCGCTCGCTCGCTCTCTCGCTTTCTTTCTCTCTCTTTGTATGCGCGCGCGCGCGCGTGTGCGTGCGTGCGTGCGTGCGTGCGTGTGTGTGTGTGTGTGTGTGTGAGAGAGAAAGAAAGTGTGTGTGTGTGTGTGTGTGTATGCGCGCGTGTGTGTGTGTGTGTGTGTGTGTGTGTGTGTGTGTGTGTGTGTGTGTGTGTGTGTGTGTGTGTGTGGACATGTTGCTGGTGCTAGGTGTGCGAAAACATTATACACCTTATGGAGTAAGTAACATACTGCCAGGCGTGCACCGGGTGTCCGACAGTTCACGGCCAAAGTCATATAATGCCAGGCGTGCACCATGTACCCTACACTTAACAGTAAAATTTACATAGCCTTAGGCGAAGATCAGGTATCCCACACTTTGCGGCAAAAGTAACATAGCGTCAGACATGCACCGAGTATCCTACACTTTACGGCGAAAGCAACATAATGTCAGATGTGCATCGGGTATTCAACACCTTACAGAGAAAGTAACAATGCCAGGCGTGTATCGGGTATCCTACACCTTGCGAAGACAGTAAGAATGCCAGGCGTGTACCGGGTATCCTACACCTTAGGGAGACAGTAACAGTGCTAGATGTGGACTCTTTACGGCGAAAATAGTATGATGCCAAGTGCGCACGGCCATCCTACACATCACGGAGTGTGCAACATGTTGCAAGGTGCGCACGGATATCCTACACATCACGGAAGTTGCAACATGTTGCAAGGAGTGCACGGATATCCTACACATCACGGAGTTTGCAACGTGTCGCAAGGTGTGCACGGATATCCTACACATCACGGAGTTTGCAACATGTTGCAAGGTGTGCATGGATATCCTACACATCACGGAGTTTGCAACATGTTGCAAGGAGTGCACGGATATCCTACGTCTTAGGAGAAAATATCATGTATGCCAGCGTACACACTGCAGGGAAAAAAAGACATGGTATAAGGTGTGTACGGATAGTCTACATGTTACACAGAAAGTAGCCTGGTGCCGGGTGTGCACGGATAGCCTTCACCTTACGGGAGTAAGTAACATGGTGCTAAAATGTGAACAGATATCCTACACCGAAAGTAAAATGGTGCCAGATACGAAAGGATATCCTACAGCAAAAATAACGAGGTGCAAGTTGTGAACGGATATCCTCGACAAAAAAGATAACACAGTGCTAGATATATAAACAAATATCCTACTCCGCAAATAACATGGTGCCAGATATGAACGGATACCCTACTGCCAAAATAACATGGTGCCTCATATGAACGGATATTCTACACCAAAACTAACAGCGCCAGATATAAATGGATATCCTACACCGAAAATAACATGGTGCCAGATATAAATGGATATCCTACTCCGAAAATAACATGGTGCCTTATATTAACGGATATTCTACACCGAAAATAACAGTGCCGGATATAAACGGATATCCTACACCGAAAATAACATGGTGCCAGATATGAATGGATATCCTACACCGAAAATATGATGGTGCCAGAAATGAACGGATATCCTACACCGAAAATAACATGATGCCTGGTTGCCTGGATAAGCAGATTTTGCAGAAGGAAAATGGATTAGGTAATCGTGAGAAAGAAAAGATGGTCACGGACTTAATGACTAAAGCAGTACAGACGAGGACATAGCGAGATAATAAAGACATTTGAAGAAACGCTGTACAAGGAAAGATGGATGAAGACATCACCACAAAGGAAATACTGCGAGGACATCAAGGGGTCAAGGGACAGAAGAGATAGCTAAGGATACGTAAGACAGGCAAGATGGAAGAGGACCGAATGAAAAAAAGAACAGTAGATAGAGACATTATGGAGAACAGAAAAATGAATGGAAATATCATGAGAGAGGAAAAAAGGGGGGACTCCAAGTAAAAGGAAAGATGGATGAGGACATCATCAGAAAGGAAAAATGGATGAGGACATCATCAGAAAGGAAAAAGGATGAGGACATCCGAAAGGAAAGATGGATGAGGACATCATCAGAAAGGAAAGATGGAAAGAGGACATCATCAGAAAAAGGAAGATGGATGAGGACATCATCAGAAAAAGGGAAAAATCGATGAGGACATCATCAGAAAGGGAAAAATGGATGAGGACATCATCAGAAAGGAAAAATGGATGAGGACATTTAGAAAGGAAGATGGATGAGGTCATTATGAAAAGGAAAAGTTGGATGAGGGTATTATGAAAAGGAAAGATGGATGAGGACATTAAGGGAAAAATCGATGACGACATCATGAGGAAAAAGGAAAGATGGATGTGGACATCTGAGAAGGAAAGATGGACGAGGACACATTAAGAAAGAAAACATGTCTGAGAAATTATTCAAAAGGGAAAAAGGACGAGGACATTATGAGAAAGGAAATGATGGATGAGGACATGGTGAATGGAAAGATGGATGAGGACACATTAAGAAAGAAAACATGTCTGAGAACATTATCAGAAAGGAAAGATGGACGAGGACACTATGAGAAAGGAATGATGGATGAGGACATCGTGAGAAAGGAAAGATGGATGAGGACATCGTGAAAATGGAAAGATGGATGAGGACACCGTGATAAGAAAAATGGATGATAGCATTATGAGAAAGAAAAAATGGTTGAGGACATAATGAGCAAGGAAAAATCGACGAGGACATTACGAGAAAACGAAGGATAGATGAGTACATAATGAGAAAGGATGAGGACACTATCAGAAAGGAAAAATAGAGATATATGAGAAAGCAACGATGGACGAGGACTTGTGAGAAAGGAAAGATGGTTGAGAACTTTTATCAGAATGGGAAGATATGTTGAGAACATTATCAGAAAGGAAAGATCGTTGAGAACATTATCAGAAAGTGAAGATGGGTGAGGACATTATCAGAAAGCAAAAATGGATGAAGACGTGTGTTTGGGTGGAAAGAACACCAACACGTTTGTGAAAGAGAATAGACTGATGAGGATGTTAAGAGAAAGAAAGAAAGAAGATGGGCGAGGGTATCATGACATAGGGAAGATGGATGAGGCATCGTGAGCCATGTATACAGGCACATGGTGGGATAGGAAAGGACGGGTCAGGCCACTGTGAAGGAGGAAGGATGGGCGGGTACAAGAAAGAAAGGAAAATGGAGGGAGGACATGTGAGAAATATGGAAGGGAAGATCACGAGAACAAAAAGAAGAAAAAAAATGGCGACAAAGGAAAGGACTGATGAAAAAAAGAATGGAGTGAGAAAAAAGAACAATGAAAACATGGTAAGGAAGGAAAACACACGAGACATGGTAAGAAAGAAACAGGTGTATGAGAACACCACGTGTAAAAGAAAGACATAGAGGTTGACAGCATGAGATGGAATGAAAGAACGAATGAGATATGGTAAGGAATGAAAGAAAGAATAAAGAATGATGATGAGGGAAAAAAGGGGCGAATGAGGACGCCACAGGTTAAAAACCTAGGATAGGTTAAATGGCATGAGAAAGAAAACGAGGGATGAAGACATGTAAGAAAACGAAGGATGGGAACATGATAGGCAAGGACGATGAGGACAATGTGAGAAAGGCCGGTGATGACATCTTCAGAAAACAAAGGACGAAGGTCGGAAAGGAAAGGATGAATGAAGGGGAAGATTTTCCTTCGTACTCCTCTGCTCCCTACGGTAAAGAGCTTCGTGGCGTCACAGATCCATGGAGCTTACTCAGATGCAGTAAATATTGACAATGTTCTCAAACGTTTAGGCAGCATACAATGCCCCCAGACTTCAATACAGTGCAACAGCTTTAACATGTAACAGGAATGAGTTCTTGTACAGATGGAGATGGTTGGAAAAGGAATTACTGCCAACATATATATTCCTTTTCTCTTCCCAGTTTAATTTTCCTGCATTTGGAGACAGCAAGTCTGACAGATGGGACACAGCGGACATCTTGCCAAAAGAGATCTTAGTTTGCCAGCCTTTAGTTCCAATACAAGTGGCTGCTCATAAATGAAGCGCCATCGTTTTACTTTTTCGGCGGTGAGGACAATACGAACTGAAGTCCCTGTGAGAGAAACTATGCCCTGAATTTGCATTTCATTACAGGGCGAATGAACGAGTGTCCACGTGACTTGATCATTAAACTGCTCGAGTGCCCAACGGATCGATGGATATTTTTTTTATTCACCTATTTCTTATCGACAAATCTTTGTTTATTTTTTTTCTTTCTTATTTGATTGATGAATAGCTTTCTTTAAACCAAGAAAAGAACCATTTACTAACCTTGTACTGAAATCGGTAAAGAACATTCCGAGGAATCGCCGGACACACACACACACACACACTAATACACAAGAACACAGCTGGACACAGAACAGCATAGTACAACATACAAAACACACGCATATGAACATACGCACGCTCGCGCAAGTACCCCCTTCCCCCCCGTGGACGCACAAGCAAATACACACACACACACACACACACACACACACACACACACACACACACACCACGCCACCCCCCCTCCACCCCCCCACCCCCCCAGCGTGCCTGCACAAGCACACACACATATATACGCCCCCCCCCCCCCCCATCCGCCACCCTCTCCCCCTCTCCCCCCCCCCCACGTGCCCGCACAAGCACACACACGCCCCCACGCCCGCCCGCACAAGCACATACATATATATACACACACGCGCATGCGTGCACACACACACACACACACACACACACACACACACACGGGCGTGCATGTCTATCCTATATTAATGTGGAGAGATGTTTAACTGAAAAAGAAATAATAACCGAAAACAATACACATACACAGTCTGTCTGATCTTAGTACTGATTGATGCTAAATTCCAGAAACAACGACAACAGCAACAACAACAACAACGCACACACACACACACACACACACACACACATACACACACACACACACGCGCGCGCTCGAATAATAACCTACCCTCTGGGGTACTTGTCACCAAGGATGTTCGCGTTGACACGGATCTTCTGCTTGGAAGTACACAACAACCGCTTCCTCCAGTGAGCAGAACTACCCATGCAAGTTTCACAAAGTACTGCATACGTGGATGAACGCCATGCAAGTTTCACAAAGTACTGCATACGTGGATGAATGCCATGGAAGTTTCACAAAGTACCGCACACGTGGATGAACGCCATGCAAGTTTCACAAAGTACTACGCACGTGGATGAATGCCACGCAAGTTTTACAAAGTATTGCAGACGTGGATGAATGCCATGCAAGTTTCACAAAGTACCGCACACGTGGATGAATGCCATGGAAGTTTCACAAAGTACTGCACACGTGGATGAATGCCATGGAAGTTTCACAAAGTACCGCACACGTGGATGAATGCCTAACATCAATGTCGCCATAACAGAAAACTTCTGCGAAGACCACTGATGATAAACGTCTTCGTTTTTTGGTGACGTGAGTAGTAGTGGTTGTTCTGCTCCTCCATGTTGGTCCGACCCGGGTGCGTCCACATCGGATGTGTGCGCAGACCGGTTGCGCATGCAGCAGGCGGGACAATGGGGCCAAGTGCAACACGAACGCAAGACCGTGACTTGCATCGAAGAACTCTGAACGTCGCTCACAAGCTGGCTAATTATTAACAAAGTCCCGTTTGAAATGCTCTGGCTTGTCGTTGATACATCAGCACAAGGATATGTGTGTGTGTGTGTGTGTGTGTGTGTGTGTGTGTGTGTGCGCGCGCGCGCGCGCGAGCTCGCGGGCTTGTGTGTGTGTGTGTGTGTGTGTGTGGTGTTGTGTGTGCGTGCACGCGCGTGCGCGCGCGAGCTCGCGGGCTTGTGTGTGTGTGTGTGTGTGTGTGTGTGTGTGTGTGTGTGTGAGTGAGCGCGCGCGTGTGTGTGTGTGTGTGTGTGTTTGTTTCAGCACACTAAAATGAAAATATCGTGAAACAGCTCTCTCTCCCTCTCTCTCTCTCTCTCTCTCTCCTCTCTCTCTCTCTCTCTCTCTCTCTCTCTCTCTCTCTCTCTCTCTCTCTCTTCCCCCCCCCCTCTCTCTCTCTCTCTCTCTCTCTCTCTCTCTTCCACACACACACACAAACATGCGCGCGCGCGCACATGTATGTGTGTACGTGTGTGTGTGTGTGTGTGGTGTGTGTGTGTGTGTGTGTGTGTGTGTGTGTGTGTGAGAGGGAGAAAAGAGGGAAGGAAAGCGAGCAAGAGAGAATGTGTGTGTGTGTGTGTGTGTGTGTGTGTGTGTGTGTGAGAGAGAGAGAGAGAGAGAGAGAGAGAGAGAGAGAGAGAGAGAGAGAGAGAGAGAGAGAAAGAGAAGAGAAGATAGTGTGTGTGCGTGTGCGCGCTCATGCGGCGTGTGTGTGTGTAAATAAGAGGACGGGGGGGGGGGGGGGGGGGGGGGGGGATAGAGAGATTTTGATGTGTGTGTGTGTGTGTGTGTGTGTGTGTGTGTGAACTCAATGCAGATAAAGCATCTTTTACGCTCACACGCACGCACGCTTCACCAGTATATGTCCAAAGAGAGATAACATGTATGCACAGCTGGGCAGAACACAAATGACTGACAAAAGAAAATGTAAGGGCAGCCACACTATCCTCCGCCCTCCCACCCACAGCCCCCTTGTTTGAAGCACACAAAAAAAGCCCATCCATTCATGGTAAAGAGAGTCCCTACTTCCCCATCCCCGCTTCTACAAGAATTTGAATACCCCTCCCCCCTCCTCCCCTCTCCCTCCACTCTCTCGCCTTTATGAAAATTTAGAAGATTAGTCCCTCTTCAATCACCTCCACCCCCGCTTTCATGACACAGGAGAAGATGAGTACCTCTTCAACAACCCCCTTCCCCCCCCCCCCCCCCCCCCCCCCCCCCCCCCCCCCCCCCCCCAAACCTTCCCAAACTTTTTGTGAACATTTTGAAAAATGTGTCCCTCTTCCCCCTCCCATTCCCCATGCCCATGATTTTTGAACATTTTGGAAGATGAAGCACCTCTCCCTCTCCTCCCTCTTTTATTCAAACTTGGGGGACTGCCGTCATGTTTTTGTCGGTTTGAGTCCAGCCATGTGCAGGGAGAAAAATCTTAACGTTACTCACAATGAAAATACAGACCATGTTGTATATCATTCATGCTTTATTGATACTGCAGCGTTGGTTGCTCAAACTGAAGTTGATTGTAGGAAGAAACTCGAAGCAGAGCTTGACAGCAGAAGGTGTTCAGAGAAGAAACCCCCCCTCAGACAGGTCTGTCGGCCCTGAGGTTCTCACACTCTGAAGGGGCCGTGCCGCATCCAGGTCGTGACTCCCAGATGCCCTTCTACTGCCAGCAGATGTTATTGCAAAGTTTTCAACTGATGTTAATAATATCTGAGATCAGTTTGATGGGTTGTAAAGTCATGTGAGACTCACTCAGTGTAGATTGTAGAGCTGTTTGATGGGTTGTGGTCATGTGAGACTCACTCAGTGTAGATTGTAGAGCTGTTTGATGGGTTGTGGTCATGTGAGACTCACTCAGTGTAGATTGTAGAGCTGTTTATTGTCTAACATAATCTGTGGTGCACAGACGTAAAACAAACCATTTGACTGAACTTTCTTGTTTTGGAAATTACAGATATTTTGTGAGTGTTGGTGTAGATTGTACGACTGCTCATTGTCTGATATTATCTTTTATGGACAGACGTGAAATAAACCACTGAACTGAACTATGTCAATTTCTGCCATTTACCGGATATTTTGAGCGAGAGAGAGAGAGAGAGAGAGAGAGGGGGGGGGGGGGGGGGCGGGAGAGAGAAAGGGATCAGTCAGTCATTCCCTTGACCGTTGGGGTCCTTGGGAGGACGTGATGAGGCAGCCGTCGTTTCTCTCCAGGCTCTTCTGGTGGTGGCTGTCGTGAGGAGATCTGGCATGGTCATTTTAGTCCAGTCCTTTATATTTTCGGACCAGCTCTTTCTCTGCCGTCCTCGTCTGCGCCCTCCTTCAACGGTTTCTTTGAAGGATGGTTTTGGAGAGGGTGTTGTGACGAATGATGTGGCCAGACCATGCCATCTTCCGTCGTTTGACGGTTGCCAGAAGTGGTTCGTGGAGCCAAACTAGGTTGGTGAGAGAGGGGGAGGAGGGGCAATTAATTCTGCAGCTGTTAAAAAAAAAAAAAAAAAAATATAATATAATATATATATATATATTATTATATATATATATATATATATATATAATATATATAAGTAGGTGAAGTAATTAGAATTAAACTGAAAGATTTCGCGGCATTGTCACGGCTACTAAAGCGCCTTTTAAATTGATATCGTCGTTAAACGCGAGTGCCATGCTGAGTTGTGATTTATTTAGGAATATCAGCATCTCACATGCAGTTGACTACATGGTGATGGATCTGCCGTAGAAGAAAAAACTATTGCATGATAATGACGGCGTGGCGTTGTATCCCATGTGGCGGACAACCTAAAAGGATGATAACTGAAGTAAAGTCATACAAACTGGGCACCATGTATCTTAAATTCAGGTTGGTCAGTTAAAGTATTGTACAATATAATTTGTCATGCAGACATGCTGCGTAAACTGAAGAATGTAAAACCATAGTTCTGTCTTTTCTTAAGTAGCCAAATTCTGCTACCACCAACAAAATACAGGTACCTCGCCAATAGGACTTTAAAAAAAAAATCAAATTAAGCTTTCGTTTTCAATTTGTTTTTCGGTCAGTATGTCATTTTGATGCCAAAGAATGTTTTCATATCACATTTCTCAAAGTTGGTTTTCTTATGAATAGTTCATGTGCATTTTTCTCTCTAATCACAAATTCTGTGAGTTGCTCAAGTAATCTGAACTTTCGATGCACCACCGAGACACAAGTGTTTCGTTCAGTACGAATTTACGCACCACTTCGACTTTAAAAAAATCTATCTATCTATCTATCTATCTATCTATCTATCTATCTATCTATCTATCTATCTATCTATCTATCTATCTATCTATCTATCTATCTATCTATCTATCACTGGTTTTGTCACACCATCTAACCTTTTTACTATTTTCACAGCCTACCATGACTCCAAGCCATATTTTTTTGTTGTGGGTCGCCAAATGGGAAAATGTCAAGTTCCATCAACCATCACTGAATATCTTTTATTTGCCGTTTCAGCACACCATCTGGGCAGTACTTCATGTACACTTCTTTGGTTATTTTTCAGTGTCATTTTTTTATGTGCGTGGCAGTATGATTTTTAATGGCAGCCACAGGCACACCACCGGGTTGTGGTGGTGGTGATGGTAGTGGTGGTGGTGGTGGTGTGTGTGTGTGTGTGTGTGTGTGTGTGTGTGTGTGTGTGTGTGTGTGTGTGTGTGTGCGTGCGTGTGTGTGTGTGTGTGTGTGTGTGTGTGTGTGTGTGTGTGTGTGTGTGTGTGTGTGTGTGTGTGTGTGTGGGTGGGTGGGTGCGTGCGCGCACATAATTTTTGTGCGTGTGTATGCCTATGCATGTGTAGATAATGATGCACCTGCGTACATGAACTGTGCACGTGCGCGCGCCCGCGCGTGTGTGTGTATGTGTGTGTGTGTGTGTGTGTGTGAGAGAGAGAGAGAGAGAGAGAGAGAGAGAGAGAGAGAGAGATGAGAGAGAGTGAGAGAGAGAGAGAGAGAGAGAGAGAGAGAGAGAGCATTTGTGTCTGAGTGCCCGCATGTAAACATGTGTGTGCTTGCGTGCGTGCGTGTGTGTGTGCGTGTGTATGTATGTATGTGTGCGTGCGTGCGTGTGTGTACGTGCGTGGTGTGTGTGTGTGTGTGTGTGTGTGTGTGTGTGTGTGTGTGTGTGTGTGTGTGTGTGTACGTGTACGTGCGTGCGTGCGTGCGCGCGCGCCTGTGTGTGTATGTGTGAGTGTGTGTGTGTATGTGTGAGTGTGTGTGTGTATGTGTGAGTGTGTGTGTGTGTACGTGCAGGTGTGTGCGCGCGTGCGATCGCGGGCGCGTTTGACTGAGCGACTGAGTGAACGGGCATACTTATATATATATATATATATATATATATATATATATATATATATATATATATATATATATATATATATACAGGTGTCTCATAATCTGATACTCAAACCAGGGAGAAGACGAAGGGGAAGGAGAGGGACTAGTGCGTCAGGACGGCGGAAAGTGCGAGTCTCAAAAACCATCGTCTGTAGACACTTTATCGTTTCACAGTATTCACTGTCGACCTACTTCCCGGGCACTGACCTCAGAAGTGGAAGGGAAAGGAAAGGGAGGACCGCGAGAGAGAGAGAGAGAGAGAGTGTATGTGTGTGTGTGTGTGTGTGTGTGCGCGCGTGAGGAGGAGGGTGAGGATGGGAGATTAGTAGAGAGTAGGGAGTGTGTGTGTGGGGGGTGGGGGGGTGGGGGGGGGGGAGGTGGGGGAGGTGGTGTAGGTAAGCCTCCCTAGCAGTGAGTGTACTGGCGGCTTTGATAAGCAGGGGGGCATTGCCATTCGGCCATTACCTAACCTCCAGGGATCAACGACCTGACTTGGCGAAGTCTGGACTTGCTGAGGGTGGCCATTTTAACCACGGAAAACGGGAATGGTTTGGATCAAATCAAGGAGAGCTTTGCAGTCTTTCCGTTGTGGGAGAAGAGAGAGAGAGAGAGAGAGAGAGAGAGAGAGAGAGAGGTGTGTGTGTGTGTGTGTGTGAACGGGGATGTGAGCATGCGCGTGCGTGCGTGCGTGTGTATGTACGTACGTGCGTGCGTGCGTGCGTACGTGTGTGTGTGTGTGTGTGTGTGTGTGTGAACGAGGATGTGAGCATGCGCGGGAGAGAGAGAGAGAGAGAGAGGAGAGAGAGAGAGAGAGAGAGAGAGAGATGGACAGACAGACGCATAGACAAACAGACAGACAGGCAGGCAGGCAAGGAGACAGACACTGGAGACGCAAAAATTGATATTGATTATAGAAATAACCTTGTGTGTGTGTGTGTGTGTGTGTGTGTGTGTGTGTGTGTGTGTGTGTGTGTGTGTGTGTGTGTGTGTGTGTGAGAGAGAGAGAGAGAGAGAGAGAGAGAGAGAGAGAGAGAGAGGGGGGGGGGGGGCAATGAAGTAGAGGACGGTGTTATAGTTTATGATGCGTGTCACGGACCAGCTATCTTTATGACTGTAGAGAGGTTCTGAAAGGAGCTGGTCTGAAACCGAGTGTATATTTGATCTGGTCGTAAATCAAAGTGCTCTACATCAAGGGAAGCGCATGTTCCCTAGACCATTATTAAGCTGACTGGGTACTTTGAAAACCACTCGGCCATACTGAAAATCACTCGGCCATATTGGTTGCACACCACTAATTAATGCGCTAAGGTCTTGCTTAAGGAGTCGATTATTTTTAGATAGGAACGATTATTTCGTTTTGAGAATTGTAATGTGTCTGAGAATCGATTTATCCTCTTTCCGTTCGTATGCCCAACAAGGTACATGTCAAGTGGTTCCAAGCAGACAGATTAAAATGAAAAAAAATGGGACTATTTTGGGGAAACCACCTGGTGCAAAGATAGGGTCAGGACTGTGAATGATTTCATCAGCATAAATCCCTACAAAAGTGAAATGATTTGGGGGGAGGGGGGGGGGGGGGGTGTTGTTGGGCAACTGACGACCGTACGGGCACCAAAGTCCCTGCCCCATAGGGTCACCGGCGACTTTATAGGCCGGCGACCAAATGGACACCAACAGGTGTCATTTGATCTATTATCAGTTTGATATAATTTTTTGGCTGAAATTGATACTATGCCTCAAAACGCTTACATAGATTACATGGTGACTCGGTCATATCGCGTTAAGGCTTTTCATCCTTTAGCAGTTATATCAAATCTTGTTCACCCTTTTCTCCTATTATGTTAAAATTTTACATCTTTTTGCCAAAGCTTTGTTTTGGCCATGTTATATTAAAACTGGGCATCTTTTTGCCAAAGTTTTCCCCAATATCATGTAATGGTTGTTCATCTTGTTTGCCTTGCGACGTTGAAACTTGCCCATACCGTTTTGCCTTATCATGTTAATCTTTCATGTTTAACACTGCAAATGTGCCTGCATCTTTCAGGACTTCTTGGCACCGGAATACATCACGAAACCAAGTGTAGTCGAGTACAGTCCCCTCGTGTAGTCGACCAGAATGGCCCTCCACAGCATCGGCTGTAGCATCCTCATCCTCATCAATCAGCGTGAAAAAACAAACAAAAAAAAAACGTCTCAAATTCTGTGGTCCTTCACGCTCTGCTCTCGTGGTGAGCTCATTGTCGATTCCATCCCCACCCACATCCTCCTTCCACATTCACGCCCTTGATCATTGGTGTCAGCAAGTTCATTTGGACTGTCGCTCAGAACCTCGAACACTCATGACAGGGAATGCTCACTCATGGTGGTTCTGTCGTCAGCAGGTGGCTGAACAGGTGGCCTTCCGCGTCAGTGGGATCAGAGCCCCACCCGTCAACAGCACTGAAGTGCCTCCTCTGATGGGTTGTCTAGTGACGACCCGATGTTGATTGACCTCTGTGGATCGTTGGTGCCAGTGTCACGAAAAGTTTTAACTCCCCGAATGGTTTAACTCCCAAAGAGTTAAACAATTCATATGTAAATTTTAACTCCCTGGGAGTTAAACTAGAATGACTCCCACCCTGTGTGCCAAAATAACTCCACTCCGTAAAACTTCAAAATGTTCTAAAATCGTTTTTGTACAAGTCTCAACAAATTCTTGAAACATTAAGGGGGGAGTCATTTTGTACATATATCAGACTTAACTCCCACCCTGTAACAGAATGACCCCCCCTGGGAGTTAGTACAGATTAACTCCCGGGAGTTAATCCAGGCGTGTAAAAGTTTAACTCCCTGCCCACTAAGGGGAGTCAGTTTTTCACAGTTTAGAATAACTCCCCTGGGAGTTAATGTGTACACGTGTTTTCTGACTCCCAGGGAGTTACTTTGTAACAGAGGGGGAGTTAATCTGATCATGACTTAGATGACTCCCCACCCACCTATTCCCAGGTGTCTTTCGGTAAGCGAATGGAGAAGGGGATTTAATGTTCATGATCATCATCATCATAGGGAAAGGAAATGTCCGTGTACATATTCATGTACTCATCTATGCATTGTCCTTGATATTTTACTATACCTTTTTGTATATAATCTGTATGTAAAGTCTGTATATACATGAATTAATGGTTTGATGCCTTTGGTAGAAATACTGTACTTCACTGTACTTCAGTCTTTGGCGTTCTCTCTCTCTCTCTCTCTCTCTCTCTCTCTCTCTCTCTCTCTCTCTCTCTCTCTCTCATGGAATCTATGCGACTATCAAACAGTCACCCATAAGTGTAGGCCATTACACTCAAATGGTGTACAAATGGAAAATTTTCAATTTTTCATTGTGTCATGCCACCAAATTAGGGGAGTGAGGGGGGGGGGGGGGGTGAGAGGGTAAGGAAGGTGGGGAGAGACTGACGAGTAGTCGCGACGTGACGTAAAATTGTTTGTATTGACTTGCTACATCTGGGAGAGAAGGAGGGAGAAAAAGGGTTGGCATAGATTAGAAATTTGTGTGTGAGACACATGGGATAGAGAAGGGGGGGGGGGGGGGGGGGGGGGGGGGGGGGGAGGGGGGGGCTGTTTTTGTACAATTTGTACAAGAGGGTGGCTGCTTGGGACCGATCTGATGAAGTTGTCAAGTGATTCGTCACAGGTGTGGTGGTGTGCGTGTGCCAAGCTAAAATGAAAGTCGGCCAGCCAATCAGAAAAACACACATTTTTCAATAAAATTCAAGACACGTGACTAATTCACAGAAACCAATAATATCGAAGGAAAAATTCTACCTGACAAGTCTTGATCTGGCAAGTTAGTGTAAGAACACACACACACACACACACACACACACACACACACACACACACACATTTCGAAAAAAAAATATATATGATGCATGGGTGGTAGCGAGGTGCGGGGAGTGGGTGGTGGGTGGTGGGTGGGAGTCATTCTGGTGGTACGTCAGAATAACTCCCCTGGAGTCAAACTGAAACACAGAGGGAGTTAGTTTTTTATATTCTAGTTTAACTCCCAGGGAGTTAAAATTTACAAATGAACAGTTTAACTCCCTGGGAGTTAAACCACTCGGGGAGCTGAAACTTTTCGTTACACCGGATTTGTAGCGGGACAAACCAGGGCGCGGATATCGACAGGAAGCCGGAATGTGCAGCAGGGGAGCAAGGTAACAGACGTGGCACGGAATGTGCAGCACGGGAGCAAGGTAACAGACGTGGCACGGAATGTGCAGCACGGGAGCAAGGTAACAGACGTGGCACGGAATGTGCAGCACGGGAGCAAGGTAACAGACGTGGCACGGAATGTGCAGCAGGGGAGCAAGGTGACAGACGTGGCACGGAGGAATGTGCAGCAGGGGAGCAAGGTGACAGACGTGGCACGGAGGAATGTGCAGCACGGGAGCAAGGTGACAGACGTGGCACGGAGGAATGTGCAGCACGGGAGCAAGGTAACAGACGTGGCACGGAATGTGCAGCACGGGAGCAAGGTAACAGACGTGGCACGGAATGTGCAGCACGGGAGCAAGGTAACAGACGTGGCACGGAATGTGCAGCACGGGAGCAAGGTAACAGACGTGGCAGCACGGGAGCAAGGTAACAGACGTGGCACGGAATGTGCAGCACGGGAGCAAGGTAACAGACGTGGCAGCACGGGAGCAAGGTAACAGACGTGGCACGGAATGTGCAGCACGGGAGCAAGGTAACAGACGTGGCACGGAATGTGCAGCACGGGAGCAAGGTAACAGACGTGGCACGGAATGTGCAGCAGGGGAGCAAGGTGACAGACGTGGCACGGAATGTGCAGCACGGGAGCAAGGTGACAGACGTGGCACGGAATGTGCAGCACGGGAGCAAGGTGACAGACGTGGCACGGAATGTGCAGCACGGGAGCAAGGTGACAGACGTGGCACGGAATGTGCAGCACGGGAGCAAGGTAACAGACGTGGCACGGAATGTGCAGCACGGGAGCAAGGTGACAGACGTGGCACGGAATGTGCAGCACGGGAGCAAGGTAACAGACGTGGCACGGAATGTGCAGCACGGGAGCAAGGTGACAGACGTGGCACGGAGGAATGTGCAGCAGGGGAGCAAGGTGACAGACGTGGCACGGAGGAATGTGCAGCAGGGGAGCAAGGTGACAGACGTGGCACGGAGGAATGTGCAGCAGGGGAGCAAGGTGACAGACGTGGCACGGAGGAATGTGCAGCAGGGGAGCAAGGTGACAGACGTGGCACGGAGGAATGTGCAGCACGGGAGCAAGGTGACAGACGTGGCACGGAGGAATGTGCAGCACGGGAGCAAGGTGACAGACGTGGCACGGAGGATGAGACAAAGAATTAAGAAAAAACGTTGTTCAACTTTTTGCCATAATATGTTCGTCTTTGTGCCGTATTACCTTTTAGTCATCCTTTTTTTTTTTCTTTTTCTTAAAAAAAAAAATTTCAACAGTTTTTTTTTTCTCATAGTAGATTATAGATGATCATCTTGTTGCCACATTATGTAAATATATATATGTATTTTTGCCATATCATGCTAAAGTTGTTCATTGTTTTGCCATTTTTGGTGAATGGTGCTCATCCAATTGCCTTGTTATGTTACCCTTCTTCATTTCCTTGCCATATCGTTTTGCTATGTAATGCCAAAACCGTTTATTGTCTTCGCCATATTATCTTAAAGTTGTTAATCTTTTCTTCGTATTGTCTTAAAATCGTTCATCTGTTGTCATATTATGTCACATTTATCATCTAACTGCCAGGTTATGTTGAAGTTGTTACCCTTTTTTGCAACATTATCACGGAAGTTTATCACCATTTCGCCATATTATCTTACAGTTGTAAGTATTGAATACTTTAGGTTGTTCGTGTTTCTGCTGAACTGTGTTAGAACTGTTCACCTTTTTGATGAATTATTTCAAAGTTGTTCATCTTTTGCCATATTATATCAAGCTGTTTGTAAGTCTGCTGTATTATCTTGAAGTTGTTCTTCTTTTAGCCTTTTCATCTAAAACCATTCATTTTTTTACCACATCATCTTAATGTTGTTCGTCTCTTTGTTATAACATTTTAATTAAGGTTGCTTATCTTTTTGTCATATTATATCAACATTGGTCTTCTTTTGACCAAATTATCTTCGTGTTGTTCATCTGTTTGTCATTTAACACATCGATGTTATTAATCGTTTTATAATAATAATAATAATAATAATGAATACTTATATAGCGCCTATTCTCGGGGAGAGGCCAAGCTCTAAGCGCTTTACAATCAACACTCGATCGTTTACACAACGGGCTGCCTACTGGGTAGTGCCGACTGAAGAGCTGCCAACTGGCGCTTCATTCAGTCGTTTCCCGTGTCATCCAGTCAGTATCGTTCAATATCGATCACTCATTTTCCTTACTTCCTTCATTCTTTCCATTTCTCACGCAGGGGTGCATGCTATGTGTAACGTGTCATCCATACCAACGGCCAAACTGGCCTACTCTTCCGAAAGTTGGTGTTGGGATTTTACGTGTATGCAAGATGTTATGCGTGCGTTCACACACGGAACCTCGGTTTATAGTCTCATTCGAAGGACTGTATGGGAAATGGAGTCAGAACCAATGTTAACTCCGAGGGAAAAATCCCCTTGTACCGAAACGTCCCGCGGAGGTTCGAACCCGCAACCCCAGAATCACCAAGATTACGAGTCCGGTGCTCTACCAACTGAGCTATTCCGGCTCCCTTAGCATTCAAGTTTTAGTCAGTTTTAGCATGTAATATTAAGATATGCATCTTTTGCGATTTTCTGCTAAAGTTGTGCATTTATTTTTCATTATCATGCTAAATGTGTTCACTTTTTTTTTTTGCCATATTGTGTTAACGTTTGTTTCTTTCTTTGTTGTTAATCTGTTTACCATGTGTTAAAGTTGTTTACCATGTGTTAAAGTTGATTACCATGTGTTAAAGTTGTTTACCATGTGTTAAAGTTGATTATCTTTTTGCCATATTGTCTCAGAGTTCTTCGCTTTCTTCCCGTCTTATTGTTCACTTTTTAGCCATTTTATCTCCACATTGTTCATGTTTGTGCCGTATTGTCTTAAGGGTATTCATTCTTTTTCGCTACAGTACATTGAATTTATTTATTTGTTTGCCATTTCATCTTAACTTATCTTAATGTGGTTGGTATTCCTGTCTTATGTTAAAGTTATTCATCTTTTGTTTCAACCACATCAGCATTTTACATCCTTTTTGCGATGTTCTGGTAAGTTTTTTTGGGGGGTATCATTATGCTAATTGGACATTGTCATTCGACAGGGGAGTCTCAGCGGACATGCAAGCTTGGGTATCTGCTAACAACGCGTTTACCTTGGTATCATCCGAAGGAGATTATTCTTCAGGACAACTGTCAGAATGAGATTCCAAGGTAACTTCAGTGAACCCAGTGTGTGCGGAAATGAATGATCGTGAATGGAAGTGTGTCATTTTGTGCGTGAATGAGTGTGTGTCCTGTAGCGCGCGTGTGCATGCGTGTACGTGTGTGTATTTGTGGGGTGGATATGGGTGTGGGTGGATAGACGACAGGGTGGGCTTGGGCGGAAGTTTGTATGTGTGCGGGGTGGAGGGGGGGGGGGGCGGTTCTGTATTTGCTATCATTTTATTTGACTTTTTCCCTTTAACCTTGATTTTGGTTTTTAAAGGTAGTAAGCTGTACTTTCTAATGGTATTGTTATTAAATGAGATGTACATAAATGTAAAACCTTGTGCATTAGAATTATTTACTAGCGTTGCACATGTATTCATATGGCTGTTATGTCCTGTTGTGCCTTTGTGATTGCTGTGCACCTGACAAAATTTCTTTTCTTGTTTGTTTCTTATCTTTTTTCTTTCTTTCTTTTTCTTTCTTTCTTTCTTTCCCCCTTTCTTTTTCCTTTCTCCTTTCTTTATTTCTTGTTCTGTCTTTATTTCTTACTTTTATCGTGGAAATGATTATTTTTTCTTATCTTCTGAATGAAAAAGTATCCTCTGCATGGCTTGATCGCATTCTCCCAACAGCCGACACACAACGGCTGCCAAGCTGACATCATGTGGAAAAAAAAAACGAAAAAGAAAGAAAAGCCCTTTCCAAGGTCGTGTAAACGTTAACGTCGGCTGGCTGTAAAGGCAGATCCGATCTGATCGCCGATGAATCAGTTATTTATTAATCTTCTTCATGGACGCTCACGGGAAACGGAAGGCAGCGGGAAAGAAACTGAACGTAGGAAGAGGGTAGGGGTGGGGGGTGGGGGTGGGGGCATTGAGGACAGGTTGTCTATGTGCGTAGGAGAGGGGTAAGTGGGGAACGTGTGGGGCTAGGAGGAGAATGGAAGGGTGGGACAGGTTTCTGCTTTCATCAGCAAACATTTGCGTCTGCGAATGACATGTATTCACGAATGTTAAAACAAATCATGTAGCACCTACCATACTCCCCTCCCCCCGTCCTTCCCAAAGACACACACACACAACATTCACACCTACCCCAATTTGACGGTACCTTAGTATACATTAGTTCTAAAACCTATGTTACCACGACGGGAGAAGGGGGTGGGGGTGGGGCGAAGAAATTTCCGGTTTGGATAAATATTTGATGAAACCCTCAAACAACCTGCTCCACTTATGCAAAAATGAAACAACGTTTACATTAATATGGTGATGCCTTGTTTTCTTAGCTCTAACATAGGCCTACATGTAATATCTATTATAACAACGGCGTCATAACCGCTCACAGGAATCAGAACATTAATAGTGGTGCCACAGTTACAATTAGAGTGTACTCACTATCAGTGCCAAACCAACATCTGTTAAAAAAAATCCCTCACTTTTGACGGTGTATAACCTCTCGTGAACTCAGTTTGGCGGTTATGTCTTATGCAGGATATGCAGCTATAGCCACGTACACATAGATACAGAGGTAATTTAGCTGTGGTGTATTTGGGCTATACATGGAGGTAATCTAAGTGTAATAGATCTATTGTCTACATGGGGGTGCTCTAAGTGTAGTAGATCCAGTGTCTACATGGGGGTGCTCTAGGTGTAGTAGATCCAGTGTCTACAAGGTCATCTAAGGGGTCCGCGACGTTTCGTCGAACGACATTTCGTCGAATGAGCACGACTTGGCATAACGGCCTTCGTTCATTCGTCCTTCGTCCTCTCTCGGGCTTCGCCCTACTCAAATCTAAAGACCATCGATTCTGCTTTGGAGTAGACTGGGTCCCTCCGTGACTTTTTTCCCGTTGACTTTCTTTCCCGTTGACTTTCGACGAAATGTCGTTCGACGAAACGTCGGACACCACATCTAAGTGTAGTAGATCCAATATCTACATGGAGGTCATCTAAGTGTAGTAAATCCAGTATCTACATGGAGGTCATCTAAATGTAGTAGATCCAATATCTACATGGAGGTCATCTAAGTGTAATAAATCCAGTATTTACATGGAGGTCATCTAAAGCGGCTGACACACGAGCCTCCCCGCCCGTACGCTTCGGACGTACCGGTCGAACCCGATCCCAAACGGAGCGTCTGTCATAGTAAACGTACGTCTCAAACGGACTTCGGCATCCAGTTCGACCGACCGTTCGAGATACACCGTGATCTATTCGAAACGGACAGTTTGTATCCTCCAACCAATCAACGCTAAGCATTGAGCCAACACCCATAACAACAGGAAAAATGGCGTCGTCCCGCAAGGCGATCAGACTGTCCGATTCGGAGACCAAACATTTGATTGAATCGTACCAAGGCCATGGTGTGCTTTGGAATGTCAACTCAAAAAATTATAAGAATCTAAATATTCGAGAAAAAGCTTCGTATTCAATTGTACAGTCCTTTGAAGCGGCATGTGGGATCAAACTCGAAGGGTTTTAAAACTCGCATAGGTCGGACCGCACAGGTTCAAACGTTTCGTGAAGCACTCCGTCCGTTCGACACTGACTGGTCGGACCGCACAGGTTCAAACGTTTCGTTTCAACCGTACGGGCGGGGAGGCTCGTGTGTCAGCCGCTTAAGTGTAGTAGATCCAGTGTGTACATGGAGGTCATCTAAGTGTAGTAAATCCAGTATTTACATGGAGGTCATCTAAGTGTAGTAAAACCAGTATTTACATGGAGGTCATCTAAGTGTAGTAGATCCAGTATTTACATGGAGGTCATCTAAGTGTAGTAGATCCAGTGTGTACATGGAGGTCATCTAAGTGTAGTAAATCCAGTGTCTGCATGGAGGTCATCTAAGTGTAGTAGATCCAGTGTGCATACAGAGATCCTCTAAGTGTAGTAGATCAAGTGTGCACACAGAGATCCTCTAAGTGTAGTAGATCCAGTGTATACATGGAGTTCACCTAAGTGTAGTAGATCCAGTGTGTACACAAAGATCCCTAGGTGTAGTAGATCCAGTGTGTACATGGAGGTAATCAAAGTGTAGTAGATGATGTGTACACATGTCCCCCAGCTGTAGTGGATATGACGCATGCATGGAGATTCTCTAATCATACATACCGATCCTTCAGCTATAGTAGACATAGTTTACACATGAAGATTCTCTATTTGTAGTAGATTTGGAGTGAACATGGAGATCTTCTAATTGTGGTAGATCCAGTGTGAGCATGAACGTCTTCTAGTTGTAGTTGACCCGAACAAGGAAGATCTTCCACTTGTCAAAAATCTAGTGTGATCACGGAGATCCTCTGATAGTAACTGCAGCAGCAGCAACAGCAGCAGCAGAAACAGAAGCAGCAACAATAGTAGTAGTAGTAGCAGCAGCAGCAGTATCATCATCAACATCATCAGCAGTAGTAGTAGTAGAAGTAAGAGTAGTAGTAGTAGTAGTAGTAGTAGTAGTAGTAACAGCGGTAGCAGCAGCAGAAGTAGTTAGTTTGAGCGGTAGTTGTAAATCTAGTTTGAAATTTGAAGTCGTCTAGTTGTAACAGATGTCCTGTGAACATGGAGGTCCTGTTGCTCTGTCCAGTTCAGCTTGTGTTCCCACACCCCACGGACAAGAAAAAGAAAACAAAGGATTAGTGCATGAAGGAGTTTTCACCACTGTACACTTGGTGTCGTTCGTCAGGGGTGAAATGGGCATCCCTTCCGTGGGCATTGGTGCCGCAATCAAATGTCAGCTTTTCTTTTGTTTTTTTCTGCATTTTGTGTGTTTTGTTTTGCAATAAATTTGAAAGTGGTAAAAGCATGACCATGGTTGGTAAATATGGTGTACGCTCCCCACCTCACTCTTACCCTGATTATGGGATTCTTCAATTCTTTAAATGGAAACGTCAAATGATTTCCAAAGTAATAACTGTCAACGTCTCCACTGAGAAACAATGAGTTTCGCTCATTAAGTCCTCGTAAGTTAAGATTCCGTCTTTTCAACGAAACTTTTAAAGACCATATTCTCTTTGCTTGCGCTGGTGTACTAGGGCTCACTCCCACTGCAGCTTGTAAGTTCAAGGATTTTAGGAATGAAAGCCCTGTCGCTCCCCACCCCTCTCCCCACCCCACACCCCCTGATGTCTACCGCGAGTTTTTTTTTTTTTTAATTTTTTTTTTTTTTTAAAGTAAGTTGTGACTGCGGATTGTTACCAATCCTCCTTCCCCCCTTCCTACTCCCCCACACCGCCCCTGCGCAGTTCTCTCTCTATGCTCTCCCTTCTTATGGAACGGTGCCGGAGCGGACTGGAAGCCTGGAATGGGGTTGGCATCCTTCCCTCATTCTGCTCACATCATCCTACCGGAGTTCAAGGCTGGATCTCTCCGTCAGCGACGGGTGGTGATAGATCAGATCGGGTGATGGCGGTGGGGGTGTCAGCGACGGGTGGTGATAGATCAGATCGGGTGATGGCGGTGGGGGTGTCAGCGACGGGTGGTGATAGATCAGATCGGGTGATGGCGGTGGGGTGTCAGCGACGGGTGGTGACAGATCAGATCGGGTGATGGCGGTGGGGGTGTCAGCGACGGGTGGTGATAGATCAGATCGGGTGATGGCGGTGGGGGTGTCAGCGACGGGTGGTGATAGATCAGATCGGGTGATGGCGGTGGGGGTGTCAGCGACGGGTGGTGATAGATCAGATCGGGTGATGGCGGTGGGGGGTGTCAGCGACGGGTGGTGATAGATCAGATCGGGTGATGGCGGTGGGGGTGTCAGCGACGGGTGGTGGATAGATCAGATCGGGTGATGGCGGTGGGGGTGTCAGCGACGGGTGGTGATAGATCAGATCGGGTGATGGCGGTGGGGGTGTCAGCGACGGGTGGTGATAGATCAGATCGGGTGATGGCGGTGGGGGTGTCAGCGACGGGTGGTGATAGATCAGATCGGGTGATGGCGGTGGGGGTGTCATCGACGGGTGGTGATAGATCAGATCGGGTGATGGCGGTGGGGGTGTCAGCGACGGGTGGTGATAGATCAGATCGGGTGATGGCGATGGGGGTGTCTGAGACGGGTGGTGATAGATCAGATCGGGTGATGGCGGTGGGGGTGTCTGAGACGGATGGTGATAGATCAGATCGGGTGATGGCGGTGGGGGTGTCAGCGACGGGTGGTGATAGATCAGATCGGGTGATGGCGGTGGGGGTGTCTGAGACGGGTGGTGATAGATCAGATCGGGTGATGGCGGTGGGGGTGTCATCGACGGGTGATGATAGATCAGATCGGGTGATGGCGGTGGGGGTGTGCAGCGACGGGTGTTGATAGATCAGATCGGGTGATGGCGGTGGGGGTGTCAGCGACGGGTGGTGATAGATCAGATCGGGTGATGGCGGTGGGGGTGTCAGCGACGGGTGGTGATAGATCAGATCGGGTGATGGCGGTGGGGGTGTCAGCGACGGGTGGTGATAGATCAGATCGGGTGATGGCGGTGGGGGTGTCTGAGACGGGTGGGGATAGATCAGATCGGGTGATGGCGGTTGGAGTGTCTGAGACGGGTGGGGATAGATCAGATCGGGTGATGGCGGTGAGGTCTCGTGGCGAGCCCCAGGACGCAGGTATCGATTTCCCCCTCCGCTGTACGGAGCTGTGTGCCCACCTCAGCAGTTTGTGGCTACGGCTTGCTTTGCGTTTTAGTTTGACTCCCCCACCCCCCCCCCCCCCTCCCCAGACTGTCTCCCCCCTCCCTCCCCCATCCCTAGCGTCTGTCCCAACGCCTCCTTCTTCCCCCCTCCCTTCTCCTCTCACTGTCTGCTCCTACTCAAAGAGTTCTTGCCACACTCTGAATGCTGTTGTGCAGCGTGACCGGATTAGGATACAGTTTGTGTTGGATTAGGATACAGTTTGTGTTGGATTAGGATACAGTTTGTGTTGGATTAGGATACAGTTTGTGTTGGATTAGGATACAGTTTGTGCTGGTTTAGGATACAGTTTGTGCTGGATTAGGATACAGTTTGTGTTGGATTAGGATACGTTTGGTTGGGCTTGAAGATAGCGCGGGAGATAGAATGGAGGACCTTGAAAAACGGAGGTGCGTATGTTTTTGTGTGTGTGTTGTGTGTGTGTGTGGTGTGTGTGTGGGGTGTGTGTGTGTGTGTGCACGCGCGCGCGCATGCGCGTGTGTCATGTGCGGCGCGCTTGCATAGTGTGTGTGTATGTCAAGAAAAGGAAGAGAGAGAGAGAAGAGAGAGAGAGAGAGAGAGAGAGGGGAGAGAGTGAGAGAGAGAGAGGAGAGAACTCAGACCTCAGAAAGCTTTAATGTACATGGGCCTTGGGCCACAAACAAGGTACAAAGGAAGGGGGAGGAGTGGGTAGGAACGGGGGGAGGTAACACATAAATTATGTTATTGCAATCAGAACAGAAAGCATTATGTTAATTCCTCAAAAATACGTGTAAAAAGAGTATACATTATTGGGTTACGTTAAGAATACATGAAGAAACAATAAAAAACGAAGGGGAAACATTTAAAAGAAAACCAAGGTGGTGGCAATTGTCCGCGTAATTTACTAACTAAAGAATTGACTTGACCCCCTCTGTTTATCGCATGAAAAAATACACCTTGACAGGCTATGTCTGTGCAAGCACTGGATCCGTTGTGACGTTTTTAATAAGACCCCATTCATAAATGATGGTGGAATGCTCAGGCAAGCACGATAGACCGTAGTAGGAAAGTCAAGTTTTCGTCCACACCCTTCACTTTCTTTCCACAGATGGAATCAAGAGGTTTGATCTTTGATACAACAACTGAATTTAATTAAAATGAATAAAGATGATGATGATCTGCGTGAATATGTCGTAGGGTTGCTTTGTATGTTGATGTCCGTTTTTTCCCTATGAAATGAATCACATACAAAAGAAATAAATCATAAACAATACTAAACAACAAAGTCTCGTCCTTCTCCTCTCCGCTTCTTGCAGTAGCAAAAATATCAACTGTCCGCTTGTGCTACAAAAATATATCTTCCGGAGAATACACGCAGAATATAGTTATACACAAGAAAAAAAAATATACAAGAAAAATGTCTTGAGTGTGCTGTAGCGTGCTTGAGTGTGGAGGGATGTTTTTTGGATAATTTGCACCCCAGCTTCACGGAATCCTGTGTGTTCCGGAGTTCCGTTAACGCTTAGAGTCCACCTCCGCGTTCCGATACACCAGCACTTTCCTCCGACGAAGGATTAGTAGGAGTGGTAGTGGAACAGGAACAGGAGTAAGAGTGAAACGTAGGGGTAGGATAGAAGTAAAAGTAGAAGTAGAACCTGAAAGATAACAATTGTCTTAGATCTTGCACTATAGTGGCACATCATTTATTCCACCCTTTAAACACGCTCTAAACACACTTTACAATTGCACTAGCTTGCTCTATCATTTAAAATTTGATTTCCTTCAAAATTGCTTTACGATAAAACTCGTTAACAAGGAAGGGAAAATGTATCGAATTTTCCCAATCTGCCTTGACTGAGTTATTCCCCAAAGGGCTTAGTGCTTGATGAATTACAATTACATTTAATCCTTGAATGGATTAAATCAAATGGCGTCAATCTTCATATTATACAGATCACTTAGATCCGAAAAAATGCTTCGTTCATAACTTGAACTCGTTACGATTCTTTAAATAATAAATCTGCATTCCACAAATATCACATTTTCTAAATATTGGTTGCACACAACGGGAGCTGAAATAAAAATTTTAACATAATAGGGTTAGTACATGGCAACACGATATGATGAAGCAAACAGATGAAAATGACACCTCTACGATAAATCATACGTGTTGACCGTAAACCCTGAAAAAATTAATTCGAGGCATATTAAATGATCGCGCGCACAAAATATTATTAAAACTGGTAAATGTGCCTTAATGCGTTTATATTGAAATAGTTTTTTGGGGTGCTCTATTACGGAAAAAAATGATTTAGACCTATTTACCTCAACACAGCCTTTTGCCCACAGCTAACAGACTCGCCCACGGAACGTGAACTCGTTCAGACTTTCCCCAAAAAGTTGTGGATATTGTCCTAATGCCCTGTGGTGCCACTTCAGTCCGCCTCGACTGATACCTTCAAAAGGTTTCTTGCTCTCGAAAAATTAGACCTTTTCTACGGAGCCAATTCCACAAACGTCCGGGCTGTCCAAGAGGTAGATGCAACCGTTACTATTTACTCCACATCCCGGGGACAGAGACACCACGGACACTTGGACAGTCGCGATTGGTCAGAAACGAACGGTTTTCGATGCCCTACAATTGTAAATTATTTTATTATTTTTACAAATGCAAGTCTGAAAGACGCTTGAAATTATAAACGTACTGCCGTAAAGCAAAAACTACAATTAGTTTTGTCGTTTGGACATAGAATATTAATCCAGCGCAGAGCGGAATAGACGTCAGGTATCGATTGCGTCATTTTCTTAATGAAAATGAATCGAGCTTATGAATGAATGTCCAAAAAACCCCCTACTTAGCGAAAAATCCTATTTAAGCAAAAAAACTAAGAAAGGTGACATCCATTAATATGTCAAATACAGGATTAAACATCAAATTATGCACAACTCTTTTGCATTTCTCAACACATATATATACATTTGCAGGTCCAGAGTCCTTCACTCTTCGACAACTATACTATACCATGTAGTCTCTTGAGTCGGCATTGATTGCCTCAACATGTTCCTCCCAAGTCTCAGAAGCGATTAAAATCATCAATAAAGTTGTGGACATTTTTTGATTTCATGTTACTCAATAATTCCTCATCACCCTGTGAACTGGCACTTGCGTTTCTCACGCCAAAGGGCATACGTTTGCACTGATATCTCATGACGACGAACAATGTTTCCCAGCTCTGTCTTCCGTTCCCGGGTCAGATACTCTTCACGATCCTCCTCCTGCAAACAACTGCGACGTACTTTTGTTATTTCAATCCTTCTCTTTCAAAGTATTTTTTTGAGGAGTTTGACGTGGATGTCCTTTCTCCTTGCCGTTGATCTCAATCTTGTAATCGACTGGATTGAGTCTTCGGAGATGGTGTACGGTCCTTTCTCCACGTTAACTGGAGCTTGTTATGTTTTCTGTGGAAGCAGCACTAATACTTTGTTTCCAGGAATGAGATGTCTCATCTTGTTTTCCTGTTTTTAGTGCTTCGCTTGTCGTCCGGCAGCCTTGTTCCCAGATTGTCCGAGCTATCTTGCATGTTTCTTCGATCCTCTCCTTCAGACAATGACAAAATTCCGCTGTTGTTCTGACGTCTGTTTCTAGCTCCTCGTCTGTCCATATTTTGTTTTTAAGACCTGCATTGGTCCACGCACTTGTCTCCCATATAGTAGTTCAAATTGGGAGAACTTGAGTGATTCTTGTGGTGCTTCCCTGTAAGCAAACAATACTGCAGGAGAAATCTGTCCCATTCTTTTGGGGTTTATCCAAACAAAGTTTCTTCAACATGACCTTCAACGTGCCAATTTAATCTTTCCACGAGTCCGTTGTCTGAGCGTGGTGTTTGGGGTTGTGGTGATCCCTTTGATGTTCAAGAGTCTGTTGACCTCTTGCATTGGGCCCGGAAAAAAATTGACTACCTCTGTCCGTGAGAATTGTGTTGGTATTCCCTCGCGTCCAGATTTCCCACAAAGCTTCAGCCACTGCTTCTGTGTTGATGTTACGGAGGCCGTTGGCTTCTGCGTAGCGCGTTTGCATAATCGATGACGGTGAGAATGTTCTCTTCCCTGATGATGACATGGGGTTGAAAGGGGCCGATGATGTCCACGCAACACGATGGAACGGTATTTCGATCAGCGGCATCCTCGAACTGGAGCTTTCCTAATAAATATTTCTGCCGATACATTTTCTGACACGTATCGCATGACGCACAATATCTTTTGACGTCACCTTCCACTCCTGGCCAAAAGAAATCATGTAGCAGACGCTCTTTCGTACGTCTTTCACCGAGGTGTCCAGACATAGGTATGTCATGAGCTACTTGTAGTACGTTAGATCTCAGTTTCCTGGGTACCCCCACTTGGGTATGTTGCGTCGTTGGTGTACGCACCTTCCTATACATATTCCCTTCTTGATTATAAATGATGTTTCAACACCTGTTTGCTGGGAAAGTGCGTTTTCTGGTTAAAGGGCCAACTCAATCAACTTCTTGAGTGATGGGGCTTTTGTCTGTTCTTCTTTTTTAAAATCTGCAGGAGATACAATCTGCATGTCGCCCTTTCTTTGATCGAGCGGTTTCATCTGCTTGCCGGTAACTGCTGCCGCTGGATGGGATAGACAGGTACATTAATGATCCCCCTCTTTCTTGCTTGCGTGTATTTCCAATCAATACTGGGCAAACGGGTTTTTCCTGACGAGTACTTCAGTCTTGTCTGAAAAGTATGGAGTCTCCAATGTACACTCGCCACAGGAAGATTTTTTTTTGACTGGACGATGCCAGTGATACCTCTTTTTCTGACCTGTGTAACAATGTTCTGGAACTAAGTCCTTCCTCACGATCGTCATGGTGGAGCCTGTATCTCTCAAGCGTCCACCGTTTCTCTTCGACTTCTACCGTGCAATAAGGGTTGAATTCGATCCCCTTACAACTATCACACAACTGTTGATCATCCTTTAGTTGACACGTGCAGCCGCTGTCGTAGTACACTCGCTGTGTCATTTCTCTTCTGTTGCAATCCCTCTGGTGATGTGGTCCTCCACTTCGGTAACACTTTATCTGGAAGCGATATTTCTCCTGTCGTTGCCTCCCTTGTCAGGTACTGATCCCTTCGGCCTATCCTCTTTCCGAGCTTCCTTTTGTGGACCTCGTTGTCATTCCCATGACCATACCTACGATGATCATTTTGCAATCACGGGAACTCCTCTCCACAAATCCTCGTCTGTTCAAATAGATCTGCTGCTGCAACAGCTTCCTTCCATCTGTGGATCCTCTCTCTGACCAAATCTTGCCTGATCAAAAGGCAATGCTTCCAGAAATTTCTCCAGGATTACATTTCTTTAAACCTTTTCTGTCCTGTATGGACAAATTCAACCACCTCTCTAGCCACATAGACAGACGTCCATAGTGACAATGACGTGTCAGTGCTCTCTTGCGTGCTGTACGAAATTTCTGTCTGTAATGACCAGCACTCAGTTAATACTTATGCAAAAGTGCCTGTTTGATGAGGTTATAGTCCGCCGACTCTGCCGCGGGTAGTTTTACATACGCTTCCCTAGCTCTGCCCTTGAATAATGGAGCTAACCTGGCACCCCATTCCTCCTCGTTCCATCCATTTAAAGACTGCCACCTTCTCAAATTGAGTTAAATATTGACTCAAGGTCGTCCTTGTCTTCTAAGTAAGGTAACTTGACCTTAGCCGACACTAAAAGTCTGAAGAATGGATTGGGCGCTAGCAATTGGTTGAGCATCACCATGCTTCCTTTCTTTAACTCTACTAACTCTACTGTAATTGTCTCTCCTCCTTTCTTTCTTCTCGATCTCTTTTCTTCCTTCTCTCGTTCTAGTTCCTTCTCATGTTCCTCTCGTTCTCGTTCTTCCTTTTCCTTGTATAAAGAGCGAGTTCTGCTCCTTTTAGGCCCCTAGGGCCCCGTGCCTCGGCTTTCCATTGTTGGGGAATTGCGCACTAGTTTGAATTGTTGATACTGACTTTCGTCAGTGGCAGATGCCTGACGTCGGGGTTTCTTGTCGGCATGTCGCCTACCACTGCAATTCCTGATGTCTTAACAAATTTAATAAATACAAATAACGCGGAAACTGTACACCGTCACGCGTTAATGCCAAAAAATATTGACCACGTTTTCAAAACACAGAGTGTAAAGAAACAAATTTCCCACCACGACTGGGGAAAAACACTACACAAAACCCCCTGTAGTAAAAATGGGGATAACAACACTCGAAACCCCAAACACGTGTATTCAAACACGTCAACAAACCCAAAAAACGGTTTGTACACACAGCTACCGAACGAACGTACTAACTGACGAACGACGTGCTGAAAAATATATCTCCGAATCGTACGTACGATTCACAGATATAATACGGCGCCCGCAAAATAGCCCGTGGTGCCACGTCGCACCCACGTTAATAGCTTACGTTGAAATGCCGCTTTAGAGTATCAATACTTCACTCTAATCCTTGTCTAACAATTAGTTTTGTCGTTTGGACATAGAAATATTAATCCAGCGCAGAGCGAATAGACGTCATGTATCGATTGCGTCATTTTCTTAATGAAAATGAATCGAGCTTATGAATGAATGTCACAACCGTAAGAAGCAAATGAAGGGGACAACTGGCGAATTCTTTGAGAAATTTACTCCTTAGGTCTTGATAGAGGGAGCATTGAAATAAAAAAAAAAGTGTTGCTCATTCTCTACCTGATCACGGCAAAATGGGCACGCTTTGTCCTTTTCTGTTTTACTACAGCGATGCAGGGTGTTAATCAGTGGAAGCAAATTGAACCCTGTTCGTGTAATGGCAACGCGGAAACAGTA
>CM031606.1:42102017-42112017 GCA_018398815.1 Conus ventricosus
CTGGGATTGTTCTGGATGTTAGTCCTGAATCGACCCGAATGTCTTTCTTGTTAATCCAGAATTGAACTTCTTATCTGACTGGGATTGCTCCCGATGTTACACTGACTAAGACTTCTTGATGTCAGACTAAGACTTCTTGATGTTAGACTGGGATTGTCCTTGATGATATCAGACAGGGATTGTCCTTGATGGCAGACTAAGGCTGTCCTTGATGTTAGACTGGGATTGTCCTTGATGTTAGACTGGGATTGTCCTTGATGGCAGACTGGGATTGTCCTTGATGTTATACTGGGATTGTCCTTGATGTTAGACTGGGATTGTCCTTGATGGCGACTGGATTGTCCTGATGTTAGACTGGCATGTCCTTGATGTCAGACTGGGATTGTCCTTATGTTAGATGGGATTGTCCTTGATTAGACTGGGATTGTCCTTGATGTCAGACTGGGATTGTCCTTAATGTTAGACTGGGATTGTCCTTGATGGCAGACTAAGGCTGTCCTTAATGTTAGACTGGGATTGTTCTTGATATCAGACTAAGGCTGTCCTTAATGTTAGACTGGGATTGTTCTTGATATCAGACAGGGATTGTCCTTGATGTCAGACTAAGGCTGTCTTTGATGTTAGACTGGGATTGTCCTTGATGTCAGACTAAGGCTGTCCTTAATGTTAGACTGGGATTGTCCTTGATGGCAGACTGGGATTGTCCTTGATGTTAAACTGGGATTGTCCTTGATGTTAGACTGGGATTGTCCTTGATGGCAGACTGGGATTGTCCTTGATGTCAGACAGGGATTGTTCTTGATGTCAGATTAAGGCTGTCCTTGATGCTAGGCTAAGGCTGTCCTTGATGTTAGACTGGGATTGTCCTTGATTTTAAACTTGGATTGTCCTTGACGTCAGACGGGGGAATGTCCTTCATGTCAGGCGAGATTGTCCTTGTTGTCGGACTGGAATTGTCCTTGATGTTAGAGATGGATTGTCCTTGATGTTAGACTGGGATTATCCTTGATGTTAGACTGGAATTGTCCTTGATATTAGATAGGGATTGCCCTTGATGTCAGACTGGAATTGTCCTTGATGTTCGACTGGAATTGTCCTTGATGTTAGACTGGGATTGTCCTTGATGTTAGACTGGAATTGTCCTTGATGTTAGATAGGGATTGCCCTTGATGTCAGACTGGAATTGTCCTTGATGTTAGATAGGGATTGCCTTGATGTCAGACTGGAATTGTCCTTGATGTTAGACTGGAATTGTCCTTGATGTTAGACTGGGATTGTCCTTGATGTTAGACTGGAATTGTCCTTGATGTTAGATAGGGATTGCCCTTGATGTCAGACTGGGATTGTCCTTGATGTTAGACTGGAATTGTCCTTGATGTTAGACTGGGATTGTCCTTGATGTTAGACTGGAATTGTCCTTGATGTTAGACTGGAATTGTCCTTGATGTTAGACTGGGATTGTCCTTGATGTTAGACTGGAATTGTCCTTGATGTTAGATAGGGATTGCCCTTGATGTCAGACTGGGATTGTCCTTGATGTTAGACTGGAATTGTCCTTGATGTTAGACTGGGATTGTCCTTGATGTTAGACTGGAATTGTCCTTGATGTTAGACTGGGATTGTCCTTGATGTTAGACTGGAATTGTCCTTGATGTTAGACTGGGATTGTCCTTGATGTTAAACTGGGATTGTCCTTGATGTTAGACTGGAATTGTCCTTGATGGTAGACTGGAATTGTCCTTGATGTTAGACTGGGATTGTCCTTGATGTTAGACTGGGATTGTCCTTGATGTTAGACTGGGATTCTCTTGATGTTAGACTGGGATTGTCCTTGATGTCAGACTGGGATTGTCCTTGATGTAAGACTGGGATTGTCCTTGATGTCAGACTGGGATTGTCCTTGATGTTAGACTGGGATTGTCCTTGATGTCAGACTGGGATTGTCCTTCATGTCAGACTGGGATTGTCCTTGATGTTAGACTGGGATTGTCCTTAATGTTAGACTCGAATTGTCCTTGATGTCAGACGGGGATTGTCCTTGATGTTAGACTAAGGCTGTCCTTAATGTTAGACTGGAATTGTCCTTGATGTCAGACAAGGATTGTCCTTGATGTTAGGACTGGGATTGTCCTTGATGTTAGACTGGGACTGTCCTTGATGTTAGACTGGGATTGTCCTTGGTGTTAGACTGGGATTGTCCTTGGTGTTAGGAGGGATTGTCCTTGATGTGAGACTGGGATTGTCCTTGGTGTTAGGAGGGATTGTCCTTGATGTGAGGGAGGGACTGTCCTTCATGTCAGACTGGGATTGTCCTTGATGTCAGACTGGGATTGTCCTTGATGTCAGACTGGGATTGACATTGATGTTAGACGGGGCTGTCCTTGATGTTAGACGGGGATTGTCCTTGATGTTAGACTGGGATTGTCCTTGATGTTAGACTGGAATTGTCCTTGATGTTAGACTGGGATTGTCCTTGATGTTAGACGGGGATTGTCCTTGATGTTAGACTGGAATTGTCCTTGATGTTAGACGGGGATTGACATTGATGTTAGACGGGGATTGACATTGATGTTAGACGGGGATTGACATTGATGTTAGACTGGGATTTTCCTTGATGTTAGACGGGGATTGACATCGATGTTAGACTGAATTGTCCTTGATGTTAGAAGATGGGGATTGCCCTTGGGGATATTTCTGCTTTGTTTTGTTTTATTTTGTTGTGTTTTGTTTTTTTCCCGTAAGTAGAACTGACGGGGAGCGATGTTTGGTGTACGCCGTTGGCCTACTGTTGGAGACCTGACGACGCATTGAGTAATCCCTCACAGTATAGGTAATGAGCGTGGAGAAGGCCACCGACACGTGACAGAGGACGGCACGTTACGTTCGGCCTGTAAATCGGCTTCGCACTCGGGCGTGCTCGGGAAATACGAGGGACAGCGGAGGGAAGGGGGCGAGGGCAGGCGAGGATTGATAAGGGGAGAGGGGGGGGGGGGGGGGGGAGGAGGGGGGGGGGGGGGGGGAACGAGGAGGAGGAGGGTATTGGGAGGACAGATGAGGGGGGGGGGGGGGGGGGGGGGTGGAGAGGGTAGGGGAGGATGTGATGGGGAGGAGAGGGAACGGGGGAGGGGGGAGGGAGGAAGAGGGGGGGGGGGGGGGTAGGGGTGTGTGGCTGAAGGGCACGGGGTATTGTTCGTCGCAAAGTGGGTCATGGCCATACTATAATTAGGCTGAGCGATTGTACGCCCTATAATCACTTCTCTCGTTTCGCATGTGCCCCCCCCCCCCCCCCCCCCACCTCTGTGTGTGTGTGTGTGTGTGTGTGTGTGTGTGGTGTATTCCTGTAGAGAGGGTTTGCGAAGTGGTTGAGAACCGGTATGTTTGGTCTTTTTTTTGCAACCATCCATACTTTATTAACAAAAGATACCAGGGTTTTTTTTTTCTTCCCTAACCACAAATACCTTAAAACCACACATAGATGGTGGCGTGTTTTGATCGCAGTTGTCTTTAAAATAATGTAGATCTTATGAATTCTGAATGTAGTAAGTAAGAATTAACATATCATTGGTGCGTGAAAGCATTGAATTTAGTATCGATTTTGTTATGTTCTAGCACATTCTATTTCCGTTCAAATGAAAGGATTTAGTGTCAAAGTGACTATACGAACTGTTTTCTGCATATCAAATATATATATAACATTGGAGAAACCAGTTTAAAGGTTGTAAACCAATGTAGTGCGCGAGCGCGCACGCGTGTGTGTGTGTGTGCATGTGTGTGTGTGTGTGTGTGTGTGTGTGTGTGTGTGTGTGTGTGAGAGAGAGAGAGAGAGAGAGGAGTGAGAGAGAGAGAGAGAGAGAGAGAGAGAGAGAGGAGTGTGTGTGCGTGCGCGCGCACGCTCGCGGTGTGTGTGTGTGTGTGTGTGGTGTGTGTGTGTGTGTGTGTGTGTGTGTTGTGTGTGTGTGTGAGGTGCACGTGCTGCTGAGAGAGAGAGAGAGAGAGGGAAGAAATGTGTGTGTGTGTGTGTGTGTGTGTGTGTGTGTGTGTGTGTGTGTGTTGCCTGAGCTAATGTATGTTATTGTATGTGCGTGCGTGTCAATGTATGAGCGTGTGGGAAAGTTGTGTGTAATGGGAGTTTGACATAATGATATATCTCACCCCCATGTGTTAACGAGGTGTTTGGCAAAAGTAGCCAACAGTGGAATTGGATACTGAAATGCTATATTCCCGTTCACAACAGCTGTTGCTGTAAAAACAGGAGTCTGGACATTACCTTTTCATTTTGCTCATTTTTGGTATTTCCTTTTCTTTTACAAACGATAATTATGGCAACAATCATTTCATACAGGTACAGCGATATCCTGTTAAATGAAGATGAGTACAGTTCGATGTCATTTAGGTAGGGCTTGGGTTCCGCTCCGTAGAACATGAAACATTGAAAGGGGATGCTTTTTGTTCAATGTATTCGTACTGTTATCGCCTCTGGCTGTTTCTCTGCGTTTCTCTTTTTTCTTACTTATTGGGTTCTTGTTTCTGTCTATCTCACCAATGGTTTCATGGGCTAAGTGTGACTCTCGTGAGCCAGCTTGATTCATGCGGAGTCTCTCTCTCTCTCTCTCTCTCCTCTCCTCTCTCTCTCTTCATCTCTCTCTCTCTCTCTCTCTCTCTCTCAAACACACACACACACACACACACTACAATCAAAGAGAGGAGGAGTGAGAGTAGAGAGACGGAGAGTGAGAGTGAGGAGAGAGAGAGAGAGAGAGAGAGAGAGAGAGAGAGAACAAACGTTTACAGACCTCAAACTGGGTTTTAGTTTTAAATGGCATTGTAAATTTCACGGCGCGCATGGAAAGTCACAATATACCA
Source organism: Conus ventricosus (assembly GCA_018398815.1). NCBI lineage: Eukaryota > Metazoa > Mollusca > Gastropoda > Neogastropoda > Conidae > Conus > Conus ventricosus. Next base: position 42,106,881 of record CM031606.1, read on the forward strand.
TTTTGACACTAAATCGTCTCACTGAAGCGAATTGAACGTTCTACAGACGTTTTTGGACTAAAAATTCTGCTTGCGGAAATGTTGACTTTCAGATTCATTATTGATGGATAGAAAATAGAGATTGTTACAATTATATGTAAATATATGAAGTTAATCTGCACGAAGAATGGGAATACAGCAAACGGGGGGTTTGCAAACTAAAAATAAAAATAAAATAAAATAAAAAAAGAAACGGAAACAGGATACAATGTTTAGCTGTTGGTAGTGTAAACGCTTATTTTCTTTTCTTTTTTGAACGAAATTGTTTTTAAACCATTTCAGGGTAAGGTCGAGTCTTATGTTGGCTTTCAATGATGGCTACCGGCGTGTTGTTTCCTCGGCTTCGTTAAAAGTTTTCTATTTTTCCTTGCTGTTTTCACATGTGACAGGAACAAAATTCCCTAGCACTCAGTTAAATTTTGAAATTTTAGGATGTAGTCGTTAGACGACTTAGTTCAATTTTTGAGCGTTTTCCTAATACTTTGCTGCAACTGAACCATCGCCTACCAGTGCTCATGTCGCTGCCACCTGTGCCGAGGGTATTTGTTGCACGGTCTGTTACTAGGCAAGACTTTGAACCCATGATTTCAATTAACATCAGAAATAGTACAGTGATAAGGATTGTTTGAATAAATAAGAGTTAGCCATAGAGGAGTTAAATCAATGGCTTTTAAGCTTATCTGCCTATCGGGGAGACATTGAACTCAATCCTGGTCCGTCACCAAATTAAATATCCAGGCGGAGTTGCAATTTGAGAGTCACATGGAAACAGAAAGCTGTTGCCTGTGACGTCTGGCAATAATTGTATCACACTAAAGTATGTTAATGACTTCTGGCAGTTTATGAAGCATTATGCAATAGTGATATATCTTGGACTTGTTTTACATGCGGGTTCCAAACTTTAGTTCGTGACTTTTTGAAGATTCTATTGAAGACTGCAGCTCAGAAAAGCAACCGTTTTGACCCTATCTCTACGACCGATCCCCAAAAGAAAACTTGAAATTTTGTCTATGTTTGCATCCACCCCTGATTCTCAAAACTGATAAATCCAATTCATAAAGTGCAACTGACCCCATATCATTAACGAGAAAAAGATAACTTATTGAATAGTCGTAGAATTTTCAAATCTCTTATCAAGAAAAAGGAAGAAATCAGTAATTTTAGTCACCGAACAAAATACATTGTGATGTTGTAATTGGAACAGAAAACTTGGCTAGAAAACTGGAAAATCCAGCAGTGAACTTCTTTTGGAGGAATTTTGATATTTATAGAAAGGAAGACTTGGAAAAAGAGGTGGGGGAGTCTGATTGCCATTAGGAAGAACTTAGCATTGTGAGTTTTATATTCAAGGCAAAAATAGTGAAAGTTTTGTTTGTAGGATTAATTTGAAGAATAAGGAGGCACCTGTCATTGTTGGATCAAGTTTACAGACCTCCTGGACTCAGATATGAATATGTTTGTCGTCTATTTGCCTGAGACATTTCTTCATTGTTTTGGCCAATGGGAAGGCAATATTATGATTGGTGGAGACTTTAACTTACCAGATATTGATTGGGGTGAAGATGCAATACTTGGTAATAAATACAGTAAAAATATTAATACTCAGTTTTTTGATACCACCAAAGAGATGCGAGCATTGTTCCCTAATTCAAAAAGGGTGACAAAACAAAAGCAGAGAACTAAAAACCTGTATTTTCTTACATCCATATCAGCTTAACTACTTGAACACATAATATATAGTAGCATAATGGACCATCTTGACAAATATGACTTCTTAAAAAACGCCCAGCATGGTTTTAGACAGCGAAGAAGGTTGTGAGACTCAACTTATAACAACTCTCAATGATTTTAATAACGTCTTAACAACAGACAGCAAATAGATGCAATTTTAAATTAGACTTTTCTAAAGCTTTTGATAAGGTTGACCATGAGGGCCTGCGCTTAAATTAGAACACATCAGCATTGGCGGTCTTTGCTAAAATGGCTAATATTCCTCTTTGGGAGAACGCAGAAAGTTTTTTGTGGAAGGGTCGACATCCCATTGTAAACCAGTCTTGTCGGTGTACCACAGGGAATGTTCGGGGGCCCTTGTTTTTTTTAAATTTATATAAATGCATAAGTGAAATCCTCTCCCTAGAACTACTATAAGGCTTTTTGCAATACAGCTTAGTATAAGAACAATCAGAAGCAAGAATGATACACGCATTCTACAAGAGATCTAAACGCTTTACAAGAGTGGGAAAGAACTTGGAAAATGGAATTTTCAAAACACCAAAAGTGCTCAAGGTTGCTATATGTAACAAACGCTCACCAATTAGATCAGATTATTCTATCCATAATACTATTCTTTAAAAAACTAATGCTGCAAAATATTTAGGCGGATTATAGATTTTCGCTCAAATGGAAAGAACATTACAATTTAGTATGTAAGAAAGCAAATAACATCTACTTTCTTGTACAGGAATATCAATGACTGCCCCAAAAGGTTGAAGGCGACTGCTACAAAATGGTTAGACCAGTACTGGAAAAATGTTGCTCAGTTTGGATCCTTTCCATCTAAAGACATGAAAAACCCGAAAAGATTCAGAAGAAGCAGCACGGTTCGTAACAGGAACCACATCAGAGAAAAAGGGAATACTAGAAAACAAAGGAAAATTAGAATGAAACCCTTGAACAGAAAGAGCTTTTATCAAACTTAACATCTCTTCAAGGCAGCTAAAGTATTGATATTCCAATGGAACAACATATTGAATTTAAAGTAGCACCAGGAGTGCGGTCATGTATACCCTACCTGCATCAAATTAATGACAGCCACTTACATTCTTTTTATCCCTGTTCTGTACGGCTGTGGAACTCACTGCCGGGTGCCATCAAGATTGCCACAAATGCAATCTCATTTAAAAAAACAAATTGATTCGACAGTTTTGAGATCTGCATATTGACGATTCTATTTTTACTTCCCCAGATATTTTACTATTACCTGGGCCTGAATTTGGCCATTGCTTTTAACTTCTTGAATATCGAGTGCGACCCCTTGTTGCCAAATTTGGCTCAGGGGCCAACAGTCTGAGTCGCACTGTTTTATGTTATTTCATTTTACTTTTTAACATGCGCGCTGGTGACCTACTCGTTTTTGAGTGAACCAGTATTTTAGGAAGAAGAGAAAGAAGACATGACACAGGCTGAGGAAACTACACACTCACACACACAGACACACATAGAGACAGACAGACAGACAGACAGACAGTCAACACACGCACACACACACACACACACACACACACACACACCACACACACACACACACACACCACCACACGCAGCACGCAACGCACGCACGCACGCACGCACGCACGCACGCACGCAGCCACGCACGCACGCACACACCACACACACACACACACACACACACACATACAAACACACACACACACACACACACGCGCGCGCCGCGAGCGCGCAAGCGCGCATGCACAGAAAGAAAAAGAGACAGAGAGAGAGAGAGAGAGAGAAGAGAGGGAGAGAGGGAGAGAGGGGGGAGAGAGGAGAGGAGGAGAGACAGAGACAGAGACAGAGAACGAGCCAGACAGACAGACAGACAGAACAGACAGACAGACAGACAGACAGACAAACAAACAGACCAGACAGACAGACAGAGACAGTTAAGACTTCAGGTTTATTCATTTAGACCTTAACCAGTTTAGGACAGGGTTTTAAACAACAAAACCCAGCAGATACAAGAAGTTATTCGTCACAAGGAACATATTAAACACCGTTCTCCGTGGCAGCTGAAATGAACACAGGTATCTATCATCATTGTGTTTGCAGCGTTCAACACCAAATCATGTGTATCTTGATGACGGTTCGTTCAACATTTGACGCAGGATAGGCAACAGTGTCGCCGAATTCTTGAGGAGCAGTTTGTCCACTGTTGAATGCAGCGGTCAGTTTTGTCCATTGTTGAATGCAGCGGTCAGTTTTGTCCACTGTTGAATGCAGCGGTCAGTTTTGTCCATTGTTGAATGCAGCGGTCAGTTTTACCCATTGTTGAATGCAGCGGTCAGCGGTCAGTTTTACCCATTGTTGAATGTAGCGGTCAGCGGTCAGTTTTACCCATTGTTGAAGTAGCTGTCAGCGGTCAATTTTACCCATTGTTGAATGCAGCGGTCAGCGGTCAGTTTTACCCATTGTTGAATGCAGCGGTCAGTTTTACCCATTGTTGACTGCAGCGGTCAGCGGTCAGTTTTACCCATTGTTGAATGCAGCGGTCAGCGGTCAGTTTACCCATTGTTGAATGCAGCGGTCAGTTTTACCCATTGTTGAATGCAGCGGTCAGCGGTCAGTTTTACCCATTGTTGAATGTAGCTGTCAGCGGGTCAGTTTTACCCATTGTTGAATGCAGCGGTCAGCGGTCAGTTTTACCCATTGTTGATGTAGCTGTCGTTTTACCCATTGTTGAATGTAGCGGTCAGTTTTGCCCATTGTTGAATGCAGCGGTCAGCGGTCAGTTTTACCCATTGTTGAATTGTAGCTGTCAGCGGCCAGTTTTACCCTTTGTTGAATGCAGCGGTCAGCGGTCAGTTTTACCCATTGTTGAATGCAGCGGTCAGTTTTACCCATTGTTGAATGCAGCAGTCAGTTTTACCATTGTTGAATGTAGCGGTCAGTTTTACCCATTGTTGAATGCAGCGGTCAGTTTTACCCATGTTCAACAATTCCAGTGAAATTCCAGGATCGTTGTTTCCTTCAATTGTTGAGAGAGAGAGAGAGAGAGAGAAGAAGAGGACGATGGAGAGAGAGAGAGAGAGAGAGAGAGAGAGGAGAGAGTTCTTAATTCTTTGATTTTTCTATATTTTATAGACAGAGCTACTGAGTCTTTCAGGAAATTGAGGGGTAGGGGGGGAAGAGAGAGAGAGAGAGAGAGAGAGAGGAGTGGAGAGAGGAGATGAGAGAGGAGAGAGCGAGATGAGAGAGATGAGAGAGAGAAGAGAGAGAGAGAGATTTCTGAATTCTTTGATATTTTCTGTATTTTTATAGACAGAACTACTGAGTTTTTCAAGGAAAGAGAGGGATGGGGAAGACAGACAGAGAGAGAGAG
>CM031606.1:42119517-42124517 GCA_018398815.1 Conus ventricosus
GCATACAAGGTGTGACTCCAGCAAGCTGTGTGCAATTTGTAGCTGATAATGTAGATCACAACATCCAAACTCTAGATGGAACTGGAACATTCCATGGCATGGGAATGATTGCTGCTGTCACCCCTGCCCTTAGAAGTGGCAGGTCCATCAAACGAGATGTAACTGCAACAGCTGAGCTAGTGAAAAACATCGGAAGGATTCCAGTCAAACTATTAAGTTCGTCAAACTCTTGGTTGAATTGGATTATGGTATTCTTCAAAGCAACCACAACTCTGCCAATGCCTTTATTGATCTTCTGTGGAAAATTTCGTGGTCTCTTCGCTCTCCACGACCAGGCTGGTCAGGAACCATGCAAGCTGTCTGTGATGGCCACTATCCAGGGCAAAGCTGCTTCACATTCCTGCCCATGATTGACATGGACCCCACCGACATGAGCTGCGTGTTTACAACTCTGCACTTCTTGTCAGCATTGGCAAAGGAATACCATGTAACTCCTGTGGTCACATTTGATCAGCCACTCTGGTGGAAGGCCAGGATCATTGTCTCTAATGAAACAGATGACAGCCCACTTCGCTCCATTGTCCTTCGACTGGGCGGCTTTCACACAGAGATGAGCTTCCTGGGTTCCATAGGACGTCTGATGGCAGGATCTGGCCTTCAGCAACTACTGGAAGTGGCATTTGCACCAAATGCCATCATTCATATGCTGACAGGAAAGTCAGTGGCCAGAGCTGTTCGAGGGCATTTCATCGTGGATGCTGTTTTGAATGCCATTATTGCGTCCATGACTTTCAACTATTCCCTGGAGAACATCGTAGAACTGTACAATGAGGAAGCAGAAGTTGATATTGGAGACAATGAAGGTCTGAAGTTAGCTCTCCTATTGTATGATCAGGTCATGGACAAAACCATTGAAGCTGAAAACTTAGAAACCTACTCTGAACTACAGAGACTACAAGAAGAAATGGTTCAGACAAAAAATGAACTGAAAAAGAGTCGCACTTCTGGCCTTTGGCTACAATACATGGACATGGTTGACGTCCTTCGGCGTTTTTTGAGAGCTGAAAGAACAGGTAACTGGCTGCATCATCTTCAAGCACTGCAGGAAATGCTACCTTACCTTGCAGCTACTGGCCATAACCTGTACACCAAGTCAGTGTACATCTACTTACAAGACATGCAACAGCTCCAGCAACAAACCCTGACGTTTTACAGGACTTCTTGAAAGGACATCATGTCATCAGAAGAAGTGACCGTTATTGGGCTGGTTTATCTACTGACCTGGCGATTGAACAGCTCCTCATGAGGAGTGTCAAGTCTGTTGGTGGGCTGACTCGAGGGAGAGGCATGGATGAGTCACAGCGTGCACAGTGGCTTTTGTCAATGCCAGCATGTGCAGATATGAACAGTGCCATGCAGGAAGTCACAGGGATGGAGTTCTTCACCAGTGATCAGCATACAGACTCAACTGAGTCACGGAAGAAGAAAGACGACAAAGACATGAGGGCTGTTCTTGGTTTCCTTCTTCTACACAATCCGTTTTCTAGCTCTGATCCATCGTTGCGGAATATCTGCACAGGCGTGGTAGCTGATCCTTCAGTGAATGCTGATTCTGCAAAAGAAACAGGAGAGGCCATCATCCAAGACATGGTAGGAAAAAAGGTGGACTGATTTCAAATTCAAGAAGAAAGAACAAGTGATTTCGATGGATCTCAAACGTTGTGTCAGAATTGACGATGACTCCATCCAGGTAGATCCTCAGCTGCTGTTCCAGCGATTAGTAACAGCAGCAATGAACAGTCAGACTGAGGACTTCGAGATCAGTTCTATCTTTGAATTTGAACTAAACACACCACCTGCCTCTCTGTTTGATTCAACAGGACTTATGCGAGAAGCCACCAAATCCAAACTTTTGGACTGTTTCCCATCACTGGAAGAAGACAGTTCAAAACAACACGAGAAAGACGGCACGGAATATGTGCTAGATGGTGGTTCACTGCTGCATAGACTGTCCTGGAAGAAGGGTGACACGTTCGGACGCATTTGTCAAGTCTATGCAGAGTACGTCGTCAGGCAGTACAGAAGGCCCATCGTAGTATTTGACAGCTACAGTTGTGAGCCATCTACAAAAGACACTGCTCACCTTCGGCGATCTGGAGGTACAGGCCAAGAAGTGCGTGGACTTACACAATCCACGCAGTTATGTACGAAGAAACACATTTTTCTCTCAAACCAGAATAACAAACAGGCTTTTGTATCCATGCTAGGTGAGATACTGGAAAGCTATGGATGTCGCATCGTACATGCCCAAGGAGATGCAGACACTTTGATAGTGAAGACAGCACTGAAGTGTTCAGCCATCAAAAACACATGTGTTATTGGAGAGGACACAGACCTTCTTGTACTTCTGTGTTTTCAGGTCAAACCTTCAGATAAGGCTGTGTTCTTCAGGTCTGACAAGCGAAGTGGAACCAAGCAGCGAATGTGGCATATCCAACAAGTGCAACAGTGCTTGAAGCCACAGATAGTGAAAGCCTTACCATTCCTGCATGCTATCAACGGCTGTGATACAACATCCCCTCTGTATGGAATTGGTAAGACAATTCCTGTCAAGAAAATGGATGACCCCATCTTTATGGCTGCAAGCAGTATCTTCTGTACTAAGGATCAAAATCCTGACACAGTCATTTCTGAAGGTGAGAAAGCACTGGTCTCTTTGTACAATGGCCAGCCTGGTGTCACTCTAGACACCCTTAGCTACCATCGCTTCTGTGAGAAGGCAGCAACCTGTGTCACAGCAATCCAGGTCCCAAAGCCTTCCGCCACCTCAGCTGCTGCAAAATACCACAGCCTACGTGTCTATCTGCAAGTACAGGTAAAGTTAGACATTTTTAAGTTAAAACATATTCATTTATTATTGATGTTGTTACATTATGCCCCTTTTAAATAATTTGTCAGTGCATTATTCCAGCCGAGTTTTACAGAGTGTTTATGATTACTATGAATTTCATATTACAGCCCAGGTCAAAGCCCAGGCTTTGTTTGTTGATTAACTGACAACATCAAATGACAACGAAGACAGCCTGCTTGTCTGTCTGCAAGAATATTTACACGTCATCATTCTTCAAAAGAAAAAAAACACTATATAAATGTTATTATAAATCATCCAATATCATGTGTGTTGATTTTTTTCAAAGCTCTTTGTCAGCAGTTAAACAAAGCATTTGTAGTTAACATGCGTTTCTATATTTGTACAGCTCATGAGGCACAGTTTTCAACCTTGATTGTATGCAATACTCAAAAGAATAATGCTTTATTTTCGAATTTACTAAATGGAACAACTCTCAGAGTTAATATACAACTTGCATCATTTTGAAACGAAAGTCATGATGCTATGTAAAATCTACTTCCAGGAATGGATCCAGCTACACCAAGACCTTGATCCTCAGCTTTGGGGATGGCAGATCAGCTCTGGACGATTCGAAGCAAGGACAACAGACCTTCCACCAGCACCAGATTTCCTCCTTCGATTTGTGCGATGTAACTGCAAAACAGACTGCAGGTCAAAGTTGTGTACATGCAGAAAGCATGGCCTGGAGTGCTCTCTGGCATGTGGTGAATGCAAAGGCTTGAGTTGTTATAACTCGCCGAACTTTGAAGACGCAGAGAGTCATTGGATGATATTGGTGCTAATTTGCCTGATCTTGGTGACCTTTCAAACTTCCTGAAGTAAACCGGTTCATGGATGTGGTTCGCGGGATGGAAAATTCTGATAGGTGAGTCGTGCATGTGCATGACAAAACCTAACATGTAACTGTTAAATGTTGACTGTGCATGAAGTGTAAATGAAATATTGACTGTGTTTATACTCACATATTCTAAAGCAAAATGAGAAAAGATTTGGCTAGATGTGTTCCGGGTTTTTGTTTTCCTCTTTTTGTTTTATTTTGGTTTTTCTTGTTGTTTTTTTTTTGATGATTTTATTCGGGGAGGGGATTGGGGGGGGGGGGGGGAAGGGGAGGTAATCCTTTGCGTACGAATACCCGTCCCCTCTCTCCACACACACACACACACACACACACACACACACACACAGAGTGAGAGAGAGAGAGAGAGAGAGAGAGAGAGAGAGAGAGAGAGAGAGAGAGAGAGAGAGAGAGAGGTAAAGAAGAGAAAGTGATGACTGCGAGCGAAATACCATCAACACGGAAAAAAAATCTGTTTCTGACCAAAAGTGGGAACCATACACAAGCGACCGCCGACACGCAGCTGATGACAGAAATATCCACACACGCAGACCACAGACAACGCGCTTCCTTTGCTTTTCGCCTCGTAGCTCGTTTCGATTGTGTGCCTAGTATGGCTAACAGGCGTCGCTGAAATGCTGATCTTAACAAAATTATATATCTTTTAATTGTTTTTAATGCACTTCCCGCAACTCTTTTTTTCTCGATTTTGGATATGTTGTTACTAAACATTTTTAGAATCGAACGCAGTTGTTTTTCAAACTGTTGCAATTAGTTCCTAACTTCGTTAATTTTACTCGTTCCGTGACCGGACTACCCCCCAGCCCCACCCTCTCGCTTCATCCTCCCTCGTCTACCTGGGGCGTGAACGTGAGTGACTGATTCACGTCAACACATTTCTGTATCTATGTTGCACACACACAGCTTGTCATTGTGCCCATGGTGACCTGGTCGCGTCATCCCAGCCACGATCACAAGTGCTTCAATGGCTGAGAAGTTTTGTCATGACATTTTGTCGTTGATATGGTTAATTCATTTAGTTTTGCGTTGTGTTTATTTCTTTCCTTGTATAATCATTCCTTTATCTAGTTTCGGTTAAACATTTCAGGCATGTTATTTGGTTTCGGTTGAATGTTCTACGCGTGTTATAAACGGTAGGCTGCTGAATATGGGCCTATCAGTGATAAAAACCGCCACCATTCAGACATAAAACACGAATCGACTTCAAATTGGCGACGTATTTCTCATGCTGAA
>CM031606.1:42142053-42167053 GCA_018398815.1 Conus ventricosus
CCATGCCTGGAAACTAATTAACCAGTCACTGGCGCTGGACTACTTAGCACTGTCTCTAAGTCCGTACACTAACTGCCCGTTTCTAAGGATTCCCCTCCTGTTTTGATATTTATACTACAGCTTTGTGTCAATGAATTTTTACAATGCTGATTACTTATTTAATGAAGATTCTCATTTTGTTTGATATAATTCATACTATAGTACTATAATTCTGGGTAAATGACTTTTTTATCAATATGTTTTGGATGAACGCTTTTCATTTGTTTATTGTTATTGCCATTTCTTTATATAGGTTTGGGAGGAATGCGTTTGTTACTTTACTTAGTTATAATCGTCATTTTGCTAGTAATATATATTGGTATCATGTAGATTGATCAAGGATGACAATTTGTTGTAATGCAGATTTTCTTACTTTTTAGTCAAAAGTTTGGATTACGTTGTAGTTGTTCACTATACTTTTTTTAATATAGTTGAGAACCTACTAATTCCACTAAGGGAAAGGCCCTTATACATGTATACATATGCATGTGTGCACTGGTTGAAATCCTCCATTTGTTTACATGACTCAGACACTAAGTGGGGAAGTGCCTGGTTACAGATGGAGTAGACGTGGCATTGGGTTGCATCACTGCTGTATGAAGATGACCGATGAGTGAGATGCGCTCTGGGCTAGAGTCACTGCCCCAGGTGTGTGCACACTCTATTTTTTTGGTTGTTGCTTAATTGTTGTTTTATTATGATTTGATGATTGTATTTTTGTAACTGTTTTTGTACGGAGCACACACATTTTTTGTTGTCATATATATTTTGGCGTTAATTAGTTAAGAAGTGTTGAAATGTGAAAAGGGAATACGCACACATTCTTTGGTTTTGGTTATATCTTGTTGCGCTAATTAAGAAGTGTTGAAATGTGAAAGGGGGATCAAGCACACACATTCTTGGGCTTTTGTCATATCTTGTTGCGTTAATCAAGAAGTGTTGAAATGTGAAAAGAGGAATACACATACTCTTTGGTTTTTTGTATATCTTGTTTCATTAGTTAAGAAATGATGACGAAATGTGAAAAGGGGAATAATGTCCCCCTTGGATTGAGGTTGGTTTCTAATGCCGATCAGACGTTCGAGGAGAAGAAGATGTAAACACCTCAATTCTTGTTATATTTTTTAATCTCATGTTTCCCCTTTCAGCCTTGGTTCGAGAGTTGCACCAGTGCTGACTATTTGTGGACTTGTTTGTTTTCTCATTGATTTTTCAGTTTGTTTCGTATAAAAATGTCTTTTTTGTATTTCCAGGTTCACTGGGACTAATAATAATGACCTTTCTTGTATTACGATAATTGTTATTATTTTAGATGAAATTCACATATTCGATTACCAATTTGTTTTCTGTATTCTGTAATGCATATAGTAATTGGTTTTTCCCTATTCTGGATATATTACAGGATGGTTTGGCACGATTTGGTATAAAATAATAAAAAAAAAAGGAGAATGGAGAGTAGCAAGCTGGCGTGTTGAGAAGGATGTCCTCCCTATCCCCTTTCCACCGCACGCACCAACCTCAACCTCAACCTTCCTACCTCTCCTCCACCCTACAAGTGGCGTCGTCGACAGGATGGACAGCCAACCCTGGGGCGCGGGGAAGAACGCCCTCGACACGACGGACAAGAATGTGACTGCGCCCAGACCTGGTGAAGTACAGCATGTGAAAAAAGACTGTCGATATCCTATATGTGAAAGGATAAGATAATTAGTTCCATGTAAATATTTCAGAGTGATTTTAGTGTATGTAAACAATTTTGTATGAACTGGAATGTGTGCGTGAAAGGCTGTTAGAAAACCCTCTTCGATTGTTTATTATTGATGATTGAGAATCAAAAGTCATGTCAGAGTCTGAGACGGAAGAAGGCAGTAGAGGCTCGAGGACTTAGCACAGGAGCTGCAGGCTCTAAAGCACAGCAGAGGGTAGTGGTAATACCCAAGAGCGCCACCATTACCAGGTTCTCAGGAGATGCCCGACAGGTGACGGTGGCTGACTTCAGAGAACAGATCGAGCAGCCTGGAAAGCGCAAGATGTCACCAGGAAAGAGGACAAGATCCAGTTTCTCCTGTCCCATGTTTCGACCGCGGTTCGGGAAGAAGTGGCATGTCACCCGCCCGCCGCTAGGGGAACACCAACCAAGATCCTGGCCATATTGAGGGAGGTTTATGGCGACAAGAGATCGGTCTGGCCCAACTCCTGGCAATCTTCAATTCTATCCACCAGCGGCAGGGGGAGACAGTCAGGGCCTACTCCAGCCGGTTGAATAGGTCCTTCCAGGAGCTCCAGGAGAAACAGAGGAAAGATGGACAGGAGCCCATGAGCGACAAGGTGCTAAGGGACCACTTCATCGCCCAGCTCCACGATGTTCTCCTGGTAAGGCAGCTAAGGGAGAAGACCTTTGAGGATGCTGAGCTGTCTTTCTATGATGCCCGGGAAGCAGCCATCCGATGGCAGGCCGACGAAGAGGAGAAGCCGAAGGTCCCAGTCCAGACTGCTGCCGCAACCACCACCTCCCCTGCAGAGCTGAGCATCCTAGTCCAGGAGTTGAAGAACCTCAAGGATGAGATGGCGGCCATGAAAGACCAGATGGCCCGACAGCAACAACAACCCCGACAGCGGGCCCACACCATCCAGGCCCAGATGGGAATTCACGTCCGACGGAAAGCCCATCTGCTACAAATGTCAAACAGCGGACACATCGGACGGAATTGCCCGAAACGCTCGGAAATGGGACCCCTCTGCAGAAATGAGTCCAGCTGCAGAGGAGGGGAACAGGGACTCACTGGGAAAGTTGGTAGGACCAAGTCCAATGGTTACCATTAAGGTTAATGGCAGGGAACTCCCTGCACTGATTGATTCAGGCTCACAGTGTCTATGATTTCGGAGAATGTATTTAATCAGCTGTTTGGAGCCAGTGGACTTGGCCTTAGCAAGCCCCAGATCTGCTCCGGGTAACAGCAGCCAATGGGGTTGAGGTGCCCTATGTTGGGTACTTTGAGGCCGACGTAGAGGTGTGTGGGCAGGTCGTAAGTGACCGAGGCATTCTCATTAGGAAATGCCAGACAACACCTCTCAGGGAATGGACCATGCTCCAGCGATACTGGGCATGAATGTCCTCCAGGAGTTGCGCCAGGGGACCTGTTCGCTAGCTGCCCATCAGGGATTTGCCAGAGTGGCCAAAGGGGAGCCAGCATACATCCCTCCGCGCTCCATAGCCACGGTCAGGGCCACTGGCATTAGGAACAGGGTGGGCAGACAACAGCCAACAGAAATCCTGGTGGAGTCCTTGGCGGACGGCCCATGCAAGGGATTGATGGTGGCCAGCACACTGAGCTCTGTAATAGGCAGCAGCTTCTTTGTGCAGGTGGCCAACATCTCAGATGAAGGAATAATGCTAAGGCCAGGCACGAGGATAGGGACTGTGCAGCTGCCACAAGAGAGGTCCCGTCAGGACATGTATCGGTGGAGGCCAGCTGCAACAGAAATCCACGTGTCAAACAATCCCGTCAGACCCAACATGACCTCCGGACCTTGTCCAGTAGACCTGGACGATGTAGACTGCAATGCTGAGGAGAAGCAGAGACGAGAAGGTTGGTGATGGCCAATGCTGATCTGTTCTCAAAGGACGATCAGGATGTTGGCTTCACGGATCAGGTCACGCACAAACTAAGATTGAAGGACGACATCCCAGTCAGCACCACCTTCAGGAGGATCCCACCTTCTCAGATCCAGGAAGTGAAAGACCACATTCAGAGCCTCCTGGACAAGAAGATCATCCAGAAGAGTTCCAGCTCTTATGCATCTGGAGTGGTGATAGTCCGAAAGAAGGATGGATCCATCAGGCTGTGCGTGGACTACAGACGTCTGAATGCCAAAACCATCCCAGATGCATACCCCTTGCCCAGATCGATGATTCCCTTGATGCTCTAGGTGGAGCCAAGCTGTTCTCCACCCTGGACCTTGCCAGCGGATATCATCAGGTCGCTATGAGTCAGGAGGACCGAGAAAAGACGGCGTTTATCACACCGTTTGGACTGTTTGAGTACTGCGCATGCCCATGGGCCTCTCAACGGCACCAGCTACATTTCAGAGACTCATGCAGTCTACGATGAACGACCTTACATTCCAGATCTCCTCGTATACCTCGACGACCTGTTGGTATACAGTCGCAGCTTTGATGAACATCTGGAGCGGCTACAGATTGTTTTTGATCGGTTGAGAGAGGTAGGCCTCAAACTGAACCCCAAGAAAATGCGTCTTCGCTCGCCACCAAGTAGAGTACCTGGGTATACGGTCTCAGGAGCAGGCATCGCGACCTCTGACAGTAAGATCAAGGCAGTGGCTAGTTGGCCAGTTCCCCACACCCTGAGAGAGCTCAGATCGTTTTTGGGATTCGCCAGCTATTACAGACGGTTTGTGGAAGGTTCAGCAAGATCGCCCAACCTCTGAACAAGCTTGTGTCCACCACATACCAGAAGGACAAGGGGAAGAATCGGAAGAGCAAACATGCGTCCATTTCAGCAGATTGGGACAGCCGATGCCAGGAGGCATTCCAGAACCTGAAAAAGGCCCTCACTACAGCGCCAGTTGTTGGGATATGCGGACTTTAGTGCCCCCTTCATTTTGGAGACTGACGCTAGTCTGGACGGTTTGGGAGCTGTTCTCTCCCAAGAGCAAGATGGCAAGCGCCGTGTCATCGCGTATGCAAGTCGGTCGTTACGTCCAGGTGAACGGTCGATGAAGAACTACAGCAGCATGAAGTTGGAGCTGCTAGCAGTGAAGTGGGCCATGAGTGACAAGTTCCGTCACTACCTGATCGGAGCCCAAACTGAGATATACACTGACAACAATCCCCTCAGCCATCTCCAAACAGCCAAGCTGGGAGCTGTTGAACAAAGATGGGCTGCAGAATTGGCTTGTTTTGACTTTACCATCAAATACAGGTCTGGCAGAGAAAACAAGAACGCTGATGCGTTGTCTAGATTTCCTACGGAGAAACCACAAGGGAAAGAAGAAGAATGGACGGCCGTCTCATGTGGACAAAGGGCCCAGACTACAGGAAGCTTCAAGATGGCAGTACACCCAGCAGTGGTGTCTGAGCTGAATGACATAGCACAGGCGCAGGAGACAGAACCATCTGATGCCAGCATGGAAGCCAGTCCTTTTCCTTCCATCACCCCCCCAGGAATGGAGCCAGGCACAGAGTGAAGACCACGTCATCAGCACCATCCTGCCATATGTGACTGGGAGAAGAAGCTGACAAAGAGGGAAACAGCAAGATTCGATCCTCGAGCTCGTGCTTGTCTCGTCAACTTGGCAAACTTAGAGTACAACAAGGCATCCTGTACAGAAAGATGAAAGACCCCATTCATGGACCCATAGACCAGGTGGTTGCCCCGAGACACTACAAGGCACGCTCCTCAGGCTGTCTCACAACCAGTTTGGGCACCAGGGCCCAGAGCGCACCTTGCAACTACTCAGACGCCGGGTGTTCTGGCCTCACATGCACCTGGACGTGGAGGAGTGGTGCCAGAGATGTGAAAGATCCAGCTCGCGAAGAAGACCACCATGAAGACACACACTCCCATGGGACACCTCCTCGCCACCAAGCACCTCGAGGTCATATCAGTTGATTTCACCGTATTGGAACCAGCCAGGAATGGAAAAGAGAAATGTCCTATGATCACAGATATCTTCACGAAGTACACTGTGGCCATCCTACCCGTGATCAGACAGCAGAGACAGTGGCTAAGACCCTGATCAAAAATGGTTTGTGCACTATGGAGTGCCACAGAGAATCCACTCAGACAAAGGCCGTGCTTTGAGGCAGACCTCATCGTGCAGCTCTGCAACCACTAATGGGATCAGCAAGTCCAGAACGACCTCATACCATCCGAAGGCAATGGACAGCGCGAACGGTTCAACAGGACCATGCACAACTTGTTGAAGTGTTGTCGCAGAGCAGAAGCAGAGATGGACAAGCATCTTGGAGAGCTAGTGTACATGTACAACTGCACACCACATGCCTCCACAGGATTCTCTCATTCTATCTACTGTTTGGAGAGAACCACGTCTTCCCCTGGATCTGTTCCTTGAGAAGGACGTCAGACTGGACTCCTGTGCCACCCGTAGAGTGGCTGAGTGTCACCTGAAACGCCTCCGGCTGGTCCACGACACAGCGGGGGAGCGTGCAAGGAAAGAGGCGGACAAGAGAAAGGCAAGAAGTGATCAGGGTATACTGAGTCAGACCTGAGGCCAGAGACAGCGTTGTCACCAACGCCACTACAGGAGTCGTGCAGATCCAAGACTTTGGGGGGAAAGGATCTTCATAGTCACTGAGTACCAGGACCAAGTGGTGGGCCATACACCATCCGCCCCAGAGATGCCTGGACGGTCCCAGAAGGTGAATCGAAGTGAAATACGACGATTCTTTGCCCCACCAACAGCCAGGGCCATGGGTACAGCGACCTTCAGCCGATCGCTGAAACAGAAGCGAATTGACAGATGTCAAATACCTTGAGTGGCACATAGTGGGGCCACAAAGACCACAGTCCCGCATAACCGATTCGCACGGTCTGTACCAGTCCAGACCCTCGGCGTCAGCAACTGTCAGGGCGCCCAGTCAGGCTCCCGCGTCTCTAAACACGCACACCTGTAGCACTCCCGCCGATCTGGCCGGAGTAACAAGGGTTGAGATACATGATAAAGTAAGTGACGATGGCGCCAGAGAACAATGTCATGTATATGAAACCATTTTTTGGGAGGTTTCATTTTTTTGCTGGGAAGCTGTTATTTTTTTAGTGTGTGCTCCAATTTTTTTTGTGTGTGCTCCCAAAATTGCTATACATGTTATTTTTGTGTGTGTGCTCCAGAATTGCATTTTTTTGTATTCCGGTTTTATAATGCTTGTTGCTGGTGTCCAGTTAGTCATGCTGGATCGATTTTCCTTGTGATATGTTTTTGATGTAAAAAGAATGGTTTATTACAGGGGGACCATTTTACCGAAAACAGTATCGGTTGTTATTGTCCTCATATTTGGAAGTTCGGTACAGAGGAGATGGTGTGGATAGGTGTCTTCATAAGACAAACATATTTTTGGGCCTCAACGCACATTCATGTTGTCAGTGGCATAATGCTAAGAAAATCGGCACTGGTATATGCAGTTCACCTTTTGACCATGCAGTCAGAGTGGGTGGTCTACTTTCAATGATAGGAGGTAACTTGAAACAGTCCTTCCTGTCTGTGGCTTAAACGCCAAAGAGTAGTGCTTCCCTTTTTCTTTTGTTTATGGAGTGGGTGGCAGTGGACGATCGCCACACTGGACTGAAGAGAGTTCAGAAAGAATGGGCCCTGTTCGGACCCAGATGTTTGTTGTTGTTGTTTGTTGTTTTTGGACGATCAGTTTGCCAAGCTTAACTGTTGGTATGACTCTGATGGTCAGAACTTTTTGTATTTTTTAGTCCTTTTTGCAGTGATCAGTGGTGTCACCTGGGTGAAGCTTTCACTTGATGTTTTTTCGGTTTTGATAGGTCTTTGTTGCATTGTATATTTTACGTCCGATGGTGCTACCTTTTGTTTTTTTGGATATGCTTCCTTTTTGTGGTATACACATTTTTGCTCGCCCATACTTTTTGTCGAATTTTCAGTTTTAATTAGGATGTAGTGACATCTTCCGTTGATATTCATGGGGACCATGAATCTTAGCGGGGGAGATTTGTGACAGGACAGAATAGTTGCCCATATAGACTATTTGTCTGTCTGTCTGTCTGTCTGTCTGTCCCTTTCTCTTCTCTCTCTCTCTCTCTCTCTTCTCTCTCTCTCTCTCTCTCTCCCTCCTCTCACCTCCCTCTCTCTCTCCTCTCTCTCTCTCCCTCTCCCTCTCTCTCTCTCTCTCTCTCTCCTCTCTCTCTCTCTCCTCTCTCTTCTACTAAGACTCAACGAATTCCACCTAACCCTTTCATCCTTTGCTGAGACAACAGTTCTATTCAGCCAGATTCCCAGCAGGAGAAACAGCTTCCTCGCTGACACTTCCTGGCTTTCATAAATTAGCCTGACAGACTCGTCTTGGAAGTGGGCCTTCTCGGCCGGCGAGACTAATTGATAACCACATGGTCAGTCTGGACTCTCTGTCTCCAGGTTAGGGAACTATGTTGGACTGAGGAATGACCCCATAACACTGTAAAACAGCTTTCAGCCAATGATTCTAGGGCAATGTAGGAATATGTGGCGTGGGGACAGAGAGGGAAGTAGTCCCAAGTGTTGAGATATACTTTCTTTTGCATCTGGAATTGGAAGAAGGCAGACGTGTAGAAAGACTTGTGCGAAGAGAGTGCCAAAGAAAAGAAGATAGCCTCTATGATGTATTGAAAGCGAAGTTGTAGATGTACTGAGACAGATGTCAAGAAAAATGAGAACAAGACTGCTCCTATGAATTGTGTGAAAATACTGGTAAGCATTTTGCCTTTTTGGGGGGCAACAATGTATCCTTTTGACGTTGAAAATTCATATTCACATTGTTTACTGATGATTGTTTTGTTTTAGTAATTGCATGTATTCATTAGACTATTGATGATTGGGTTATGTACTTGCTTGTATTATTTATGTTTTTCTGGTACACAATGATTACATGAGTATTATATACTTTGTTGTTAGGATGGAATGACGAAGTATGGTGTGGAGAGATAAGATTATGAAGTCCCATGTGGTTAGTCAGTGTTGGAAGATATTAATTGTGTAGCCCTCATCTTGATTGTCCTATGGTAATGCATAAATTTTATGTTAATGATAAATAGAGAGGTATAGTTGTGTGCGGGAATTTAAATTATATTGCCAGAGTTTTAATTCCATTTTTTGAATGCTAATATGACTTAAGTATTGTGAGGCATAAAGTAGGCCTATAATTCCAGAGTGTAATGGTGTTTGTAAATAAGACTGAAGAACGAAATTATGGTTATGGATCGTAATTTAAAGTATATTTCCGGGATTTTTATAGCGCTTATCAACGGTAATAATAATCCAGGGTTGTGACGTTCAAAGTATGGTTCCGAATTCAAATAGCACATCATAATTAAAGCTGAATATGGACTACGATTGTGGATCAGAGACTTAAGACAGAGATCTCTTTCTTGCAGTCAGCTTGAAGTACTTCCTTCTTTCTTGTACAGGCCATGCCTGGGAAACTAATTAACCAGTCACTGGCGCTGGACTACTAGCACTGTCTCTAAGTCCGTACACTAATTGCCTGTTTTCTAAGGATTCCCCTCCTGTTTTGATATTTATACTACAGCTTTGTGTCAATGAATTTTTACAATGCTGATTACTTATTTAATGAAGATTCTCATTTTTGTTTGGATATAATTCATACTATAGTACTATAATTCTGGGTAAATGACTTTTTTATCATATGTTTTGGATGAACGCTTTTCATTTGTTTATTGTTATTGCCATTTCTTTATATAGGTTTGGGAGGAATGCGTTTGTTACTTTACTTAGTTTAAATCGTCATTTTGCTGTAATATTATTGGTATCATGTATATTGATCAAGGATGACAATTTGTTGTAATGCAGATTTTTTACTTTTAGTCAAAAGTTTGGATTACGTTGGTAGGTTGTTCACTATACTTTTTTAATATAGTTGAGAACCTACTAATTCCACTAAGGGAAAGGCCCTTATACATGTATACATATGCATGTGTGCACTGGTTGAAATCCTCCCTTTGTTTACATGACTCAGACACTAAGTGGGGAAGTGCCTGGTTACAGATGGAGTAGACGTGGCATTGGGTTGCATCACTGCTGTATGAAGAGACCGATGAGTGAAGATGCGCTCTGGGCTAGAGTCACTGCCCCAGGTGTGTGCACACTCTATTTTTTTGGTTGTTGCTTAATTGTTGTTTTATTATGATTGATGATTGTAATTTTTTGTAACTGTTTTTGTACGGAGCACACACATTTTTTGTTGTCATAATATATTTGGCGTTAATTAGTTAAGAAGTGTTGAAATGTGAAAAGGGAATACGCACACATTCTTTGGTTTTGGTTATATCTTGTTGCGTCTAATTAAGAAGTGTTGAAATGTGAAGGGGGATCAGCACACACATTCTTGGGCTTTTGTCATATCTTGTTGCGTAATACAGAAGTGTTGAAATGTGAAAAGAGGAATACACATACTCTTGGTTTTTTTGTTATATCTTGTTTCATTATGTAAGAAATGATGACGAAATGTGAAAAGGGGAATAATGTCCCCCTTGGATTGAGGTTGGTTTCTAGATGCCGATCAGACGTTCGAGGAGAAGAAGATGGTAAACACCTCAATTCTTGTTATTTTTTATTCTCATGTTTCCCCTTTCAGCCTTGGTTCGAGAGTTGCACCAGTGCTGACTATTGTGGACTTGTTGTTTTCTCATTGATTATTTCAGTTTGTTCGTATAAAATGTCCTTTTTTTGTATTTCCAGGTTCACTGGGACTAATAATAATGACCTTTCTTGTATACGATAATTGTATTATTTTAGATGAAATTCACATATTCGATTACCAATTTGTTTTTTCTGTTTTTCTGTAATTGCATATTAGTAATTGGTTTTCCCTATTCTGGATATATTACAGGATGGTTGGCACGATTTGGTATAAAATAATAAAAAAAAGGAGAATGGAGAGTAGCAAGCTGGCGTGTTGAGAAGGATGTCCTCCCTATCCCCTTTCCCCCGCACGCACCAACCTCAACCTCAACCTTCCTACCTCTCCTCCACCCTACACCAAGTCACCCCAAGTCACCCCAAGTCCTTATTAAGTTCTTAATTAAGTCCCCCCAAGTCCTTAATTAAGTTTTTTAATCAAGTCACCCCAAGTTCTTAATTAAGTTCTTAATTAAGTCACCTCAAGTTCTTAATAAGTTCTTGATCAAGTCACCTCAAGTTCTTAACTTAAGTCACCTAAGATTGTAATTAAGTCATCCTTTTAGTACAACCAAGTTCTTATTCAAGTCAACTTATAATTATTTATTAAGTTCTTAAAGTATTATTGCATCTGAAATGGATCAAATGATCTTTTGTTGTTGGTGGTTCTGGCATGCTTTTTTGTTCGGCTTCTGTATTTAGTGGTTGAGATTTTTTGACTGCTTTGGTTTTTGCTGTCGTTGTTTATATATTTTATAACAGTAATAACCGCCCCCAGCAGCAGCAATGGCGCGCAAAGTGACAACTGTTTTAAGTTCAATATTCCATGAAGACTTTGGTGTTATAGGTCTTGAATCAACTTGTTCTGGTGTTTTTATAGCGGCATTGAAACAACTGTTGGCGTTGCGGGTGTTATGTTTTCATTATGATTATATTCTGTGACATTATTTTTTTTGTCTGTTCCACTCTGCTAATCTTTTTCCTGCTGCAACACCCCAGGATTAGGAGGCGTTTTACTGGTTGCTTTCTTCACCTGATTCAGTGTTTTCTGATTCTGCTGATTTTTGGCTCGGTCATTTTGAAGGGTAACAAAATCTATATGATTAAAAGTAATTAATCCCACGATCACTGGCGACAATAATGTTCCAAATCTGTAATACAGATCACACCCTAGAGACTCTAAGACTTTGTTAAAACTGGATCTTGTGTTAAATCATACATAAATCTTGTTCAGAATCAATGGGCGCAAATCTAGCTACTAGTTTAGTGTACAAACTAAGAACCGTTTGGCCGACGCTTTTTTACCATTCTCGACCCCAGTTGCGCTTCATCCCTGTTGTGATACTTTACAATGTCTTGTGGCGACATTTGTTGAATCTGTTCTATGCTGAATTCATTTCCGAGGTACTGTTTTGTTTTTCCACATGCTGCCAAAGAATACAGCCTTTCCTTTTTGGGCATAATAGCTTGGTCATCAACCTGATCATTCATAAGTTCAGGAAGGTTTAGGCTGCCCTGTAGCTGTAGTAGATCATCGCTGTTTCATGTTTTTTTTATTAATTATAATTATTTTATTTTTTAAAATGAGCACCGAAAAAACTGTTACCAACCTTGTATACCATTCTGCTGTTATTGGGGCCTAAGTGTAGGATACACAATGCTTGGTAAAAGCCTGCTAAAAATAAAACCGGCAGATCTTGGCAAACTAGACTTTGAAGACTCAGCAAAACTGATTGCTATTATTACAGCTTCATTTGCTACGAAAGATTTTTTAGTTAAGCAAGGAATAATTCAGACAGTATCAATATGTAAAATTAAAAAAATACATTTATAAAAATGGCTTCACTCGTAATGATGATTGGTGGCGCTGTGGTTAATGCGCTTGCTTTTAGCAGAAGTAATTACGCGTTTAGTAAACTGCGGGATGACGGCGAGAGAAAAAGACATAACAAAGCTATGGAGCAACTAGCCGCAGCGCAAGATTACTATGAAAAGCAGAAAATTGAGCAGTTAGATTTTATTAACGACACACTGAAAAAACTGGGCATGCAGCTTACACATTTAAAGATGTTGATCAAGCGATAAAGAATAATTATCTTGTAACAGGCGAGCCAATCGAGACATTGCCCCCACCAAAATTCAGCGACTTTATCAGCCATCAGAAAAACAAAGATGCAAGAAATCGCGTTTATTGTCTTTGGTATGACCGTTGTGTATTTTGTTGCACATAATATTGGCTGAATAAAAAATGAACAAAATCTATTATTCGTCAAAAGGATATTGGAAGGGAATAACAGCAATCAAAAAGCTAAGCCAAGCAGCTGGAGTCAGTGAACAAACAGCAAAGGAATGGTTATCTAAACAAGCGATTTGGCAAATTTATTTCCCAGTGCCTAGAACGAATACAGAGGCCGCACTTTGTGAATACAATACCGAACGAACACCCATCAAATGGACCTTCTATATTTACCCCATGATACGATTAGACGAAAAAGATTTAAGTACGCACTTACAGTCATTGACATAGCTTCAAGATACAAAGATGCGGAACCATTAACACAAAAGAGTGCTTCTGCTGTTGCTGTTGCCATACAACTGATATACCAACAAGGCCCGCTAACTTATCCTCGCATGATTCAAGTCGATGATGGAAAAGAATTTAAAGGCCGAGTGAATCAATTATTGTTAAAACATAGAGTCGCCATTAAAACAGGCATTCCAGGAGTTCACAGATCACAGGCTTTGGTTGAAAACTTTAACAAACAGTTATCCGAAAGGCTTTTCTCCTACCAGTATCACAGAGAGCTTATTGACAATTCTCGCAACACAGAATGGGTTAGAAGACTGCCCTCAGTTCTACGTGCAATGAATAATGAAGAATTTAAATTAACAGGTCTAAAACCAGTACAAGCAATCAAAAAACAAACAATAAATGCTGTTGAAGGAGACGCCAGCAGCAAACTATTACCATTTGGTTTGAAAGTAAGGTACCTTTATTTGCCCGGGAGAAGCAGAAGGGGACACTCGCTTCAGGGCAACAGATCCGGTTTGGAGTGTTGACCCATATGAAATAAAAAGAATTGTAAAGATGAATCCGCCCGTGTATTATTTACGAGAAACTGACGCAACAAAACAACCAGCCCCCCAAAGATCTTTTGTGAAGGAAGAACTGCAAATAATTCCGCCAGACACAGTTCCGTTTTAACTGATTTACGTAAATATATTTAAGTTAAAATGGAAGCCAAAAGAAAGAATATGAAACGGAAGCAAGAATGATAAATGAAGAGAACTTGGAATTAATTCGAGAATCATATGATACGTGTTCTGCTATTAAGGAATTAATACGAGAATCATATGATACATATTCTGCTGTTAAAGAAAACAATTACGAGGATTCATCGGCACATGGCACTGCATCCAGATCACTTACAGCCCAAAAATCCCAAATTTTGACTATCAAAAATGGGATAAAGAATATCTTGAAATAATAAAAAAAATTCGAGCGCATCAAGCAAACATGAGAAAAAATTTGGATGAATTGGAAGATGATATATGATTGATTTTCTAGATAAATTTCAGGAAAGATATATACCCGAGGGCGAAGAAGATATATAATTATGCTGTTCTCCAATGCCCGATTGCATATGAAAACTCTGGATTAACAAATACTCGTTTTTGTTTTGTTCTATCTAATGACTTCTTTGTTACAACAGTTGTGTTGATCTCATGTAGATTAGATCGTAGTTTTACGTTGTCATGATGAAAAGTATGTTTATTGAACAATGCTTCTTTGTAGTTGTCATGCGATATGTTTGACTGCACAACACTGCGAGATATTCCCTTTGCTTTTTTGATGGTTTTTCTTGACACGAAATACTGTACATTTTTTACCTTAACCCAACAAACTCCTTGATCACCCCTCCAGATAATTCATCCTTCATCTGTCCTAAAACCTTCTTGTTAACGGTTGAATGCAAAGCGAATCTTTAGGATAATCAGATGTGTCGTACCATTCCGCATGCCCTTTAGTTACTTCTAATTCCATGTCCCTTTATAGATATCTTCAGTAGGGATATCTATAACAAAACTGTCTGTATCTGTGTAAAGCACTCTGGACTCAGGATACAAGGGCTTAAAGTAGTCATAAAGAAATTCTAACATCAAAAGCTTTGATAATTCTAAAACAGTAAACCCCTTAAAAACGGGCTTATCCAATTTGACTTTCTTTTTTTTCATCATTATACAAAAAGCTGATCATGAAATCTTCTGAAGTCCTGATAATTAGGTTTAGAAGTCAGCTTAATTGCTTCGTTCTCTTTGGTGACCAATCTAACATCTTTATGCTTGTGCGGATTCTCCATAGTCTTTCCAAAACAGCTGTTGTTCATCAGCTTGAAAAAGTCTTTTCTGAAGCATCTGTGGATTTAGTTCTGAGATCAGTGTTCTTCATTATGTATGGTTTCATGAACTGTTCTTGATCAAAAGCAATTATACGATGAACAGCTGTCAACTTCAAACCATGCCTTAAATAAAATTGTAGAAGTCTGTAATGGCAGACATACTTTTTTTTGCCACGAAGATTAGGCACAAGTTTAGGTGGTTCTGTTTTTGCCATCTTTAGACTTTCTGCTGCTAATGGATAGTCATTATGCAGGTCATGGAGTTCATGAGGATATTCTAAGTCAACTTCTGAATGAAACCACGCTGTTGATCTGGCGTCAAACTGCTCAACCACTTTAATGCTTTTTGAATATTTTTTGGACCGCCGTCTGTGTACATTTTAAAGTTGCGTAATGGAAGCGATTGCGCCATTGCCCATCCATACAGATTGTTTGCATCTAAATACATGAGATAGTTAGACCTTTTACTTGGATCATAATGATCCAAGTATTTGTTGTTTGCTTTACAATAATGGTGCGACGCCATACTAATTCCTCCACGCAATCCGTTTTCAATCATCTGAATCATTGGTAAATCAGACAATAAATCAATCTGTACTCCAGTAAACTTTAAGAAAGCATCCCAGCTCATCCCGGGCGCAGAAATATAATGCGCGGGATCCAGGCTGTAATGTTTCATGCAGGTCTTTCTGTAATTTTCAAAGACGTCTGCCAACAAACATACGTCTGCCATCAAGTATAAATCATGATAGTCTCCCATTGTTTTACACTTTAACTTCTGCCACGCATCTTGAGCATGTTGGTAATCGGAATCACTGATTTCCTTTCTCTAAGACTAGAAAAGAACGCACCCTTAGGAGGAAGTGTATCTTCTTCAAACCTTTCCCAACTGTTCATGTATTCATAAGGGTAAACACCCTTTCTAACAAGTGTCGGGTCAAAATATTCTTCTGTTATTGGCAGGACTTTAAGGACATAGCCAGTGACTCTAACGAACCCATCATGTGCTGCATAGAGTCATAAAAAGACATGTTATTTAAAGTGAAACACATGTACTTTTCTGATGACTGTGCAATGCATGACACCCTAAAGGCGCTGGTTACTGCTTGCATTATAAGGTGAGAGTCGTAACCTCGCAAGTTGTGAAAGAATATAGGCAGCTTCCATTTCGCTGGGTCAAACTTTAGTTGAAGATTGCAGTTGTTGTGTGCTGCTCCTCTGAACTTTCCACTAATGTGATCATGGTCTCTTACTGTCGGATTTGCTTCCTCACTGTTAGACATTAGTTCTAAACCACAAATCCAACAATGTGTGGCTGATTTATACTGTTGTTGGTCTTCAGGCGTCATTATGATTTCAGATAAGTTTAGATTATTAGAACAGTCATTACGCACTTGCTGCATGCGTTCTAAGAATGTTTCTGCAGCATTAGGTCCTCTATACAATTCTGGTTCTGAATGGGCGCCATCCGACCTAACAATGATGAAAGCATAGGAACAAATCTGATGATTACTCACTAAGGCTGTTTTTGGAAGTCTCTGTGGGGTTGGTCCTTCATAAGGAACAATGAGTGATTCAAAGTCTGCGTAAACAACATATGGAGTAATTTGCATCCGTTTCCAGTTCTCAAAACTAACTTTAGATCCAGGTGGGGGCGTAATTAGTTCTGTATTACAGTCAACTGGGCCGATACAGTGTTTCTTATGTTCGCTCGCGGCTGAACGGATGGAATTCTTGTTAAACATTTTCTACAGAATTCTTGTTTATTTTTTATGCTTTGAAGTATGCGCCAATAATCTACTCATTGTGCGTATCAATGTGTAATGCGGTAGCCCTGCTGGTGAAAACATCAGTAGTAAGTCAACATGGCATTTGTCTGGATCACCTATTGGTGGACTGTTTTTGGACACTTTAATGGGCTGTAGATTTGTTTCCTCATCCCATGTGTATACATTAACAGTTATTGGTTTGTTTTGTTCTTCAAACATGATCAATTTTGTCCACGCTAACAGGAAAGGATATTCCACTAAAGTTAAGATCATTGATGTAAGGTTCATAGTTAGATACTCTCTCTGCGTTTTTGCGGGCGTAATGCAGCCTTGCAAGAACACACCACATAAAACATTTGTTGTCTGAATTCTTTATGTTTAGAACTGCTCTTTTCGCTACAATGCTGGGGCAGCGGAATGTAAGCCTTGCCTACAATCGGTGCATACTTAGACTGTTTTTAATCTGATCTCTAGGACTTCGCCCTCTGACCAACCAGAGCCTCTCATTTTGGCTTCTTCAGCGGCCACATCAAACTGTGTAAGCAGTTCGTCTGCCCAACCGGGTGTTAAGTCATTATGAGAAAGAATAGTCTGTTGTTTAGTTGAGACCCAGACTTCTAGATTTTCTTCATTTATTGTTATATAGTCGATTAAAACAGCTAACATTACTTTAACTGGCGGGTCTATTGTTAGTTTACTTGGAACTTGAGAAATTGCATGTACAACGCTTGCCCGCATGTTTGTTGGATCAATGACTTCTAGATTAATATCATTTAAAGCTTTTGACAAACGCTCTCCCTTAAGCATTCCTTCTTAATCAGAATCAATATCAACGGTCTTTTTGTGCTTGGACTCATAAACAAAAGTATAAACGCCCTTTGGGGTTGTTAATGCGAGCTGTTTAGAACAGAGTTTAATGTCTCGTTTACTTTTTTTAAACATTCCTTTTTTATCTGATCGGTGTCTGGCTGTCGAGAAAAAGTTGCCCGCGCCTTTCTTTGAAGATCAAACTTTTGTCTTTTGTAGTCCTCAAAATCAGCCTGTAAACGACTAAATTCTTCATCCGTGATGTTTGAGTCAGCTAGTGCTTTATTTATTGTCAGCTTGAAGGAACTAAGTTTAGCTGTTATTAGTTGAACCATGGCTGTGTGCTTTTGGAGTTTAGTTTTTATTTTTTTGCTAGCGGCACTTACAGCTAATGAACACAGGCCAAGAGCTAAAGACAAACCACCTAGAGGTAAAGCTGCGGGTGCACCTACGCCTGTTGCTAAGAGACCTACACTTGTTCCTGCTGATAGAGCACTTATAGTTGATGTTCCAGTATTAACATATGTAACAGCATTAAAGGCGGCAGAATACCTTCGTTTGGTTTTGATGTATTTTGAAAGGTCCTGCTCTAGTTCTTGTTGCATTTGTGTAATGTTTGTTAATCTGAAGGTTTTTATGTTAGGGGTTTCTACTATCCTTCTTCTGGCGACTCTGGCGCTGTAGGCACATTTGGATAAATCTGAACAGACATGCTTTTTATAAAATAAAAATAATTTAGTATTTTATATCTTTTAATCTGTTATCTTGAATATTCAGCTGCGCATCATATATTAAAAACAAATGTACATTAACTGGTTTATCGCCATCTTTTCTTTATCAATTTGAATGTTTATTATGTCTCTAACAGTTCTCCCGCTTCCATGTAACTGATTATCCTCTGTTGACCTTAGGTCAATCCATAAACCGTATTTCGTTGTTAAATAATCATCGAGTCTAACACTGTGAAGATGTAGATCTTTAGACACAAGGTCAACTGTTGGATTTCTACACCTCCCGCCTCCAAACAGTTTTCTTATTTCGTCAAAATGCTGATAAGGTTTAAGCCCGCTAGCGTAGATTTGGTTAGGACTACCCTCAATTGTACATTGTACTTTCGTTATTTTAGGATTAATAAACTTTTCACTTCCTCTTTCGAATGGTCCTTCATCTTCACACAGCAATAAAATACCTTTAAGCGATCTTGCTGTGGCACTAAAACTAAAATTCCATATAGTGTCTGCCCTGCTTTTAGGATATTTAGAATGGTGAATCACTCTTTCGTAATATATTGCTAATTTTGACTGATATTGTTGCTCAATCAGCCTTGCTAAATTAGGGTTGCTAACAACGTCAAACTCTAACGAGATGTCAGAATTGCTGTACTTTGCTTCGGTGTCTTCAGATATAATAACATATTTGTAGTCATTAAAAGTTAGTTCATATGACAATCTGTCTTTTAATGCTCCTTGAAAGCATGGGGCATGCGCTTTTAACAACTCAAAATCTAGGGGTATAAAAAAGCGATTACCATACGCATAACTTACAGCTACATGCTTTTTGCTGTCTTTATCAACTGTAGCGCCTATTCTATGTTTTAGTGCTACTTCCATTTTCAATTCCTTGAAACGCAAGATCAGCCCTTTCATTCTCGGTTAGCCATAGATCAGAATAGATTAAAAATATGTCTGCATTGTGTAAAGAAAATATTTCTTGCCCTCAAGTTTTATAGAAATTTTCTTAACGATTGCCCGCCCCAGATTCTGTACAACTGTCCTGCTTGGGTCTGTTGTTGAAGCGAGTTCTATTTTGAAAGTAAGACGCACAGAGCCTGGCACAATCACTTCATCCGCTCCTAGGTCTGGAAATTTGACAGTAAGAATTTGATCTGCATCAATAGTAGATGGATTATTTGGAACAGTAATATTCCGTTTATTTCCCTTCACGCCTAAGGGCTCTTTCAGTCTTCTATGCGGGTCAAGAATTGAGCCATATGCTTGTGACATTTTTTATAAAACAAAATAAAAAGTTAATTATTTAAAAACATGGCAGGCATTGAAGATGAAGATTATGATGTTTTTGATCGTGGAGACGACATGAGTGAAATGACTCCTTTGATACAGCATCGCTCGGCGCTCTCAATACGGAGTGAATTAACAGAAATTACGGCCAGAGAATTTTACAAAAGTTTAGGCCTAGAACCTCCTGAAATTTTAGACCCTAATGATTTTGTAAAAGATGATGATGGTCATTGATCAAGGAAAACGTTTTCAGCTTACAGATAAACGAAACCCATTAAAGTTTGTAGGTTTGAGTACAATTAACCAAAGACTTAAGGCGAAAGATCGAAATTGCCTTGGCATTACTAAACCAAAATTACATGGGGACGCAGTTGCTAAACTTCAAAACACACTACAAGAACTCCCAACAGATAACCAAATACAAACATGGAACTTCAAGATTTAAGTCAAACAGCGGGCGAAATAATAGAAGCAGAAACCAGTTTTTCAGAAGAAACAGCATTAAAAACTATACACGACTCCCCGATACCCACGCGAGAATTAGAGGCCCTTGATCGTACTGTAAGAAGCATCAGAGGCGAATTAACAAACAATTTAGCAAAACTGGGTGAAATAGATGAGCGTATAAAAAAAGAAAAAGAAAAACTCGTTGAGGCTGATGACGCCAACTTAGGGCCTGGTGTTAAAGAAAGAATAACCCAAAGACTAAAAGATCTTAAACAAGAAAGATCAGCAAGACTAAAAGAGGCGTATACTAACCAAGAACAATTACGAACTCAAGTGATCAGAATAAGAGAAACTATCCAAAAATTTTATATGAAGACACAACACTAGCAGAAAGAATAAGAACACTGTTTAGAGAGCAAGGTGTCACATTAGCAAGCGTTATAAACGGCCTTAGGATTTGCAATAAGTACACTGGTGATGGCTATTACGGGTGGTGGTGGAGGTCAAAGCCCGGTGCCTCCATCGCCATCCCCTCCACCTGATAAATCATGGGTAAAAAAAACAGCTTGATCATCTTGCGGGCTTATTAAAAAAATTAGCCAGTAAAGCCATGGACGCTTTACCAGGTATATTAGGGGGTATTGTTAGCTGGCTTTTGTCTACTGCAGGCAAAGTAGTTGGCTTTATGGCCGAGCACTTATGGACATTAGT
Source organism: Conus ventricosus (assembly GCA_018398815.1). NCBI lineage: Eukaryota > Metazoa > Mollusca > Gastropoda > Neogastropoda > Conidae > Conus > Conus ventricosus. The sequence continues at coordinate 42,162,640 of CM031606.1, forward strand.
TCTCTTAATAGTTGGGTTAATTTTTAGTAAGATAAAGACTAAGTAATCCTAGGCCAGTTAATACAACAACAAGTGCTGTCTTTTCATATTCATGGCCATTATTTTTTTTGACTTCGTGGACTTCGTGTTCTTCAACAGCCTTTGGGCTTTGGGCCACGGGGATTGGATGACTTATTCTTGGGGGTCAACTTGTTTGTTTACTGCTTGCAATATTACTGGCTCAGAATTTATTTCGTTTTTTCCGACTTTCTGTTCATTGCCTGCCACAAGGATTTCATTGTTGTAGTTTATTATTGTACCTATCTGGAGTCTGAGGTCAGAAGGCATGTATAAACCAGTGCCAACAGCAAAGTCTACTTTCGATCTTGCGAATTGTAAAACATTTTGGTACCTTTTAATACTTGAAGGTAAATCGACTGTAGAATTAATGGCGTCCTCTAAATTTGCCAAGTACTGTTTTTGTGCATCAAAGCCAGTAGAAGGATCAGTTATGTTAGATCTCGTTTGTGCTTGCGAACCTAGCAAACACCAAACGTAAGTACGAACAGAGTCGTTTATTCGTTCTATTCCCGCTCTAGTTAGACCCTTAGAAGTGTCTATGATAAATGTTGTCCATGCTGTTTTATGCTCTTGCTCTATGGACCCAAGATGAACACCTGTGCTGAAGAGAAAGATGTATAAGGAGGATCCCAGTCATAGTTATACTTTCTGTGCACGCCCCAAAATAAGGGGTGCCTAAGCCATGATTGCGGTCCAACTTTTGTCTAAAGTCTGTCTTAACATTAATATTGAATTCGTTACAGATCCTTTCAAAAGCCTTCATGTCTATTCTGTTGCTGAATGGATTAAACGGTTTGTCATTTGGTAATGGTGCTTGCAGTTCAGTCAAAAATACGTCTGAAGGTGTAATAAAAATGAAATCTATACACTGACCTCACCAAAGGATCAGGATGATTTAAATGATCAGCATACGATACTCCACACCCAGTTGATGCGCAAAACACAGCAAAGTTTAACTGGTTCTGATAAAACTGCATCGGATGACTGAACCACACTTTCGCGATGTAGTCTTTTTTAATAGGGGGTTAAGATATCTGTTTAATGGCGTACTCACCTTTACTTGAAAGGTGTCAGTCTGGGTCACAGAAATGACAAGGGAGTCAGTTGTTATATTTTTAAGATTGTAGTGTGGCCCAACAGAATATTTTGCATCAGTATATTTGAATGCACTCATTTTTATTTCGTTTAAAAAATGTTTGTAACAATAACAACTCAAGACCGCCCTTCGTTTTTAGAACATGCTATTGATAACAATTGCGGAACCAGAATGGTTGCACTTCATGAAATTTTTTACAAAGTCGTATGGTTTAATATAACTAAATCCAAGAACAATAATAAGATTATAAAAGTTAACAAATCAGGGACCAAAGTTAGCAGTTAACAATACCTGATGGTTATTACGGGTTTTGCTCGTTAAAAGAAGCAATGAGTAACTTAGACATTACTCTCAAACTTAACAATGCAAATCTAAAAACAATGTTAACATTCAAGCCTGAAGAAGAAAGTAGGTTACTATTTTGATAAAGAGCTAGCTAAAATGTTAGGCTTTGCAGCTGACAATCATAGATTTAGAGTTACACCAGACAAAACTACTTATGAGGGGGAAAGTCCGCTCAATCTTGCATTACATTCATTACTCTATATTCATTTGGATGAGCTGAGCACTGATGAAAACTTATATGATGGAAGGCCCTCAACTGTTTTAAGAGCTCTTCCATCAGGGAAAGCTGCATATTGCGATTATGAAATTATACAATTCCCTAATTTACAGTTTAAAAGATTAGTTTGTGGGAGGGTCGGATCATTTAATATAAAAATCGCAGACAAAGCAGGAAAAGTCGTGAAATGTGATAACCTGCACATTGTTTTAGAAATAAAATAATACGTTGTTCTAAAAAATAATGTCGCGGGGGCCAGAAGAATCAGGAGTTACATTAGCGCCTGTAAGGTGTATAACCTTAGAATTAAAAGACCTTGCAGACGTTGCGGACTTTGAACAGAACGGTGAGATAGGCGCTTTGTTATGGTTTTGAGTACACTAAAGATGGTGATTATAAACGCAAAGAGGTTGGCGACATCAAAAAGTTTCCTAAACTAGAACAACTGTGCAATCTAGAAGCAAATAATGTTGGCCAGTATGAATATAAAATAGTTCGAAAACCTGACCTCAAATGGCACTTGGAACCATATTTAGAATGGGACATAAATTTGAATTCATAAGCCCATTTACATTTTTTAGCGTCAAAAAAGTTTCAGAAAAGCAATCAACTCTGGCCCTTTACATGTAGTCTTATGCCAGAGGACAATAGTCGGAAAGAGATTGAAATAACACCGTATGGGAATAAACAGTACATCCTCCACAGAAGAGAAACGGTTTTAAAGGACGCTTCTACAAAATTACAGTTCTTTCCACAAATGAAATTAGGAGACACGTTCACAATGATATTTGAAATTTCTGTCTTGAAAGATGAGGAGAGGAATGGGCTGTGGGCGTCAGTGACGTCCTTTTAAAAGGAATTCTAATTAGCTGGCAAAACTTAGATGTTGAAAAACTTAAAGTTACCATCGTCGTTCTTCACAACGGTGAGGATATTAGGTCATAACAACAAGCAACAAAATCAATATTAGCTTAAATAGAAACAATCATACAGAACTGAATTGGATTAATCTTACACATTTAGGCCTCATAGGGTTTTATTATACTGAACAAGTTTTGACGGAGAGTATGATAAAAATAATAACTGGATTAAATTAAATTATGTTATAAAACTATGGAGCAAACGACTGTGGCGTCAATGCAGATGTTAAACTTTATGATAAAATCCCTCATTGTTCATTGATTTGTGGACAGACTGGTTGCGGAAAAACAATATTTGTCCTCGACCTATTACAAACAGTTTATCGTTATAATTTTGATCATAATAGTAATTTTCTGTCCAACACTTAAATGGAACAAAGCATATCATGATAGAATGTTTATATGGACAGATGATGACATATATTTAGTTGATCCTAGCAATAAACTGAGTGAGTGTTTAGAACACTTTTATAGACTGCTTGAAGGAACGCAGACACTATTTATTATAGATGACTGTTCGGCAGAAAGAGACATAGTTAAAAAGAGAAACACTTTATCAAAACTGGCTTTCAGCGGAAGACATGCTGGGATAAGTGTGTGGATTTTATGTCAGAAATATAACACCGTTTTAAAAAGACTTCAGAGAACAGTTAAAGACTGTAGTTTTATTTCACATGAAAGACAGAAACTCATTTGATGAATGTATGCGTGAAAATGATGTTATTGAAAATGATCAGGAAAAACGCAGGATTAAGGAAAAACTAAAATCTGAAAAGTTTAGTAAATTAGTATTAAAATCGGATAACCCTACACAGTATGTTTGTTTGTAAAAAATCGTTATTTTTTGGTTATTGAAAGAGAATGTGTGATGGATTATCATTTTTAATTCGTTGTTGAAGTCTTACTTGTCAGAGAACGGTAAAACGCGGGGTCTATGGGTCAGCCGCCCGAAACTGGTTGAGGGCGGTTGAGCTAGACCCCGCGTTTTACCGTCTCTGTATGGGTTTTGATTTGATTTGATCGAATTATTCATATTGTTATTTGCTGATTGTATCTTTCTGCTTTCCATAACCATAGTTCGATTACAGAGACAGTTAAATAGATAAACATTCATCTGCTTTTTAGATTGGATTTGACAGTGAATATGGCCAATACTAGCGACTACTTAGCACAGAATGAGAAATGGTATTATGATAATGAAGAAATGGAAATTGTCAATGCATTTAAATATGTTGGCATTTACTTTTCAGCTGGACTTACTTTTGAGCGTGCGTGTCAAGATTTAAGTAATAGAGCAAAGAAAGCAGAGCAAAGCTAGCAGTGATAATTATCCTGCATATATCTTTAGATTTGAGAGGTGCCCATTTAATATTTACAGTAAATGGTTTAATTCTCAGGTTCAGCCAATAATGTAGTATAGTGTTGAAATTTTGCGGTTTGAAAAGGTTTAATTATTGAAAGAATACATTTATTTGGTACGAAGCGGTTTTTAAATGTTGACACTCGAACTGCTAGTCAGCTTGTATATAAATTTTGACACTCTAACTGCTAATGAGCTTGTATATGGTGAGCTTGTTTACAACAGTTCGTATGTCAAATTACTGGTTGAGTTTAACTCGAATGGACGAGAACGGATTGCCATTGAAAGCACACAAGCCACTATATAATTTAACAATAATGGCGAGAAAAACTTGGGCTACAAATGTTCGACGGATGTTTTTAATTCACATGACTTTGCTTTTGCATGGGGCAATCGAGGTTTTCAATGTATTCCAA
>CM031606.1:42172053-42179553 GCA_018398815.1 Conus ventricosus
CACAACACACACACACACCACACACACACACACACACACGCACACACATACACACTCACACACAGTCTATGTACATCGTTTGGGGGGGGGGGGGGGGGGGATGAAGGCTGGCTTTGCTGCTTTTGGATCAGCAATTTTTGTTCAGTGGTGGAGGAATAAAATGTGCATGAGTGTCTTTGTTCTGAGATCAGATACGTTTTGTTCTGTGGCAGAGGAATAAAGTATGCTTAAAGTATCATTGTTCTGATATCAGACAGTATTTGCTCAGTGGTACAAAAACAGAAGGTGCTCAAGAGTCATTGTTCTGAAATCAAGTCATTTTTATTCAGTGATAGAGAAATACGGCATCTGAAAGCCGCGATTCCCAGATGTAAGATGAACATCTGTTCAGTAAAGCACATTTGAAGGTAATTGTCCAGAAATCAAATGAACTTTTGTTCAGGTACCCTGACAAATACAGTGTTGATGCCCCCACCCCCTTGCCTCCCCCGCCCCCCCCCCCCCAAAAAAAAAAAAAAAAGAAAAGAAAAGAAAAGAAAAAGAAACTTTTTGCTCACTAGAGATGGGTATACAAGTAGCGGAGTGTGCCACACTACATAAAACAAAGTAATTGCAGCTCAGGGCAAAGAACGGGCGAACTTTAGTTCAGGTGCACAAGCACTAGTTTGTCTCTGTCCTGAGATCAAACCAAATTAATGTTGTCCAACGGCGAAGGAGGAAAACGTACTCCAATGGCGTCGCTCCGAGTTCAGATGAACCTCTGTAAAATGGTGGAGGACCAAAAGTACTTGAATGACACGCACTCGTGGAGAAAAGGGGGTGGGGGAGGCAGGAGGGTGAGCTGGGGAAAGGGGAAAGGGGTTCACTTGAGGTTTTGGAGGAAGGGTGGGGGTGGGGGATGGGGAGTGAACTCGGGCACCTCTCCATCGATCTGGCTGTGACCCCCAGGGCGACAGGCTCCGTGACCTTGACTGCTGCAGCTGTTTCCACTGCCTCGGCTGTCCTTTTTCTCTCCGACCCCCGTCACCTTTCCTCTCCCCCCTCCCCACCTCCCCCCCCCCCCCCCCCTCCCCTACCTTCGGTCGCCACCAACCCTCTTCCTTCTCTATCGTGACCCATGCACTGTTTGAACCGTCTGTACCGATTTGTGTATGCCCCCGCCACCCACCGCCCTCCCCTCCCGCCTTGTTAACAGTCCCCATGTCTCTGTCTGTCTGTTTGTTTGTCTGTCTGTCTGTCTCTCTCTCTCTCTCTCTCTCTCTCTCTCTCTCTCTCTCTCTCTCTCTCTTAGTGTGTGTGTGTGTGTGTGTGTGTGTGTGTGTGTGTGTGTGTGTGTGTGTGTGTCTGTCTCTGTTCCATATCTTTTGATCTCCCTTGCATCCTTGAATGGATCCTTAAGCATAGGCTCAAAGATTGTCCCCTACATTTTATACTGTTTGCATAATGCTTTTAGTTTTTAAGCACTTTTTTCCTCTCCACATTTTCCTTTTGTTCCATTTTACTACCCTTCGCTGGCTGCTTTGGGGGTGCTGTTGGATTCTTTTTTGAACCCTTGGTGATGAGAACACCACAGAATTATGGACTTTGGTGTGTCTCTATTTGACACCAAGAGCACAGACACGATCAGCCGTGTCTCCCTGATGAGTCCGATCCAGCGGACGAAAGGCCTAGGAGCAGGCAATACAAATAGATCTTCCTTCGAAGGGGAGTACGATGGTTCCCTCAGGCTGCTAGTGAAGGGTTTCACATATTTATAATATATTTCCCCCCATTTTTTTCATCTTTAATTTTTTTTAAAAATTCAAATCTTTGCCAAGTCATTACTATAATGACTGAAGAATTGTTAACCTGCACTTGTTTTCTCCCACTATTTAATTGTTCAGCTGTGTCTGTGTTAGTGTCCGCGTGTGTTACTTGTGTGCGTGCACGTATTTGCGTTTGGAGTGCATGCATAGATTGACAACTAATTTTCAAGAACCAGAAAACTGCCAATTTTTCCGCAGTACAATGTTCGTTTGTGGTTTTTTTTTCATTGTTTTTTTCACCGCCACAAACAGCAATAAAACGAAATTTGCATCTCAGAGTTTTATTTTTATGAATTCTTAATTCTATGGCAACACCAAGTGTACAGATATAACATTTTGAGGCACTGAAATCTACGCACTTTGTAAAGATAACAACAACGAAGTCATTTACTACTGTATGGACTGAGAACGACTGAAAACAAGACACAGGGTTTGAGAGACATGAAGCAAGTTTGCAGTTGTTATAAAAATCAAAGATGTGATCAGAATGATACTGCTCACCACACCCAAGGCATCAATTACATTGCACACGAGATCATAATCTCCCAAGTTTTATTGAACCTTTTTCACCAGTCGCCATTCACAAATTAAAAAGATGGATCTCCAACATTGTATTTCATCGATGACATTGTTCAAAAACTGAAAACAGCATAGATCCTCAGCTTTTTGACACATGATTCACACGACTCAGACACTCCCAACAACATTGATGGCAACGATTCAGACACTCCTAACAACATTGATGGCAACGATTCAGACACTCCCAACAACATTGATGGCAACGATTCAGACACTCCTAATAACATTGATGGCAACGATTCAGACACTCCTAACAACATTGATGGCAACTATTTTTTTTTGTAGGGCTTTCATCGGCAGCCATATCAGTTTAACATCTTCAATCCTTTGGATTTTGGAATTCATTGCTCCCGAGAAACGTTAACAAATAAATTAATTTTGCATCTTTGGGTAATAGCAGTACTCAAAATCATATGGTACGCAGACTTTGTGCAAGTATTGCGCTTGCTTTGTGCACATTACCAAGGAACGTCATAAGGATCATTGATACAGAAACTTGCCTGATTCATAGTAGACTATACCGGTGATTGGTTTTTTTTTTTTGTTTTGTTTTTCTGTTTTTTTTTCAAGTTGTAGCATTATACTCAGCAACTGGAAATCAGTAAGTCAAAATGTTTCGTTTCCTTTTTTTTCCCCTCTGTAGACATTTCTTTCTCTTCCAGTTTATTGTCATCTCCATTACCTTATGGATCAAATCAAGGACATGTTAATATTCTATGATTAACACAATGTAATGTAAACTGGAACGAAGAAAGATTTGTTTAAAATAACATTAAGCACTTTGAGTTTCGGTTATTTTCACTCCCGTTCAGTTTGTGTCAAAATGTTAACCAAGAATTTCAAAATGGTTCGTTGTATCCAATTTATATAAACGAAACTTGAAAAATTGTGCCTATCCTTTGAAAAAATGTCTTTGGGTGTTAATGAACGTCAGTCGAAACTATTTTCGCAACCACATTACAGACATTGAAGCCTATCAACACTTTCTTTAGAGTTTACATCTAAAGGGACATTGCTCCCACCTTCTGATCAAAGACAAGGACAATACATTTACAATGCGGTGGTGGGTTTTTCTTTTTTAATTCCTAGCTACCGTGTAACAAATTCAAAAACAAAAAAGAAAACATCAAATTTGTGCGATTTGTATTTGGTGATGCATCTGGCTCTCGATTTTTTACTTCAAACGTACGTCTTTCTTGACTTTTTTTTTTCTTTTCATTTTAATTGTGACAATGGCTGTGTTACACAGTGCAGAGCTGTAGTAACGGCTCTTCTCCCTTTTCTTCTTCTCTTTGCCGTTGTTCTGCACACTTTGTTTTTATATATTTTTTTTTGCTCGTGTTTTTACTCTTCTTATTCTTTTTCGGTAAACACTTGACCTCCTGGTGGCTAAATTAGCAAGTTCGCTTGTGCTAGGTTGCTGTCTGTCGTCTTACATTCTTGTCCGACCCTCCCTACTAAGACCTGTTCATAGTTGACATCTACGTCTTTTTGCCCCACTTCCTTACACTCTTCCCTGCTCAAACCTGATCACACTAGACATGTAGTTTTTCTTGTTGTCCGACCGTATAACATTCTTCACAGCACAGGTGTGTTCACACTACACACGTAGGGCTTTTTTAGTCCGATCTTCCGAAACTTTTTCCTACTCAGGTCTTTTCACATAAGACGTCTGAATCACGGGTTCCTGTTCGGAGCACCGAAGTTTAAATGATTTTGCACCTGTGTGATACTGTAGGGCTCAGTTCCATCATTTGGAGTATTGTAGGGTTCAGGATTCCCCACCAGGGGTATTGTATAACTGAGAATTTCCCGTGTGGAGTATTGTACTGTTCAGGGTTTTCCATGTGGGATGTTGTATACTTCAGGATTTACCATGTGGGTGTTTTTGTTTGGTAAGAATATCCCGCGTGGGGTATTGGGTAGTTCAGAATTTCCTAGAGGCGGGGAGGTGGGGGGGGGGAGGCGCAGTATAAATATGGATTTCCCATGAGGGGTATTGTATAGTTCAGGACTGCCCATGTGTGGTAATGTATAGTGAACTTTCTCATGAGGAATACTGCGTAGTTTAGGAGTTCTCATATGGATTACTGGATAATTCAGGACTTTCCATGTGGAATATTGAATGGTTCAGGATTTTTCATGGGGGTAATGCATAGTTCAGGATTTTCCCATGCGAGGTATTTGATGATTTAGGATTTCCGTCTCTCTCTCTCTCTCTCTCTCTCTCTCTCTCTCTCTCTCTCTCTCTCTCTCTCTCTCTCGTTGTGTGTCACACACACACACACACACACACACACACACACACACCACCACCACCACCACCACTCTGACCATTTCTTCGATCCACTCTTTGTCTACCCACTCTTCTCCCTGACCCACGTCCGTTTGTTTTCACTACGTGCTCCTCGACTCTCGCTCTACCCCACCTCTCCCTCCTCCCTGGCACACACTCACACATTCTTCGCAGCCTCTCTTTCCCCTCTCTCTATATAATCCCACTTCTCTGTCCCTCGCTTTCTTCGTCTGCACGTGTAGCCTGTATTGTCCACTCACCGTCCCCCTCCCCCCAATTCTCCCCCATTCTTCCACCCCCATTTCCACCCTAGCAGTGTCTTGTTCCTCAGATGTGTGTCCTGAAGGCCACCACCACGTTGGGTCAATGGGGTGGACCCCATGCAGGTAGACTGTGATTCACCAGGGGTCAGGGTCAGGGGTCAATGTGATGACCCCTACCTCATGGCGGCTTTGGTTCTCTAGTCTCGCTGCTGCCTCCAGGCACTGTGTGCCTGACCCTCTCCTCCCTGTCCCTCCTGTCCCAGTCCATTAGATCTTGTCTCCCATTGTGATTGACCTGATTCTCTCTGCATCGGACAATCTGACTGTCTGTATGTTGTCCTGCTCACGCATTTTACTGACCAATCAGTGAAGGTTGGTTTTGACCACGGCCCACTGAGCCTCATTTCCGGTGGGGTGGGGTGGGTAGCAAAATATTAAGGGAAACTTGAATCTCTTTCATCAACTTTATTTGTCACTTTGATTTATTGTGAGGAAAATGTTAGTTACCTCGTCAATTTAACGTCTTTCCACTGAAAGTGATATTAGACGATGTGGTGTGGTAGAACTTAAAAATCTCTATGTGTGTGTGTGTGTGTGTGTGTGTGTGTGTGTGTGTGTGTGTGTGTGTGTGTGCGCGCGCGCGCACGCGCGCGTGAGTGTTTATGCACGCAAACATGTGTTTGAGTAGATTTGTATGCATACGATCTCTGAAATACAAAAAATTGTATGTTGAAGACAAGAAAAATGCAAAACTGTGGGTAAAAATCATAAAAATGAACTCATTGGGCATAACATAAGAACTTGAACAAACTCTAACAAGTCAGAAACATTTTGGAAAATGCAGAGTGAACCTTTCTGTCGATAATTCGAGAGTGAAGAATTAAGGTAAGGGAATTCAGAAAGCGAGTGTGGGGTGAAAAAACTTCCAACTGCTCCACAAAGGCAATTACATTTTTTATGTATTTTTGTTCGGAGAGCATTAAGCTTAACTCTATAAAACAAGGTTTCTAATTTGTGATAGTTTTGTCTGGCAAATGTCGCATAGATTAGGACGCAAAAGTATCCAGAGAAAAAGAACAAATATTTATAGTCCGTCAGTTTGTATAGTGAGGCAGTCTTTGAACACGGCAATCTTTATAGAGAAGCAGTCTTTGTAGTAAGTCAGCTTTTACGATGAGGTAATCTTTTTAGTGACGCAATCTTTATAGTCAGGCAGCCTTTACAGTGAAGCAGTATTTTGTTTAGTGAAGCAGTCTTTTTCGTAAGGCAGTCTTCATAACGAGGTAGTCTTTTTGATGAAGCAGTCTTTAAAGTGAGGTAGTCTAGTTTATAGCTCAGCAAGAGCTCCTGGCTACAGTTTCTGTTGTTTATAGCTCAGCAAAGAGCTCCTGACTACAGTTTCTGTTGTTTATAGCTCAGCAAAGAGCTCCTGACTACAGTTTCTGTTGTTTATAGCTCAGCCAAAAGTGTTTGGCTTTGGTTCCTGTTGTCAACAACCGAGAACGCCCGGCTGAACATGTACAAGATAACTCGTCCTTGCTGGTCCTTTGCCAAACCTGTTTTTTCCACCTTCATAATGACCCCACCATTTCTGTTGACAATTCAAGGATGCATCGAACGTTATTATTTTGTTTCTGGTTTTCTCTCGTCGTGGACTTGCAGGTCCAGTTACTTCTGGTCAATTTGTTGCGTCAAAAAAATGCTTCGTGCCTAATAAGATATAAAAAAAAAATGACACAGCTTGTGTGATGTTTTTCCCCTTTAATAATTTTTATAAACGTACCTTGCGCACCGGAAAGACATGAATTATCTCCCTTGAGAGTCTGAGAAGCTCACTGACGGTCTCTAACGGCATCCATGCAACCGGCCGTCGTGAAATACATTGAAGAATCAGTGCTACAGCAGTGCTTGGTTATAGCCCTCATTATTATGAGAAAATCTGACCATAGAATTGTTCGAAAATAGGGCTTTATTGATATAGTTACGACCACCGACACATGCAATGAAAAAATACCCCGAGGGTTTGCCTTCTAGGCTTTTTACGCCTCTTCCATTCATGGACGGGTTCTCATCCATCACGTCTCGTTTGAAAAAAAAAAAAAAAAAAAAAAAAGAGCGACAGAAAAATGACATAGCAGGGTGAGGGATAGATGAGGGAGTGAGGAGAAAGTAGATTAAAGTGAGGTCCGGACAGATTATCAGACAGACCGGGTCTTCGCCCTACTTTTCGCCGGGTGTGTCCAGTTAAGCGGCTTTGGGTGAGTGCTGAAAGCTTGGTCTCCGAAGGAGCGAAATTGCGTGGTTTATTTATGCACCCATCGTGGCAGTAGCTCTGCGTCATCGCATGCATTGTTTTTTTTTTGATTTTGTCATTTTCGTCGCTCCTTTTTGGAGTTTCCTCCCTGTCCTTCTCACCACCATCATCCTTCCTTACCTAGTCGTATATTCATTTATCCCTCCCGCTTACCCTCCCCACCTACACCTCCCCATTACTTTTTCGTTGTCACGCTCTTCTCCTTCCTTCTTTACACAACGCGTATTGATATGTAACCCTCCT